>CM071934.1:32721992-33312629 GCA_016081115.2 Rehmannia glutinosa | reverse complement strand
ATTAGAAATTACGGATGTTGCATATGTTGAAGGCCTCAATTTCAACTTGCTAAGCATAAGTCAACTCTGTAACAAAAAGGCTACAATGTTGGATTCAGTAGCAGGTGTATGCCCAATCAGGATCTTTGAAACTAATGAAATAGTGTTGCAAGGATGCGGACAAAAAGAACATGTATGTGGTAGATTGGTCATTTGCAACGCCCAAGCACTTACGCTGCTAAAAGCATAAGCTGAATCAAGTTGGGTACGTAGCACGAAGGTAGTCCTGAATTTCAAAACTATTACCAAACTTGCAAGAAGTAATCTTGTGGAAGGACTTCCAGGACTCGATATATCAAGAAGGAAAGTATATGTGATGCATGTCGGAAGGAAAAGCAGATCAAATCATCATTCAAAGAAAAGACATGTTCATCTTCAACAAGAATATTGCTGCTACATATGGATCTATTTGGTCGATTGAACGGCCCAGCATAAGTGGGAAGAAATACACCTTGGTGGTAGTAGATGACTACTCAAGATATACATGGACAATATTCATGTGTAAGAAGAAAGAAACTCTGCGAAACTACCCACGGTGATGAAGAGAATCCAAAATGAGAAGAGTCAAACCATTATCAAAATAAGATCGCGGAGGAAAATGAGTTTGTCAATGGAATAATAACTCGATCTTGTATTGAAAATGGTATTGGTCATGAATTATCTGCGACAAAGGACTCGAAGGCAAAATGGAGTTGAAGAAAGAAGGAATAGAACTTTCAAAGCGGCCAAAGGTATGTTAGTTGAAGCGGTACTAAAGATTTTGGGCTGAAGCGATAAACACGGTATCTTTATACTCAAAATAGATGCATGATAAGCAGGACAGGTGTGAATACATGAGATTTGTAGACGAGGAGAAAGCCAAATGTTGCATACTTTAGAATATTTGGATGCAAAATGCTTCATCTATAACAATGGCAAAGATAATTTAAAGGCTTTTGATCCAAAGTTCGGATGAAGGTATCTTCTTAGGATACTCGGTGAAAGCAAAGCCTCTGAGAGTGCTCAAAGAAGACAATGGTTAAGGTAATAATCCATCCATGTGGTGTTTGATGAACTAAAATGTAAATGGAGAAAACATTGAAGAGTCGGTGATAAAGTCAATCAACCAACCATGCGTAAGAGTCCCTATGTTGAAGTCAAGCCGAGTTATAAGCCAGGATGAAGAAGAGATATTTGAGTCTCAAAGACAATGTAAAACCGGCGACTAAGTGATGATGAAGAGCCGATCAAAATAACACACCTGCAAGACGATTGAATCCAACCAATCGCTACTAACCTTGATATAAGATGGCCGAGAGACCATCCATGAGAACTAATCATTGGAGATGTAAGAAGGTGTGAAAACTAGATCCGAACTCAACAAGAAGCAATGTTTACTTGCTTCATCTCTAAAAAGAGCCAAAAGATGTGTCACAAGCATTGGATGACACATTGGATTCAAGCTATGCAAGAAAGAGTTGAATCGGTTTGAGAGAGAATAAAGTGTGGAATTGGTTCAAAGACCTACCCATCAAAACGTTATTGGCACTAAATGGGTGTTGTAAAACAAGATCAATGGGGAAGGTTCGTGGGTGAGAAACAAAGCAAGATTGTTAGCCAAATGGTATTGCCAAGAAGAAGAATAGATTTTGATGAAACTTTTGCTCTTGTAGCAAGATTGGAGGCTATAAGGATGTTTCTTGCCTATGCAGCTCACAAAGACTTTATTGTATATCAAATGGATGTAAAGAGTGCATTCCTTAACGGGTTATTAGAAGAAGAAGTATATGTTGAACAACCTCCAAGATTTGAGCAGAAGACTCTTGGAGATAAGGTATACAAACTCATAAAGGCTTTATATGGATTGAAACATGCACCCAGAGCATGGTATGATACATTATCACAATTTCTAACTGAGAACGGATTCACAAAAGGCAAAGTGGATAGAACACTCTTCAGAATTCAACATGAGAAAAGTATACTGCTTGTTCAAATATATGTGGATGACATCATCTTTGGATCCACAAACAAAGAGCTGTGTGATAAATTCTCAAATCTCATTCAAAGCAAATTCGAAATGAGCATGATGGGAGAACTGACATTCTTCCTTGTACTCCAAGTGAAACAGCTGAAGGATGGAACCTTCATAAGTCAGACAAACTATACCAGAGATTTAATGAAGAAATTCGGTATGGAAGAGAAATCTTCTGTGAAAATACCAATAAACACATCAGTCAAAATGGATATGGATGCAGATGGCAAGCCTGTAGATCAAACAAGATACAGAGCACTTATTGGATCACTGCTCATCTCACGGCAAAGAGGCGTACATCACCTTTGCAGTAGGTGTATGTGCAAGATTTCAATCGCCCTAAAAGAAAGCCACATGACTGAGCCCAAGAGAATTTTGAGATATTTGAAAGGATCTTAAGAAGTTGGCTTATGGTATCCAAAGGAAGGTGGATTCAAGCTAATTGGCTATTCGGACTCGACTAATGGTTGTAGAGTTGACGGGGAAGAGTACCTGAGGCACATGTCAAATGCTTGGAAATAGGCTAATATCCTGGTTTAGCAAGAAGCAAAATTCAATAGCCAATTGTGCATACCGAGAATACATAGGCTGCGGGCGACTATTGTGCCCAAGTCTTATGGATGAGACAACAATTTGAGAGACTATTGTTTGATAAATGGTTTTATCATGATTTTGATGATTTTGTTTTTATACCAAAACAATGTTTTTAAGGTTGTCCAAATACTCTAAATGATTTAAAATGGTTTTAATATTTTGGAGTATTTTGTTATTACTTTCGACCATATTGGACAACACATTTAAGGATTTTATGTCAATGGGTTTTTACATTGAAACTATGTTTCTAAATGTTGTCCTAATACTCCCGATCGGTCTAAAATGTTTTCACTATTTTTTGGAGTATTTCTTGAAGTTTATTTTCGATATAAAATTGGACAACACTTTTGTTTTGAGGTCAAGTCAGCAGAAGTATAGGGCAACCCGCACTGAAAGTTGAGAAAACAGAAAACTTCATGTTTGCGAGAAAATGGTCGGTGGCAACCGGTCGCCCTATAGGGCAACCGGTGCGTCCCAACCGTCGACCCTTTGGGCGGCCATTACTGGGAGCAAAAATTGAAAGCAGAACATTTGCCCTTCGTTTTTTGAAGTTGTGCGACGGTTGAGTAAGGGTGGATAGTGTTGAACCCTACGTCGATCGGGTCGCCCTGTGTAAATGTGTATTCTCATTTTCAAACTTCTATTTGTGTGCGGCCGTCGTCGCTGAGTTTGACAAAAAAATGTAACCGTTGTGCGGAGACATCTTTTCCTTAATTTGTGGGATTGATTTCTACTTGCTATAATCTTGATTTTAATTGCAATGTTTTGTAGAAATCAGATTCCAAGAGGAGCCTATCAAGTATCAATCATCTCCTATAAACAGAGGAAGTTTTGAAGCACAACAAAAGAGAGAAAACTACAACACAACAAGATACACTCAAGAATAACTTGTTCTTACATTGTCTTATTTCTTGTTGTAATTTGCCTAGCTATTCACTTTCACATTCTTGAGGTCTAGGCTATTCTTGATTACACTTGCACTCTATTGTATTATCAATTATCGAGTTGTAATCTTGAATTTTTGGGTTATCATTCAACACAAGATATCCTTGTGGAGTGTTTGTGGTAAGAGCACACTTGGGTGATCTAGGTGTTAGGTGTGAGAAGATTGTGGTAATCTTCTTGTTGAGGTGTTGAAGAATTTGGTATTCTTCAAGGTTGAAGATTGTGGTAATCTTCACAAGCGCCGTTGGAGATTGTGGTAATCTTGAGTGAGATTGTGGTAATCTCAAAAGGTGGTGTTGAAGAAGAGTGTGGTGCTATTCAAGGTGTTGTTGTAAGTTGGTGTTGTATTAATTTTTGGTAAATTAATAAAATTTTTTCTTTTTGAAATCCATCCAGGATATACTAGGGTGGTAGAGGATTAGGCCACTAGGTGGGTTGAACTCTTTAAATCGACGTGTGTTGTTTACATTCCGCACCTTTATTATTGTGTTTGAGCTTTCGGTTATAAAAAAGAGGGCGAAATCGAAAGATGGAGATAATCTATTCACCCCCTCTAGATTATCGTAGCCTTGGACTTACAAGTGGTATCGTGAGCCAAACTCTTTGCAAGCTCGTTTCACATCGCGAGTGAAGAGAAACGATCGTCGGCCTCTAACGAAGCTCATCTTTCCGCACCTCCACCACCAAGCCACCTCGGTTTGATTCCAAAAAATTTTACATTTTGGAAAGAAAGAATGGAATGCTATTTACAAGGTTGCGGGTTCGACATTTGGAACACCGTCATTAATGGAGAATCCATTCCGATGAAAGATACACCACACACCTCAAAAGGCTTCAAAAAGCTCAATGATGAAGAGAAGAAAATCATCTCCTTAAATGGTAAAGCTCTTAATATTTTACATTGTTCTCTTACCACTTTGGAATTTGATCATGTTGTAGGTATTCGATCGGCACATGAAGTATGGCAAAATTAGAAGCCATCTATGAAGTATATGCAAATGAATGGAGCAACTCAAAAGCATCTACTTCACAAATGGATACAACATCAAATCCAACAACATGGGATAAGCCTTCTACAACCTCCCATGATGAAGAAGTTGAACAATGCCTCATAGGCATCGAAAGAAAACGAGGTAAGTTCTAAACCCTCTACTTCCTATGATAATGATTATAGTGATTTGCAAAATGATTATGATGAACTTCAAAATGAATTCCAAAGCTTTCTTGTTAAATACAAAAATTTGAAAAAGGAATTCAATGTTTTGAAAAATGAAAATGATAGTTTATTTACTTCCTATGAATCACTATCATGTGCTCACACCACCACACTTGACAAGGTTAGAAACCTTGAAAAAGAAAATAGTACTCTTGTTGAGGATATTAATTGCATGAAAGGGGATTTATCTAAATCCAACTTGAGCATCGATGAAATTGTTGATTATTGTGATAATTGAAACTAGAACTTGATCATAAGTTTAATGTTGTCAATCATATGAAAAAGAATCAAGTCTCTAAGCATGTTGGTCATTATGCTCTAGAATTATTACTTGTTTTTATTGCGGTAAAAAGGGTCATACGGCTAATTCTTGTCGAGCTAGAAATAGCTCTAATTATTGTTGGAGACTTAAAAGTCTCAAGACTAATCCCAAAGGACCCAAACACATAAGGGTACCACAAAACAATGTCATATTAGGTACTCGGCAAAATAATGATCGTAGAAAATTTATACCGCAAGAAGACATCAAATGACTGTTTCATTTGATCAAAGAAGAAGAAAAACTATTTTCAACAAAGCAAATTTCCAAGAAGAGGATATACTCAAAAATGGGAAGAACATAATCCTTGAAATGGCAAAGATATCATCAACAAGATGATTTTCAAAGAAGAAGAGACTTTCAACAATGGGAAGGCAACAAACCTTGAAATGGAGTAATCAAAGAAGTCATCATCAACAAAGTGACTTCTCGAGGGGAAGATATCATCAACAATGGGAACGACACAACCCATTGAAATGGCATAATTGGTAACCCGTATCTCCCTAGTTAAATATGCATTTTATTTTGTTATTATGCATGCTTTTATTTGTGTCTTAATTGCAAAATGAGTTTTCAAGTATTTATTTTTTTTTAATTAAGGTCTTGATATATATTTGTGCTTTTAAAATATTTTTTGAAAAAAGAAGACCTTATATGATGTTTTTAAAACTCTTGTGCATTTTTGTAGACTAGTGTGTTATCATCTCTTATGGATTTTTATAGCATGAGCTTACTTGTGATATCTCTTAGCCTACACTTTTATCATTATGATTTGTGCTAGATTTGTTTTAAGAATTGTGTAGATTTACATATTTTCACAAATGGCCATTTACGTCATTATTTGTCAAGAAAAGGCATAAATTATCGAGGTACGTTTACTTGTGTTATTCTTACTCTTATAGACTAGATATATGTATTGCCATGTGCCTATGTGCTTGTTTTTCATAGTATTTCATACAAGTGCCATTAAGAGGATTTTTGATTTTTTGAAAGGCACTATTCGATTTTTGATTGCACATATTTGCTTTGTCAACTCTTGTTCAAATACTTATTTTAAATGAGGTCTCAACTATATGCTATCGGATTTTTCAAATTTCAAAAGAGACCTTTTATAGCTTTCTTAAGCTTATTTGAACTTGCATGATTTATTAGACTCTTGATGATATTCTAAATGCATAGTATGTGTTTCTTGCTTCATGGTCTATATATATAGTGTCTATTTCTACTATGCTCTTATGCAAGATATTTTGTGATTGATGATTGAGGCATGTTTTTACACTTGGGCTATTTTTCTCTTGCTTATATAAGCGATATGCCGTTAATGAGTTTGTTAAAGTTGTGTAGATGAGAAATGAAGTACTCAAATTTTGTTACCTCAAAATATTTGGATGTAAATGTTCTATTATGAACACCTTAGATCAATTGGATGCCCTATGATGATAGTAATGAAGAAGACAAAAAGGGTATTAGGAACAAACTCGATGACCAAGGCAACATTGGTCGAACTAAAGCGAAGTTAGTAGCCGAAGGTATTTTCAAGAAGAAGGTAATTTATTTTGATAGAACATTTGCACTCATAGCACATTTTGTAGCTATTTACTTGCCCATTCTTGTTTTAAGAAAATTTCAAGCTTTACCAAATGGATGTTAAATCAAATTTCTCAATGGTTTTATTCTAGATGAAGTCTATATAAAACAACCTCCAGGGTTTAAATATTTTCTAGGCTAAATGATTGTTTTAAGGCCTTGTATGTTTTAAAACAAGTACCGTGTATGGTATGATAGACTTAGCTATTTTTGCTAAATGATTTTACAAAAGGTAAAGTTGATACTACTCTCTTTGTTTGTGAAAAAGGGCAAGATTGTTTAAACTTGTGCATATTTATGAGAATATTTTTGGTGCTACTAATGAATATTTGTGCAAGATATTTTTCTAAGTTGATACTAGGTGAACTCGAGATGAGCATGATGGGGGAGCTCAATTTCTTGCTTGGACTTCAAATCATTCAATGCCAAGAAGATAGTTATATTTCAAAAGAACTCTTGAATGAGTTAGGCATTGAAGAAAGAAGAACTATCTCAACCTCTATGGCTAAAGATTGACAAAAGTTGAGAAAGGCATGTCGGTCGACAAAAAAATTCGAGGTATGTTTTCTTGTATGATTTCTATAGACTCGACATTCCATATGCCTTATGTCTATATGCTCGACTTCAAAAAAACTATCCCAACAAATCTCATTAAAGTGCCATTAAAAGAAATTTTCAAATATTTGAAAGGCACTTCTTCGTATGACTTGTTGTATCCAAAGCTTTAAAACGTTCTTATTTTTTTTCGGAATAACAAGTTCGGTATCTATTATACGGTTATTCATATTCAAAATTTGGTTCGTCATAATCGAACTAAACATATTGAGATTCGATATATTTTTTAAGGGATTGTGATTTTTTAACAAAAAAAACTTGAGATGTGTTTAATTCCGTCTCAAGGATAACTCGCGGACTTTTTGATCGTTAACCGCCGAGTATTTTACCTCATTTCGAGCTTGATTATGACATAATGTATATTGAATGAGGTCTACGCTTGCATTTTGCACGTTTTTAAAACTTAAAGCGAAAATCGGATTTTTGGTTGAAAATTCGGATTTTGGAAAAACTCGATAGGCAGTGGGTGAAAGGGTTGAGGGAACCGGTCGCCCTCAACGTCGACCATACGCCGCCCTCAACCTCGACGTCGCCCTAGGCTATAATTTGGATTAAAATGGTTCTGTCTTCAACATTCGTCACTTTGACACATTTTGGCCATTTTTCGTCCCCTTTGCAAATTTCACACACAATTCACTTCAAATGAGTTTTGATGCATGAATTATATATTTTGGGGATTATCTAGCTCGACTATCATCATCATTGCTCAAATCTTTCCGATTGAATGGTAAGAATTTCACTATCTTTAGCTCAAATGGGTTGAACCCTTGAGTTTGTGGCTTATATGTTTTTCTTGATGTAATTCATATATGATTGTGATGAGCTTATTGATTGTTGATAAATGATATTTGTTAAATTGCATTTGGTGATGAAAAACTTGGCTTGATTACATTTACAAGGGCTATATATATCATTTTCTAATTTTGGCCCGCCTTAAGTGCTCGATAAAATGTTTCAATGAAAAATTCATCACCTATATGATTCTCTCATTTTTCAAAAATCTTATATATTTATGGAGATCATGTTTTGCTTATCATATGAGTTTTCATAAGCTTCTTCAAGTCGTATCATTCGACTTTTCCCTCCTATTTGGTTTATAAGCTTGATGTTCAAATAGCTCGGTACATCGGTTTAGTTGCGCACTTTGATATGAATATATGATGTATTTATCGTGCTAACATTCTTTTGATGATTCCAAAGGGGAGAAACAGGTTATAAGCTCTTTAGCTCAAAGAATCTAAGATAAACTTTAACTGAAAAGAAGCTACAAGCTATGGCTTCATAAAGCCGTAAGTTGTGGATCATATTTAGTCCACTTGGTGAATTATGGTTATGTATGAATCATGGTCCATTGGTTGTAGTATGGACTTATATATGTTTCTAATGATGTCTCTTTGTGGGGGAGCTTTTAAGTTATTGATACTTAAGCTCAATATCGAAAAGCTAATATTTTAGCTTATGTTTAAGTTGCTTCTATATAACTCTTGTTGTGCATGTGATAGGGGAGCATTTGCTATATGTGTTTGAATATCTCTACTCCCATCCTTGTGTTTTTATTGCATGGAATGTTGTCGCTCAACGGATAGTTATCTTTACCTAGGTAAAATTGTTTTGTTTACAAAATCGACCTCAAGTTAAAATTTTTTGGTTTGTAATCATCAAAAAGGGGGAGATTGTTTGATAAATGGTTTTATCATGATTTTGATGATTTTGTTTTTATACAAAACAATGTTTTTAAAGGTTGTCCAAATACTCCTAAATGATTTAAAATGGTTTTAATATTTTCCGTAGTATTTCCTCAAGTTTACTTTCGACCATATTGGACAACACATTTAAGGATTTTATGTCAATGGGTTTTTACATTGAAACTATGTTTCTAAATGTTGTCCTAATACTCCCGATCGGTCTAAAATGTTTTCACTATTTTTGGAGTATTTCTTGAAGTTTATTTTCGATATAAAATTGGACAACACTTTTGTTTTGAGGTCAACCGTCGCCGTATAGGGCAACCCGTGCACGAAAGTTGAGAAAACAGAAAACTTCATGTTTGCGAGAAAATGGTCAGGGCAACCGGCCGCCCTATAGGCAAACCGTGACCCGTCGACCCTTCGACGACCCTTAGGCGGCCACTGGAGCAAAAATGAAACAGAACATTTGCCCTTCGTTTTTGAAGTTGTGCGATTGGTTGAAGTAAGGGACGACGGTCGAACCCTACGTCGACCGGTCGCCCTGTAAATGTGTATTCTCATTTTCAAACTTCTATTTGTGTGCGCACGGTCGCCTTTGAGTTTGTGAAAAAAATGTAACCGTTATGCAAACAGACATCTTTTCCTTAATTTGTGGGATTGATTTCTAACAGCTATAATCTTGATTTTAATTGCAATGTTTTGTAGAAATCAGATTCCAAGAGGAGCCTATCAAGTATCAATCATCTCCTATAAATAGAGGAAGTTTTGAAGCACAACAAAAGAGAGAAAACTACAACACAACAAGATACACTCAAGAATACACTTGTTCTTACATTGTCTTATTTCTTGTTGTAATTTGCCTAGCTATTCACTTTCACATTCTTGAGGTCTAGGCTATTCTTGATTACACTTGCACTCTATTGTATTATCAATTATCGAGTTGTAATCTTGAATTTTTGGGTTATCATTCAACACAAGATATCCTTGTGAGTGTTCTTGTGGTAAGAGCACACTGGGGTGATCTAGGTGTTAGGTGTGAGAAGATTGTGGTAATCTTCTTGTTGAGGTGTTGAAGAATTTGGTATTCTTCAAGGTTGAAGATTGTGGTAATCTTCACAAGGCGCGATTGGAGATTGTGGTAATCTTCAAGTGAGATTGTGGTAATCTCAAGGTGGTGTTGAAGAAGAGTGTGGTGCTCTTCAAGGTGTTGTTGTAAATTGGTGTTGTATTAATTTTGGTAAATTAATAAAATCTTTTTTCTTTTTGAAATCCATCCGGATATCTTTGGGGTGGTAGAGGATTAGCCCTAGGTGGGTTGAACCTCTTTAAATCGCGTGTGTTGTTTACATTCCGCACCTTTATTATTGTGTTTGAGCTTTCGAGTTTATAAAAAGAGGGCGAAATCGAAAAGATGGAGATAATCTATTCACCCCCTCTAGATTATCATAGCCGCTTGGACTTACAACTATGAGGTTGAGGAAAAGGAAATTCCAATTATGTGTGATAACACAAGTGCAATTGCAATCACTCAAAATCCTGTGTTGCATTCAAGAACAAAGCACATTGATGTCGATATCACTTCATAAGAGATCATGTTGAAAAGAAGGACATCACCGTGGAATATATCTCAAGCGATAAGCAATTAGGGCATATTCACAAAACTATTATGTGAATCAAGATTTGAAGAACTCAAACATGAATTGGGGTTAATTGAGCTAAGTTGACTCTCGGAAGACTCAAAGAAAAGAGATGAAACATGAAAAGCTGAAAAAGAGTGAACTCTTAAATCCGCTAAGTGAATCAGCCGTATCGGAGAATCACAATTTGCATCGAGTTAGCTGACATCTGAGTATTTATGTGCAAAGAGAGAAGAGTTAAATCGGCTAAGGAATAAGTTGAGTCATTTATGAGCAAAGTGACAAAAATGCGAGTCATTTTTTACGAAGCGGGGAATGTTTTTTTTTTTTAAGAATGACGTCAAAGATAATTATCATTGGATATAAATCGCCACACAAAGCTTATGATTGGATATAAATCTTCGCCGCATTAAATACGAGAGATTAAAGGTTAATCGGCGTGCAAAATCTAAGCCGTTGATTTTGATCAAAATTTCAAAAACCACCCGCACGCCCTTTCATGACCCATACTTAAACCATTTCGTCCGTTTTTCTCTCACTTTACCAAAATTGTTCATCTCTCTCAAGGCAAAAGAAAAAACTTCTCTCTCAAAACCCTACAAACCTCAAGATCATTTTCTAAGTTTCGTTCGATAAAACATCTAGAAATGGCACCTACTCATGATTTTTGTCAAGCTAGGAAAGCAAATCCACACCGGTCTCTTGTGGATTTCGACGGCATGCTTAAACAGGATCCGACTGAGACTCTCGTGAAGAAAATTCCGGAAGGCTGGAAAATCGGATTAAAACCATTTTTGTGATGGAGTTCCCAATGACCTATGTGGAAGAGGTCGCACAATTTCTACGTGAGCGTTGAAGTTCACGATGAGGGCATCAAGTCCTATGTACACGGAAAAGAGTTCACCATCACTACCAAGGATCGCGAACATCGCTTGTTGTCGGAAGGAGTGCCGGAGATTTATGAAAGCGATATTGATATTGGCCGCTTGGAAGGAAGTAGCCAAGTCATTTGTCGGCCGAAATCGTCTATACTGACCAACAAGAAGTCTGAAAGAGGACTACCACAAATTCTTTGGACATTGTTGCCAAATGCATAGACATCAAATTTGGCGGCTTTGACCCGATTGTCAAAGCTAAATTGATCGTAATGGTCTGCGATCATTGAAGAAAAGAAGGATGTTGGGAATAAATCCTTCAAGGAGGATGGTACGTTTGGAGGTTCTCGGGATACGGCCTGGTGATTGGCGGTGATGGAAGTAAAAGGAGTTCTCTTCGACATGGAAAGGCGTTCCATGTAAACAAGATGATGTTTCGATCAAACCTCTCTCGGCGCATGGAAGAGAGCTTACGCTAAGAGAGTGAAGCGAGTGAGGGGGAATCAATCGACTCAAGATCTGACTATCTCCCTCCTCCCAAGAAGATCGGCTGCTAAGAAGAAGATCTGCCCCTGCAAAGAAAGAAAAAGAAATTTGCACTCCTGCCCTGCGGCCGAGTCACCTACCCCCGCATCCGTGTCTCCCGCTTTTGCAGCTGTAGCGATGCGGGAGAAGAACCGTTAATCCCTTCTCCGGTGATCAAGAAGAAGAGGCGCACACACAAGGAAGGCGTGCCTCTAAGACAAGCTGCGAAGGCTCTTACCCTCAACGAACCAGGAGAAAGTGGAACCGGATGTTCTCCGGTGAAAACAAAAAGAAGAAGAAGACTTTCCAAGCTCTCGAGGCTTGAGAAGACCGCCGAGTCGCTACTCAGTGGCAAAGATACCCGAGCTCGCCGAGAGTAGAGTCTCCGGAAGTTATTGATGAAACGCCAAGTCTCACCGAGGCCGATCGCCAGAGGCAACTCGAAGACCGGGTTGTAGACAGGCAGTGAGGAACAAAGGAATGTTTGAGACAACCGAATTACCTATTGAAAGGCTTGTGTCTCGCCTGTAAGGAGAGGCTACCGAGAATGTCGAGCGGCAAAGTTTGCTACCCTCAATCCCCGAGCAAGAGGGACAAGGAGAATACGATGACAATGATGATGATGCGATGATCCCATCCCCACCATACCCGGACATTCAAAATGTCTGCGAGAATGGAGGAATGGAAGGCTCGAGTCGATCCAGGAAACGATTCAAAGACCCAAATTTATTGAAGAAGAAGAGGAATTGTTGAACTTTCTCGGATTGACAATGTGGTCCCAAAGATCGATGAAGAAATCGCATAGATATCTTGGATCTTCAAGGACAAGGAGAAGGAGAGGCGCGGAGGAGGCGGGGCTCGTGAAAAGGCGAGATTTGTCCCTTTTGGCACCATCGATCATACACATCTCACCATGATGTCCTATCGCAGGTGAAGAGGATTCAACCTGCTGCCGGCCGCTACGTAAGAGTTGCAAATGCGGCAAGCAATGCAAGAATCTTAATCGTACATGAGCAAAGGATGATGGAGGGACCAGGAGTCCTCCACATCATAGCCGGACATTGACCCCATGGGAGTGGAAAAGATATTGCCACCTGTTGTCTTTGATTGATTCACCGCCACCGATTTCATTTGCCCATGGAAGGTTGAACCGTATTCATGTTCTCCTCAACACGCATAATTTCTTTTGGATGAAATTCACGCAGTAACTCCATTTCCGTCGTGTGGGAGACATGGAATCTCTCCATATAGGCTTGCATCCTCTGCTTCATATCAGCATTATCAGCACTCCAAACGAGCATTTTATTGTACAATGCCTTAAAATATCGAACTTGCTCAAATCGCATTGCACTCTGCTGCTGACACCACTCCCTGATTATTACCACTATCCCTCTCAAATTGGTTGTGAGGGTGGCATCTCTATTGTTCAGACGCAGATCTAATGAGTCCTGGTGCCGTTCAATCTTCTCAATATCTCCACAGATTTTCTTGAAAACCTCACGGATCTCAGCTGTCACACCTGATTCAGCTGGCGGCAATTCAACATCGAAATTAAAGTCTGCTGGTACAATGGAGTCGGTAGGGATGACTGGATCTTCTCGAACTGTGTATTTGCGCTGCTCTTTAGCTGTCTCCTCCTCTAGCTCTGGCGGCTCAAGTGAAAAGGGAAATAGTTGCTCAAAAGAATCATCTCGCACATAAGGGATTGAAATTTCAGTATGTGCCTTTGATTATTCCCCAGTGGAGTGATCTTCTCTGCGGTGTGGGAGCCGCGAGATGGCTCAGTGCCTAGGCCTTGTTGAGTGGGTTTGCCAGCTGACTGAGCCTCAACTGTCTTAATAGCTTCGTCGGCCTCAATAGATTTTTGTAGGTCCCAAGGGGTGTAAGTGTAAGGTTTAGAAGGGGGTTGAATAAACCTTACCAAATTTTTGATTTAGTCCTTTTAAAAGTTCGAGTTGATACTACACAATTTGTGTCCTTGGTGAATGACCAATTTAGTTAATCAAGAGAGTTAGTCTCTCAACGGACTCAATCGAGTTTATTCTTTGGAATAACTCATTTATTAAGTCAAATTAACTCAATTGTGGTTTGTTTTCATTGGAAGACTTAACACCCTTAAGTTTGGTTAAGTAGAGATTTAGAGCTTGATTTAGTACTTAGAGATTATCTAATGGATAGCAAATATGTCGCCAGTAAATAAAAAAATATGATGCAAGAATTAATGTCTTGAAATGTAAATGACACAATAAGATTTTTATAGAGGTTGAAGATGGGGTAATTCTTCTACTCCTCTCTTCTCCAACTCTGGAGGAATCCACTAGGTATTGATCAAGATACAAAGTGGTAACAATCCGGATACAAGTCTTGATCACACAGTTGACTTGATCCTTTGGGACTCGATCCGAGACGCCTTGATCACTCGGTTGGCTTCTCGCACGACTCGCCTTCTTCACGGGCGTACCGTGCTACACTCGACTCACTTGCTCAAGCTCTTTGGATTTGATCACGAAGCCCTCCAAAAGCTCAAGACTTGGTTCGACCTTGAACCTTCCTACAATCCTTCGAGGAATGTAGACCCCTTGATTTTTCAGTAATTTCCTCTTCAACTGATTGAAGTTATCTTTCCTTCACAGGTGAGTGTTGGATTGATGTTCTTCGTAGTGTAGGCTTGAGGATTGAGCGTTTAATAACTTGAGAATATTTGAGGTTTTGATTTAATAATTGCTTGAATGTTTTGGTTACGGTCTACACTCTCGTAGTCATTCCTCGGCCTTTTATAGCGATCTTCGAAAATCGCCCGTTGAAGAGATAAGCTTATTTTTGAAAGTCACTTGCGATCGTTGGCTTGTCTTGTTGCGATTCTTGGAATTGCCATTTCCTCGTATGAATTGTTCTTCACCTTTTGAGTTCGACACGGTGTAGTGCTTCCCATTGGTTTATTCCTTTTGCACGCACGGGGTGAGCACTTCGAGAAAGGTAGTATGGAGATATTACTTGTTTAGGTAATTCTCTTGATTTACGTACAACGGATCTTTTGATTATCTCGACTTGATTTGCATTTCCTTGCTTTCCCAGGTGACTTAGAGTGACTTCCAATCATTGGATGACTTTTGTCACTTCAACTTGAGACTTGGCTTTTCTTGAGTTGACTTGATCGATACTCCACTCACCGCATCTCATTTTGCTCCTTGATAGAGTTCCGTCTACTCTTCTTTGCCATACTGGTGTCTCGCAGTGAGTCTTCCTTCTAGTCTCAGTTGTCTTCTTGCATGTTTGGGCATAGCCGATTTAACTCGGCTTGACCAGCCCTATTTATTACAATGCGAGTTTACAACAAAATGGGGTGCCAACTTCCTATTCTAAGTTTTACATGGCATTCATCAAAATCTAAACAATAAATTTCCCAACAATTTCCCCCTTTTTGATGATGCCAAAACTTAAACCATTCAAAAATGTAAATAGGAAAGATACATACCCGGATAGTGTATTCACATAGAATGTATGCGTAGAATCAATCCTTTTATTGATCATAACATTCTTGTTCTTTTACACTTTGTTTACAAGGTGTATCGAGCAAACATTTGTCTACACAAAAATAAAGAATTTATAGCTTTATTGCGTAAGACTTACATAGTATGTATTTACATGAAATACATGAAGGGGTGGACGAGAACACTTCATCTCCTTCGCCCATTGTCTCCTTCTTTCATCTTGTTCAAGATCTTCTCGCTCTTCTTCTCTTTTTCTCATCATCACCGCCTTTCTTCTTTCTTTTCATATGCCTTCCTGGCAACTTCATCTCTTCTTAATCTCTCTTGTCTTTCCTCCCATAGCCGAGTTTGTCTCTTGTTTTTTCTTCTATTCTTTTCGCATACTCAAGCATTACTTTTAGCCACTTGCAAATTTGCTACTTGGTCAAGACACCAGTGAGATCCCTCCTTTCTTGCCTGGATCTACGATTCAATATTTTTGGGCGAGGCCTGGAGTGAAACCTCTTCTTCCACACATCGCTTCTTCCTCTACCTCCGGGCGTGTATTGTCGAGGTCTTCTTCTTTCCGGTGAGTGACCAGCGGAGTGACCAGCAGGTGATCCGTGAGTCTGTGCTGTCGGCGCCTTCTTCACATAACGTGAGACCCTTTTCCCTAAAAGATACAAGTCCCAAGCTTGAGCCATAGACATATTTGCAAAGTATCCTTCGGATGCGGCGTTTTAAATTCATCAACTGATCGTGGCTCTGTCCCGACATCCGAGATGGCATAAGTGTCTCTTCACTTTGGAATGCCTCCATGTTGTTTCAAGATGTTCATAACTCGGGCATCCATTCTTCCTTCCACTTCCTCCATCCCTACTTCAATTGTCTTTCTCTTTTCGACCCATAGATATAGCAAGAGTGTTGGAGTGGCAGTCATCTGGGAGTTTCTTCTTGATAATATCATTTGTGACAATACCTTGTTGGGGGGGGTTTGTGCGATCATCAAGGTCACATCTTTCGATCCTTCCCCCTCAACGGACTTTCCTTTCTTTTGTTTCAACACTTCCTCGGTCTTTCCTTCGCGCTTGCATCCTCTTTTTTGACCGGATCTCTTACGTGCTTTAAGGTATTCCTCTTCCCCTTTTTGGCATCATCAAAGGAGAGGAACGCACGAAAACATATCTTGCAAAGCGTGAAATCGAGCCTGCTGATAGTAGAGTTCTGTCTCGAGTCTGCTTTGTGGAGTATGCGGCACGAAATTCGGAGCGAGTAGCGTTGGACTCTCTGCTGAAATTAGCTTCATTTCAGCCATGAGAAAGGCTGAATTTTCTGGTCCATATTTTCTTCCGGTATTTGGAGATCACTCTTATTTTGCTCACGCAGCAGACTTTATCTCGGTAGTGTGAGCTTCATGCATGTGCTCAATGTGTTCGCTTAATTTCGTTTTTGCATCAACATTCTCAGCTCTCCATACAAGCAACTTGTTGAACAATGTCTGAAGTATCTAACTTGTTCCACACGCATTGTTTGCTCATGTTGGCACCATTCCCTTATCCCGATTATTTATGCCTCTTAAGTCGGCAGTAAGGTTGTCATCTCTGTTGTCGGTCGTATGTCCATAGAGGCTGGTGCCTCTTCATCCGTTCAATTTCAGCAAATAATGCCTTGAACACTTCCCGAACTTCACTGTTTTTCCGTTGCATCCGATGGCCACGCAGATGTCAAAGTCATAGTCACCGAACGATGGTACTGACGAAATGACAGGAGGCTGGTCGTGGAAGCATGCGAGCTCGTTCTCTCGACTCTTCATGGAGGTCGGGTACCTCCAAGGAGAAAGGAAATGATTCTACAAAGGAATCATCACGGCCAATCGGGATTTGTTCAATGATGAGAGGTGCACGTGAAGTTCCTTTTGAGTCGAACTGCTGACTTGAGGAGCCTGTGCGGTGGACTGTTTGAGATGGGGTCTTTAGTGAAGTGGACCCGACTTTTGAGCCTCAATCGTCTCAATGCCTTCGTTGGTCTCGGTGGTTTCTCCAATTGAGTGGATGGTCCTCGGCCTTATCGAGCGTCATCGGATGATGATGAGATTTCCATTGGTGGCTCATCATCAAAATTGAAAGTTTGACGAGTAGTCTTGAGATCGACTTTTGCCGTCGCGGCCGGGAACATCCTCACCGAGTCTTTTGGATCTTTCACGGGGGGGATGACTAAACCTTCTTCTGCCGCTTTCCCGATCCCGAGAAAGGTTACATCGGGATTATCCTGGGAGTCATGAAGCGCGCTTATCTCCTTTTCGGATGGATCAATGATAGCGGGGAGGGATGTTCTCTACTTGACTTCTTTACCCAGGGAAGTCTCAACCTCCCGTGGGCCTTCATTACCTCCTGCAGTCTCGATTGCGGCGAGGCCTTGGACCTCCTTTCGATGTCGGCCTGTCTTAGGGTCTTTCGTGGTGGCATCCATTGGAGTTTCAACCCCATGGATTGCACTTTCATCGCCAGTGTTAACTCCGAGGTTGTTCCTTCATGTGCCTCGATCGCATCGGCGAGCGTCATTAGCACCAGAGCGGTTGCCACCTCACCGGTGAAAAGTTTCAACTATCCGAGCTTCGTTGATGGCAACTTGTTGTTCGTTTTGCGTTTGTACTTTCTCCACTTCGCCTCCTAGATTCGTTGTGGAGTCATCCAAAGATTCTCCGACCTTCTGCGGTGGAGGGGAGTTTCCCCTCGGTGGCTCACCCGGTGAGTGACTTGGAATGGGGTCACTCGTCTCCAAACTCCCATTTCTCTGAGTGTTGGTAGTTGGGGCGGTGGTAAGACACCTTCGTTAGGGGTTGGCTCAACGGGGTCCCCACTAACCAGATTTCATCGCAATTTCCTTAATTCCTTCTTCCGAGTGAGCTGGGAAATGGTGGCGGGAACAACGGTGGCGATTTTTTGAACCACTCCCATTGGATCAATTTCGGTTTGTGTTCGAGGACTCTCTGGTCCCTCCATCATGCTCTTCTCATGAAGAATTCGATTCATGCATTGCTTGTTGCATTTGCAACTCTTCTCGTGGCGGCAGCAGGTCGAATCCTCATCACTTTCTCGATAGAATGTCGAAGTGAGAATGTGTATGTTTTGTGGTTCCGGTGAGAGGCGGATCTTTGGCCTTCTCTCTTGCCTAAACTTTCTTCCTCGCGTCGCTCCTTCTCCTTATCTTGAAGATCTGCAGGATATCTCGTGCGATTGTCTTCATCGATCTTTGAGATCACAGAGGTCGATCAAGGAAGTTCAACAGTTCCTCTTCTTCTTCTATAAACTCGGGCCATTGGAACTGTTCCTGGATCGACTCAATTTCCATTTCCTCCACTCGCAGACGATTTTGGATATCGGGTAAAGTGGGGATAGGATCATCACATCACTATCACTCTGTCACGCTTCTTCTTTGTGTCTCGATTGCGCGGACTACGGTTGTGTCTTGATTTGCCTCTGCTTTGATCGCCTTCAAAGATACTTTTGTTTCATCAATTACATCTAGGGACTCTCTTGCCCGGCGATTTAGTATTTGCTCCGGTGAGTGGCGACTCGGTCGGTTTCTCAAGCTCGGATCGCTTGATGATTCTTCGTCGTCTCTTAGTTCATACCAAAGGGACTTACAGTTCGAGAGAGAGTTTCTTCGAGACTTGGGCGGCGGGGCCGTGTGGTGTCTTCTTCGAGGAGGGCCGTCTTGGCTTATCGATCTCCTCTTTTGACGATCCGAGAATGTAGTTGAGAGTCCTTCTCGACCGCTTCTTTGCCAGGCGGGAGACACGGCGAGGGGCGGTGACTTCGAGCTGCAGGGCGGAGCAGGTTTGACTTTCTTTCTTTGCAAGAGCAAAGATCTTCTTAGCAACAAGTGCAGGGCGTTTTTCTTCTTTGGTGGAGAGGAAACAATCTGTATCTTCAGTGGTGGTGATTCCCCTCACTCGTGTCGCCTCTCTTGGCGTAGGCTCTCTTCGTGCGCGCGGAGAGGTTTGATCGAACATCCTCTTGTTTACATGGAACACCTTTCCATGTCTAAGAGGGACTCCTTTCACCTCCATCACCGACCAATCACCAGGCCATATCCTAGGATCCTCCAAATGTGCCATCTTCTGAAGGATTTGTTCCTACATTACGGCATAGTCTGCTTCGTAAGACAAACTCATTTTTGATTTATTTTCCTTTCTTCAATGATCGCGGCCATTACAATCAACTTTGCTTTTGGGTTGGTCAAAGCGCCAAATTTGATGTCAATACTATGTCCAACGACTTGTGATAATCCTCCTTCAAAGCCCGACCTCTTGTTTGTTGTGTAAACTATTTTGTTAGCATAGTCGAGCTTGGCTATTTCCTTCCAAGCAAAGACCATGTTTACATCAAACCGTTGATTTCGATGCTCCTTCCATCGGTAGTGAGCAGTGTGCGGACCAAATCCTTGGCAGAGATGGTGAGCTTATTTCCGTGAGCAGATGACTTTATCCCTTCATCGTGAATCTCGGCGTTCACGTAGAAGCGTGCGACCTCCTCTACATAGGTCATCGGATATTCGGCGTCGAAATGATTTCCCCAGGACGTTTCCAATTTCTCGGCAATTTTCATCACTAGGGTGTCGTCGGACCCTGTTTCACCATCCGTCAAAATCCACTTGAGACCCGGTGTGGATTTGATTTTCCTAACTTGACAAAATCATAGGTTGATGCCATCCTAAGGATTTTCGAAAGAAAACTTAGAGATTGATTTGAAGATAGATAGGGTTTTGAGAAAATTTTTGCCTTTGCTTCGAGAGAGAGAAATGAACAGTTTTGGTAGTGTGTGAGAGAAACGGGCGAAAATTGTTTAAGTATGGTTTATGAAAGGGCGTGCGGGTGGTTTTTGAAATGGGATCGAAATCAACGGCTTAGATTTGCACGCCGATTGAGCATTTAATGTCTCGTATTTAATGCGCAGCATTTATATCCAATCATAAGCTTAGTGTGCGGCTTTTGCTGTACACGTCATAATTATCTTGGCGTCATTCTTAAAAACATTCCCGCTTAGTAAAAGATTTGCGTTTTTGTCACTTTGCTCATAAATGATTGACTTTTGCCCTCATTTGGTTTAGCTCTTCTTTTCACATTCCTCTTTTGTGACTCTTTGTCGGTGACTTGGTATATTGTCTTTCCGTCTGGTGATTTACTTAGCTGATTTGTGAGTTGACTCTTTTTTTTTTTTTGTGTGTGTTCCATTTCTTTTCTTTTATTCTTTTGAGTGTCATTTCGGCTCAATTAACCATAACTCATGCTTGAGTTCTTCAAATCTTGACTCACATAATGGTTTTGTGAAGATGTCACCAATTGTTTATCAATTGAGATATATTCCAAGATGATGTCCTTCTTTTCAACATGATCTCTTTGAAGTGATATCGACATCGATATGCTTTGTTCTTGATTGCAACACAGGATTTTGAGTAATTGCAATTGCACTTGTGTTATCACACATGATTGGAATTTCTTTTTCCTCAACTTCATAGTCTCTCATTCTTTGTCTCATCCATAGGACTTGGGCACAACAAATTTTGCCCGCTTGCCTATGTATTCGTCACCGTTGTAGAGGTTGCTATTGAATTTTGCTTCTTGCTAAACCAGAAATCAGCCTGTTCCTAGCATTTGACATGTGCCTCGAGGTGCTTTTCTGTCCACTCTGCATCAAAGATAGTCGAGTCTGAATAGCCAATTAGTTTGAATCCACCTTCCTTTGGATACCATAAGCCAACTTCTTGGCTTCCTTTCAAAGTATCTCAGGATTCTTTTAGTTGCTGTCATATGACTCTCTTTTGGAGCAGATTGAAATCTCGCACATACACCTACAAAGAAAGGTGATGTCGGCACGCTTCTTTGTGAGATAGAGCAATGATCCAATAAGTGCTCAGTATCTTGTTTGATCTAGGCTTGCCATCTGCATCCATGTTCATTTTGGTGATGTATTCATTGGTATTTTTACGGAAGACTTCTCCTCCATACCAAATTTCTTCATTAAATCTCTGGTGTATTTTGTTTGACTTATGAAGGTTCCATCCTTCGTTGTTGTTTCACTTGGAGTCCAAGGAAGAATGTCGGACTCTCCCATCATGCTCATTTCAAATTTACTTTGCATGAGGTTTGAAAATTTTTCACACATGACTCTTTGTTTGTGGATCCAAAAATGATGTCATCCACATATATTTGAACAAGCAAGTATACTCTTTTTGTCTTGAATTCTGAAAAGTGTTCTATCTACTTTTCCTTTTGTGTATCCATTCTCGTTAGGAATTGTGACAAAGTATCATACCATGCTCTGGGTGCTGTTTCAATCCATACAAAGCTTTCTTGAGTTTGTATACCTTATCTCCAAGAGTCTTCGCTCAAATCGGAGGTTGTTCAACATACACTTCTTCTTCCAATAAACCATTTAGGAATGCACTTTTTTACATCCATCTCGATATACAATGAAATTCTTGTGAGCAAAGATAGGCAAGAAACATCCTTATAGCTTCCAATCTTGCTACATGAGCAAATGTTTCATCAAAATCTATTCCTTCTTCTTGGCAATATCCTTTGGCTACTAGTCTTGCTTTGTTTCTTACCACGAACCTTCCTCGTTCATCTTGTTTCGAACACCCATTTAGTACCAATAACATTTTGATGTGTTGGTCTTTGAACTAATTCCCATACTTTATTTCTTTCAAACTGATTGACTCTTCTTGCATAGCTTGAATCAATGTGTGTCATCCAATGCTTGTAACACATCTTTGGGCTCTATTTGCGAGATGAAGCATGTGAACATAACTTCTTGTTGAGTTCTGGATCTCGTTTTGACACCTTCTCTTATATCTCCAATGACAAGTTCGGTGGATGGTCTTTCGGCCATCTTACATCGAGTTGAAGTAAGTTAGCAGGTTCGATTGTTTAGCTTTTGTGTTGCTTTGATCGCTCTCTCGCACTCACTTATTTGCAAATTTTCCAAAGATTTTATGAGACTCGACTATCTCATCTTCATTTGAGTTAATAGTTCCGGGCTTGGCTTGGCCAAAGACAAAGGGACTCTTCTATATGGTTGGATGATTGACTTATCGGTGACTCTTCAATGTCTTCTCTATTTACATTCGGCTCATCGAATACCACATGAATGGATTCTTCGCAACCATAGTCCTTTTGTTGAGTACTCAGAAGGCTTTGCTTTGGTGAGTATCCCAAGAAGATACCTTCATCTCGCTTTAGCATCGAAGGCCTTTAGATTGTCTTTGCCATTGTTGTGGATGAAGCATTTACATCCAAATATTCTAAAATATGTAACATTTGGTTTTCTTCACCCAAATCTCATAGGAGTCTTTGTCGGCTCATTTTATCATACATCTGTTTTGAGTGTAGCAAGTTGTGTTGATTGCTTGAGCCCCAAAATCTTTTTGGTAACCCCGCTTGACTAACATGGTCCTTCTTTGCTTCTTTGAGAGTTCGTTTCTTCTTTCGCAACTCCATTCTCGTGGAGTCCTCTTGTAGATAGTTCATGACCAATACCATTTTCAATACAATCTTCGAGTTATTATTCCATTGACAAACTCGAGTTCCTGCCTGTCGATCTTATTTTGATAATGGTTTGGCTCTTCTCATTTTGAATCCTCTTCATCGGTTTGGGTAGTTTCGTAGAGTTTATTTCTTCTTACACATGAATATTGTCCATGTATATCTTGAGTAGTCATCTACTACCACCAAGGTGTATTTCTTTCCACTTATGTTGTTTGGTTCCACTGGGCCAAATAGATCCATATGTAGCGGATGCAATATTCTTGTTGAAGATGGACATGTCTTTTCTTTGAATGAAGATTTGATTTGTTTTCCCTTCCTCGACATGCATCACATATCCTCTCCTTCTTGTATCACGAGTCTGGAAGTCCTTCCACAAGATTACTTCTTGCAAGCTTGTTAATCGTTTTGAAATTCGGGTGACTCGGCTTTTTGTGCCCACCCAACTTGATTCATTTGTGCTCTTTGCTAATAGACGGTGTTGTGTGTAGCGGTTGACCAATCTACTACATACATGTTCTTTTGTCTCAGCATCCTTGCAACACAACTTCATTCGATTGATATCCTTGATTTGGCATATACCCATGTTGAATCCAACATTATAGCCCTTGTCACGAGTTGATCGATGCTTAGCAAGTTGAAGTTGAGTCCTTCAACATATGCAACATCTGTGATTTCTAATCCATTCCTCTTGATGGATCAATGCCTCTTATTTCACGGAGCTTCATTTCCTCCAAATATGACTTTTGCTCCTTTTACTTCCTTGAATTTTGACAAATTTTTCTTGTTTCTGTCATATGTCCGGGAATACCACTATCCATATACCAGGTTCCTTGGCACTCACATTGCCTTGAACTGCAATCAAGGAAATTAAGTTTTAGGTACCCATATTTGTCAGGTCTGAGGGGTTAGAATTGTAAGATGATCCAACCAACTTATAGCCAAATGATTTGACTCTAAGGGGTTGCCATCTATCGAGTGCCATAATCATAATTAATCTTGGCAAATTGCTTGGGGATTTTAGGTTCATACAACTGTCTCTTTTGTCACGTATGCCTGTGTATAAGTTTTAGCAATCGCCTTCTTTGGGTAATTGTGGTGTCCGAGTGTAGTGCCCAGTGCATATGTGTCTTTGATGAAAGTTCTTATACTTTTGGAATGGCCTTTCTTTGAATTCTAGGCCTTTGCCATTTGGGCTTATATTCCATAAGTCTATCCGATAGTTCACATCATTCCAATCACTTGGCTTGGATATTTTCTACCATTCCCATCATATGTATTTCTTTTATAGATTTTCTGGGGTTTTGGTAGCTCGCTTTTTCTTTCTGAGTATTTTTGTTTGGAGTTTCTTTGAGGAACTCGTGAACCTCTTCTCATTTTGTCCTTTTGTAAGACTCAATAATTTCGCTTTCCTTTTCCTTTATAACCAAGGCTAGTTTGCTTGTAGTTGTGCTTTGGAGTGAATGTGTGTGCAACATTTAGAGTTTTGGATTTTTGGACTCTTCATTGCTTGAAGATCCTTTTTCCAAAATTACTTTTGGAGTTTGACATAGCACGGAGGAATTAAATCCTAAGTCATCTTGTTTCCACATTTTCTTTGACTCATAATAAGATCATCCAATGATTTAGATGCCTTAGTGAATGAGGCAATAACATTTTTGAGGCCATTCTCCTCTTTACTATGGCAACTATTTCGCTATTAACTTAGCATTTTGACCTTTAAACTTTCATTCTCATCGGCTATTTGACTTAGAGTACTCGGCTCCTTAGTCGACTTTGAGTTTTGGCTCTTGAGTAGGCTGTTTTCCTCATTTAGTAGTGTGTGTGAGGATTTAATGTGTTCAAAATCTTTCATCATTTTGCCTAATGAATCATAAAGATCGAGTGGGTGATGAAGTGTGTGTGTCACGATCACTATCACTAGAATCCGAGTTTGATGAGTTAGAGTGTACCTCATCTTCTTGGTCGGGTTGATCTTGTTCCTTGGCCATCAAACGGATCAAGGCTTCTTCTTGAGTCACTTGAGTAGTCGACTTCATTTGCTCTCGAATCGGTTGTCTCTCTTGACTTGTTTTTAAAGATCTCTGCGACCAACATTGCCTTTTTCATTTCTTGTCTTCTTTCTCTCGAAGACTTTTCTTTCTTCTTCATTTACGTATTTGTTGACTACGGGATATGGGCAATCAATGGCGTAGTGACCTGGTTGTCTGAGTTCAAAGCATAGATATTCAACCTTTTGATCGGCTCTTTCCATTCTTGGATTGTCGGCCCTTTGATATTGACTTTTTGATGATATGTTCTCTTGGTTGGCCTATCTTCCCTTGACTTGGAGGGAGAGTGAGTGTCTTCTGGAAGATTCGCCCTTGCCTCTCTTGTAGTTCTTATTGAAGAACTTGTTGAACCTTTTAACCATCGGGGTTATTTCTTCCGGATCAATGGCTTCTTTGACCTCGGCTCTCTTCCCATCTTTAACAATTAAATGACTATTTTGGGTGCAATTTGTCTCTCTTCCTGGTCTTTTCTTCTCGGCTCAAACTCGTAGGCTTTGAGGTCCGAGAATAGTTCATGGTTGGATGTCTTTGATAGGTCCATGGAATGTCTTAGTGCCATGACCTTCATTTCCCATTCAATTTGGAAGACTTTTTAGGATCTTCATACATATTTCTTCTGTGTATATTCCTTTCCAAGTGCGAGATAGCTCGTTGGTGATTTACGTGAACGAGCATCCGGTTGATCAGGTTTTCTCCCGAGATCATTTTGAAGTTCTCAAATTTTGTCGCCATTGATAATTTGTTTTCTTTGATTTGCTCGAGCCTTCACAAATCAATGTTAGCTTGTCCTGCATTTCTTTAGCCGTTTTGCATGATTTGACTTTATTGAACATGGCTTTGTCCAATGTTTTGTAAAGGATGTCCTTGGCTACATTGTCGAGGTTGTATCTTTTCTGTCATCATTTGTCCATTCGGTTCTTGGTTTTCAACCATAGGTGGTCTAGGGACAACATCCTCTTCACCTTCCGGTGCGACTCTTCTTTTTGTGTGTTCACCTTTAAGATTTGCGGTGGCCCATCCTCTATCACTATCCACATCTCATCATGTAATGTTGATAGATGAGCACATGCGAATTTTCCAATCATCAAATTCTTCAATTGTGAACATGGGGATGCGTGTCAAATTTGCTTCCATGATAATAAATTTTAATGATAAAGGTAGTTTTGAAAGTTTAAGTACTAAAGCGAGACTTTGAAAAGTTTGGAGATCTAGTTCAAGAACCGGTGCGGAAGGCTCAATGAACCAACCGCTCACGATACCACTTGTAGGTCCCAAGGGGTGTAAGTGTAAGGTTTAGAAGTGGGGGTTGAATAAACCTTACCAAATTTTTGATTTAGTCCTTTTAAAAGTTCGAGTTGATACTACACGGTTGTGTCCTTGGTGATGACCAATTTAGTTAATCAAGAGAGTTAGTCTCTCACGAGACTCAAGCGAGTACATTCTTTGGAATAACTCAGTTGTTAAGTCTAAATTAACCCAAATGTGGCTTGTTTTTTTGAGGAAGACTTAACACCCTTAAGTTTGGTTAAGTAGAGATTTAGAGCTTGATTTAGTACTTAGAGATTATCTAATGGATAGCAAATATGTCGTGAGAAATAAACAAATATGATGCAAGAATTAAAGTCTTTGAAATGTAAATGACACAATAAGATTTTTATAGAGGTTCGAAGATGGGGTAATTCTTCTACTCCTCTCTTCTCCAACTCTGGAGGAATCCACTAGGTATTGATCGTATACAAAGTGGTAACAGTCCCGGATACAAGTCTTGATCACACAGTTGACTTGATCCTTTGGGACTCGATCTGGGAGACGCCTTGATCACTCGGTGGCTTTCGTGACGACTCGGCTTCTTCACAGGCAGTGCTTAGTGCTACTCTGACTCACTTGCTCAAGCTCTTTGGATTTGATCACGAAGCCCTCCAAAAGCTCAAGACCTGGTTCGACCTTGAACCTTCCTACAATCCTTCGAGGAATGTAGACCCCTTGATTTTTCAGTAATTTCCTCTTCAAGCGATTGAAGTTATCTTTCCTTCACGGGTGAGTGTTGGATTGATGTTCTTCGTAGTGTAGGCTTGAGGATTGAGCGTTTAATAACTTGAGAATATTTCGAGGTTTCTGATTCTAATAATTGCTTGAATGTTTTGGTTCTGGTCTACCACTCGAGTCATTCCTCGGCTGTTATAGTGATCTTTCAAAAATCTGTCCGTTGAAGAGATAGGCTTATTTTTGAAAGTCACTTGCGATCGTTGGCTTGTCTTGTTGCGAGTCCTTGGAATTGCCATTTCCTCGTATGAATTGTTCTTCACCTTTTCGAGTTCGACACGGTGTAGTGCTTCCCATTGGTTTATTCCTTTTGCACGCTTCTGGGATGAGCACTTGAGAAAGGTAGTATGGAGATATTACTTGTTTAGGTAATTCTCTTGATTTACGCAACGGATCTTTTTGATTATCTCGACTTATTTCGCATTTCCTTGCTTTCCCAGGTGACTTAGAGTCGACTTCCAATCATGGATGACTCTTGTCACTTCAACTTGAGACTTGGCTTTTCTTGAGTTGACTTGGATGATACTCCACTGTTGTATCTCATTTGCTCCTTGATAGAGTTCCGTCTACTCTTCTTTGCCATACTCGGTGTCTCGCGGCGTGAGTCTTCCTTCTAGTCTCCAGTTGTCTTCTTGCATGTTTGGGCATAGCTGATTTAACTCAGCTTGACCAGCCATATTTATTACAATGCAGTTTACAACAAAAATGGGGTGCCAACTTCCTATTCTAAGTTTTACATGGCATTCATCAAAATCTAAACAATAAATTTCCCAACAATTTTTCTAATTTAATTACCTGGTCCTCGGCTGCAACATCAGCATCATCTGAAGATGATGAAACTTGGGGGCTTGGTTCATCATCAAAGTTAAATGTTTGACGAGCAGCTTTGAAACTCAACTGACTCGTCTGCGGGAGAGCATCCTCAGCTGGGTCCTTTTGATGTGCAGCAGGTGTGGACTCAGCTTCGTCTTCAGACCCCATAAATGATATGTCAGGATTTTCCTGGGAGTCATGAAGTGCACTAATCTCCTTCTCAGATTCATCAATGTTGACAGGAGGAATGTTCTGAGCTTCTTGAGCTTTACTTAGGGAAGTCTCAACCTTCCTTGGGCCTTCAACACCTCCAGCAGTCTCAACTGCAGCGAGGCCTTCTACATTCCCTTCGACAGTCACAGTTGTCTTAGGGTCTTGGACTGTGGCATCCGAAGGAGTCTCAGCCCCTTGGATTGCACTTTCAGTGCCCAGAGTGTTAACTCCCGGGGCATTTCCATCCCGTGCCTCGACTGCAACAACAACGTCCTCAGCCTGCAAAGCAGTTGACACTTCAGCTGGGACACACTCAACTGTCCGAGCTTCGTCAATCTCAGTCTGTTGTGGTTCTTTTTCTTTTTCCACTTCGCCTCCTTTCTTCATTGTGGAGTAGTCTGCAGCATCCTCCGACCCTGCTGCAGTGGAGTGAGTTTCCCCCTCAGCTGGCACACAAGCTCACTCTTCTCTAGACTCCCGACTGCTTCCATTGAGTGCTCAGCCGTGGGGGCAGGTGATAAAAAACCTTCAGTACGGGTTGGCTCAACTTGGGTGCCCAAATTCCCAGTCTCATCGCCAC
Source organism: Rehmannia glutinosa (assembly GCA_016081115.2). Classification (NCBI taxonomy): domain Eukaryota; kingdom Viridiplantae; phylum Streptophyta; class Magnoliopsida; order Lamiales; family Orobanchaceae; genus Rehmannia; species Rehmannia glutinosa. The sequence continues at coordinate 33,283,859 of CM071934.1, read as the reverse complement.
GTCCCTAAGACCCATCTTCCGATTGCGCAGGGGACGTAGTTGCAACAATAACTGTGGCAATCTGTTGCACTACCCCCAACGGGTCTATCTACAGGAGAGATTGTGAGGATTCTCCTGGTCCTTCAAACATGCGTTGTTCATGCATCATTTTGGATTCCCTCAAACCTTGATGCATGTCGACTTCTCTTGTGGCAAAGAAACGGATCCATGTCTTCATCACTTTCGACAAAGACATCTACATGAGGATGCGTGTGTTCCAGAGTTCCAGTAAGAGGACATATAATGGCTTTCTCACGAGCTTCTGCTTCCTCGGCTGCTTTGGCTTGATCCTTCTCCTTGAAGATTTGTAATATGTTCAAGCAATTGTCTTCATCAAGGGCTTGAATCACCCCTTGGTGATGCCGAGAAATTCGAACAACTCCTCCTCTTCTTCTATGAACTCAAGGCATTCAAACTGCACCCTTGAGTGGCTTAGCTTCCACGCCCTCCATTCACGTAGACGGCGTTGTATGTCCGGATATACAGGAGAGTACATGATGACATCATCATCCTCATCCTCCTCTTCATGTCCTTTCTTTTCTGGGATGGAAGGTAACATGCTCACGCTTCTTCGCTCTTCGCCTTGGCGGCGTCGTAGCGACCCAGGAGAGACAACTTTTTCATGTGAGGATTCAGTTATCTCAGCTGCATCTTTTTCTCCAGCTGTCCTCTCCACAACTGGGTCTTTTTGGGGCCTCTGCTGATCATCCTCAGCAGACTTGGCAGTTTCATCAACTATTTCGAGAGCGCACTTCTTGATGTCGCGATCTCGAGAAGTTTTCTCCGGTGAGTAGCGATCTGTTTGTCTATTCATCTTTGTGAACGCTTGACTAAGCTTCTTCGTTTGGTTTTAAACAGAGGGATTTCTGGTTCTATTTCTTCCTCGGATTCTCTGGCGGGCGGGGGCTGGGACTGGGACGCCTTTCTTAGAGGGAGCTGCCTTCCTAGGTTTGGCAGTCCTCTTCTTTCGTATGGCTGGAGAAGGGATTTGGGCTTCCTTCTCGGCCTCGGTTGCGGGCGGGGAGACACGGTGCTCGGGCGAGTGACTCGGCTGCAGGGCAGTGCATCCTTTTTTTTTCTTTGTCAGGGGGCAACCTTCTTCTTTGCGACTTTCTTCTTAGGAGGAGGGTGATTGTGTCTTCAGGTTTAGCTGATTCCCCCTCACTCGTATCTGCCCTCTTCGCATGGGCTCTCTTCTGGTCTCCTGAAAGATTAGCCCTGAACATCTTCTTGTTTTTATGGAAGGGGTTTCCATGTTGAAGGGGAATGCCCTTGACTTCCATTATATGGCCAATTACCAGGCCATAGCCAAGTGATCCTCCAAAGGATCCATCCTCCTTGTATGTCTTGTTCTCAATGTTCTGGCAGAGTCTGTTGTACACGAACTCAGCCAAGTTGACTTTCTTTCCTTGCATGATCGCAGCCATGACGATCAGCTTTGTCTTTGACAACTGATTGAAGTTGCCAAACTTCATGTCTACACACATGGCGACGACATCCATTAACTTGTGATAGTCGTCCATCAGCAACTTCGTCTCAGCTGTGTAGACTACTTTCGCAGCACACTCCGGTTTGGCTACTTCTTTCCATGCAGCAGCCAAGCTAACATCATCTTCGTATATTTCCGTCATGCCCTCAGACGACAACAAACAGTGTTTCGCAAGGTCCTTAGCAGTGATTATGATATCCTTACGGTGGACAGAAGACTTGATGCCTTCGTCCTGCACCTCCGCATTTACATAGAATTGCGCCACCTCTTCAACATAGGTCAGCGAGTACTCCATTGTAAGAAAAGGCATAAGACTAGACTTTTCTAGCATATCAGCTATCTTCTTCACTAGGGTTTCATTTGAACCCTGCTTTATCATTACTTCGAAATCCACAGTCGATCCAAAATGGATTTGTTTTGAGAGTTTAACAAAATCGAACTTTGGTGCCATTTGCAGAGAGTTTCACTGATTAAAACTTGATAAACTTGCTTGAGAACTGGTAGGGTTTGCGAGAGAAATGAACTTGCTTTTCTTTTGCTTTGAAGATGAACATTTTTGAGTGTGAAAGAGTATATAAGGGTTATGGAAGGACGTGTCTTCGATTTTTGAATTTTGATCGAGATCAACGACTTAGATTTAGCACGTTGAACCGTATTTAATTCCTTGCATTTAATGCGGCAGCATTTATATCCAATCATATGCTTACTGTGCAGCTTTTGACTGTACAAGTCATTATTACGCTGACATTATCCTTAAAAACATTCCCGCTTATTAAAAACGACTGCGTTTTTGTCACTTAGCTATTAAATGACTCAGCTCATGTCAATAGTGACTTAACTCAGCTTCTCTCCTTTCATTAGATGAGTCAGCTGTCAGCTAACTCGATACAGCTGATTTCACGATATAGCAGTTTCACTTGACTGATGGGAATAATTTGTTCAATTCTCACTTTTTCATCTTTCATCTCTTCTGATTGAGTCTTCTGAGTATCAACTCAGCTCAATTAACCCTAGCTCATTCTTAAGCTCTTCAAACCTTGATTCACATAGAGGCTAGGTGAATATGTCAGCTAATTGTTTATCAGTTGAGATATATTCCAAGGTGATGTCTTTCTTTTCAACATGATCTCTTATAAAATGATATCTGACATCAATGTGCTTTGTTCTTGAATGAACACGAGATTCTGAGTAATTGCAATAGCACTTGTGTTGTCACACATAATTGGAATTTCTTTTTCTTCAACTTCATAGTCTCTCAGCTGTTGTCTCATCCATAAGACTTGGGCACAACAACTGCCCACAACTATATACTTTGGTTCAGCTGTGGATGTGGCTATTGAGTTTTGCTTCTTACTAAACCATGAAACTAATCTGTTTCCAAGCATTTGACATGTACCCGAAGTACTCTTTTTCTCGCCAACTCTACATCCAAAGATAGTCGAGTCGAATAACCAATAAGCTTGAATCCACCTTCCTTTGGATACCATAAGCCAACTTACGGGCATCCTTCAAATATCTTAGGATTCTCTTATTGCCGGTCATGTGGCTCTCTTTTGGTGCAGATTGAAATCTTGCACATACACCTACTGCAAAGGTGATGTCTGGCTTGCTTGCTGTTAAGTAGAGCAATGATCCAATCAGTGCTCTGTATCTTGTTTGATCTATAGGTTTGCCATCTGCATCCATGACCATCTTGACTGATGTATTCACTGGTATTTTCACATAAGACTTTTCTTCCATACCAAATTTCTTCATTAAATCTCTAGTGTATTTTGTCTGACTTATGAAGGTTCCATTCTTCAGCTGCTTAACTTGAAGTCCTAGGAAGAAAATCAGCTCTCCCATCATGCTCATTTCAAATTTCCCTTGCATGAGATTTGAGAACTTATCATGACTCTTTGTTTGTGGATCCAAAGATGATATCATCCACATATATCTGAACAAGCAGTATACTCTCTCCATCTTAAATTCTAAAGAGTGTTCTGTCCACTTTCCCTTTGGTAAATCCATTATCAGTTAGAAATTGAGATAATGTATCATAACAAGCTCTTGGTGCCTGCTTCAGTCCATATAGAGCTTTTTCGAGCTTGTATACCTTATCTCCAAGAGTCTTCTGCTCAAAGCCTGGATGTTGCTCAACATAGACTTCTTCTTCTAACAGTCCATTTAAAAATGCACTTTTCACATCCATTTGATATACAGTGAAGTTCTTGTGAGCAGCATAGGCAAGAAACATCCTTATTGCTTCTAATCTTACAACAGGTGCAAAGGTTTCATCAAAATCTATTTCCTCTTCTTGGCAATACCCTTCGGCTACCAATCTTGCTTTGTTTCTTACCACAGATCCTTCCTCATTCATCTTAATTCTGAAAACCCATATTATGCCAATAACATTCTGATGGGTTGGTCTCTGCACCAATTCCCATACTTTGTTTCTTTCAAACTGATTCAACTCTTCTTGCATGGCTTGAATCCAATGTGTGTCATCTAATGCTTGGGACACATCTTTTAGCTCTATTTGGGAAATAAAACAAGTGAACATTGCTTCTTGCTGAGCTATGGATCTGGTTCTTACACCATCTCTCACATCTCCAGTGACTAGCTCGGTGGATGGTCTCTCACCATCTCACATCAGGTTGAAGCAAATCGGTTGGTTCAAATTGTCGCGGACTATGTTATCTTGAGCTGACTCTTTCATCATTATTCACCGCAGATTTTCGATTGTCTTTGAGATTCAAAGCTATCTCATCTTCATCTTGATTGATTACTCTTGCTTGACTTCAACATAAGGACTCTTCGCATAGTTGGTGATTCAAACTTATCGCCTAACTCTTCAATGTCTTCTCCATTCACATTAGGTTCATCAAAAACCACATGAATAGACTCTTACGTGACCATAGTCCTCTTGTTAAGCACTCTATAGGCTTTGCTCTGGTGAGTATCCCAAAAAGATACCTTCATCACTTTAGCATCAAAAGCCTTTAGATTATCCTTGCCATTGTTGTGGATGAAGCATTTACATCCAAAGATTCTAAAATATGCAACATTTGGCTTTCTCCTGTCCGATTTCATAGGGAGTCTTTGTCGGTGTCTATTTATCATGCATCTATTTTGAGTATAGCATGCATTGTTGATGGCTTGACCCAAAATCTCTTAGGAGTCGAACCTAACATGGTCCTTGCAGAACTTCCTTGAGAGTTATGTTTCTTCTTTCACTACTCCATTACATTTGTGGAGTTCTTCTTTGCAGATAACTCATGAGCAATACCATTTTAACACAAAGATCTTGAGTTATTATCCCATTGACAACCTCGGTTCCTCTATCGACCTTGTCTTTATAATGGTTTAGCTCTTTTCATTTTGAACTCTTTTCATCGATTGAGGTAACTTACGCAAGGTTTCTTCTTTTTGCACATGAAGATTGTCCATGTATATCTTGAATAATCATCTACCACCACTAAGGTGTATTTCTTTCCACTTATCTTTGGCTTGTTCAATGGACCAAATAAGTCCATATGCAATGAGATGTAATATCCTTGTTGAAGAAGGACTAGGTTTCTCCTTGAATGAAGATTTGATCTGCTTTCCCATCTGGCATGCATGACATACATTTTCCTTCTTGTACACTGAGTCTGGCAATCCTTCCACAAGATGACTCCTTGCAAGCTTGTTGATTGTCTTGAAGTTCAGATGACTCAGCTTCTTGTGCCACAACCAACTTGATTTGGTTGTGCTCTTTGCTAACAGACAAGTGTTTGGTGTTGCAGTAGACCAATCTACCACATACATATTCTTCTATCTTGATCCTTGCAGCACTATTCATTTGATTCAGCATCTTTAGTCTGGCATACTCCCATATTGAATCCAACATTGTAGCCCTTGTCACAGAGTTGGCTGATGCTTAACAGGTTGAAGCTGAGGCCTTCAACATAAGCAACATCTGTGATCTCCAATCCATTCTTCTTGATGGATCCAGTGCTTTTTATTTCCCCTGGAGCTTCATTTCCTCCAAATATGACTTTTGCGCCTCTAATCTCCTTGAATCTTGACAGATTTTTCTTGTTTCCTGTCATATGTCTGGAATAGCCACTATCAATGTTCCAGGTTCATTGGCACTCAGTTGTTCCTTGAACCTGCAATCAAGGAAATTAGTTTTTAGGTACCCATACTTGCCTGGGTCCTGAGGGGTTAGTGTTGTAAGATGATCCAACCAACCTATACCCAAAAGATTTGACTCTAAGAGGTTGCCATCTATCTGTGCCATAATCATAATTCACTTTGGCAAATTGCTTGGGGGCTTTAGGTACATACAACCATTTCTTTTGTGTGTATGCTTATGTGCGTGTTTTAGCAATTGCCTTCTTTGGATAGTTGTGATATTTTTGAGTGTAGTGCCTAGGTGCATATGTGTGCTGATGATAGCTCTTTTGCCTTTGGAATGACCTTTGCTGAGATATAGGTCTCTGCCATTTAGGCTTGTATTTCATAGGTCTTTGCTGATATTTCACATTATTACAATCAACTTGGCTTGGATAATTACTACCATTCCCATCATATGTGTTTCTTTGATAAAACTTCTGGGGTTTTTGGTAGCTCTGTTTATTCTTCACAGAGTACTTTGTATTTGGAGTTTTTGAGGAACTCTCTTTGGATTTCTTCTCGCCTATCCTCTCAAAGATACTCACCGTGTTCATTTTTCCTTTTCCTTTATATCCAAGGCCAATTTGTTTGTGGTTGTGCTTTGGAATGAACGTGGGTGCAACATTTGGTGTTTTGGATTTTTGAGATGCTTCATTACTTGAAGATCCTTTTTCCAAAATCACTCTGGGAGTTTGACTGTGCACAAAGGAATTGAATCTTATGTCTGTCCTATCTCCACATTCTTTTTGAAATCATTTCCCCTCTTTTCTATAGCAGCTATCTCTGCTATCAGTTTAGCATTCTCAGCCTTCAACTCCTTGTTCTCACCAGCTATGTGACTTAGAGTACTCAGCTCCTTTGTCAGCTGTGAGTTTTGGCTCTTGAGTTGGATGTTTTCCTCATTTAATAGTGTGTGTGAGAATTTAATATGCTCAAAGTTTTTCATCATTTTGCCTAATGAATCCTAAAGATCAGTGGGTGATGAAGTGTGTGTGTCACAATCACTATCACTAGAATCTGAATGAGATGAGTTAGAGTGTACCTCATCTTCTTGGTCTGGTTGATCTTGTTCTTTAGCCATTAGACAGATCATTGCTTCTTCTTCAGAATCACTTGAGTAGTCAACGTCACTATTTTCTGACTCTGCTGCTTCTTTAGACTTAGTTGTCTCAACAGTCTCAGCAGCCAACATGGCTTTCTTCTTTTCATGTCTTCATTCTCTGAAGACTTTTCTTTCTTCTTCATCCCTGTACTTCTTGACTGGTGGATAGGAACAGTCAATTACAAAATGTCCTGGTTGTCTGCAATTCCAACACAGGTTCTCAGCTCTTTGTTCTGTCCTTGGGTTATCAGCTCTTAGATACTCAACCCTTTGATGCTCAGCTCTCTTGGGTGGCCTGTCTTCCATTGACTTGGAGGGAGCTGAATGTCTCCTGGGGGATTCACCCTTGTTTCTTTTATAGTTTTTATTGAAGAACTTGTTAAATCTTTTAACCATCAGGGCAATCTCTTCCTGGTCTATGGCTTTCTTGACTTCAGCTCTCTTTCCATCCTTGGCTATAAGTGCAGTTGTTTTGGGTACAGTTGTCTCCTATTGATCCTTTCATCTCAGCTCAAACTCATAAGCTTTGAGGTCTGATAATAGCTCATGATTGGATGTTTTTGATAAGTCCATCGAGTACCTTAGAGCCATGGTCTTAATTTCCCATTCAGCTGGGAGGCTCCTCAGAATCTTCATACACATCTCTTTTTGTGTATATTCCTTTCCAAGTGCTGAAAGCTCATTTGTGATTTCAGTGAATCTGGCATCCAGCTGATCCATTGTTTCACCTGCAAGCATTTTAAAGTTTTCAAACTTTTGAACAACAACAGATAATTTGTTATCTTTAATTTGCTCACGATCCTTCACAAATTAAAGTCGGTTTATCCTGATTTCTTTTGTTGTTTTGCGCAGATTTGACTTTATTGAACATTGCTTTGTCCAAAGTCTTGTAGAGAATATCCTTGGCCACATTGTCCAAGTTGTATTTTTTCTGTCATCATTCGTCCATTGAGGTCCTTGGTTTTTCAACTAAAGGTGGTCTTGCCCTCACCACAACTTCTTCTCCTTCCTTCGTTTGCTTCTTTCTTGCGGCTTTGTTCACTTTCAGTATTTGTAGTGGCCCATCCTCTATCACGAGCCACATTTCATCATGTAAAGCAGATAGATTAGCCTGCATACGGATTTTCCAGTCATCAAACTCCTCAATAGTGAACATAGGAATGCGTGTCAGATTTGCTTCCATGATAATAACTTTTGCTAAGAATGAAAGATTTTTAAAATACAAGTGTTAATGTTTTTTTTAGAAAAGATAGAGATCTAGTTCAGTAACCAGTGCGAAAGGCTCAATGAACCAACCGCTCTGATACCACTTGTAGGTCCCAAGGGGTGTAAGTAAGGTTTAGAAGGGGGGTTGAATAAACCTTACCAACTTTTTAATTTTAGTCCTTTTAAAGTATTACAGAGTTAATACACAACTAGGTCCTTGAGGGACATCTAAGTTAGTTAATCAGCAAAGTTAGCCACTCAACAGACTCGATATAGCTGTTGATAGAATAACTCACTACAACATAAATGATATTAGGTAACACAAATTTTGTAGCACTTTTTACATAAGGTACATATGTAACACATGTTTGTAACACTTTTTACATTACAATATTTATGTAACACTTTTGTAGCACTTTATCATTATGTAACACTAATATGTAACACTTTTATATAAATAACACTTTTTAAGTATCACTTTATTTTTGTTATTTCTTTTGTAACGCAAATATGTAACACTTTTATCAATATGTAACACTTTTATATAAGTAACACTTTTTAAGTATCACTTTGTTTATGTTATTTCTTTTGTGACGTAAATAGGTATCACTTTATTTAAGAAGCACTCTTGACAATAATATATTATATTGATTGTAACACTTTTTAAGTTATATTTTAGTAACACAAAATTAAATAACTATCATTAAATCACGTCAAAGATTTATTTAATTAATTAATGTCACCAAACCTAAAAATTGTAGACATCATGTACTCTGTTTTTTAACTGAATTTTTGTTTACTTTTTACAAAGTATTTTAGTTTTGCTTTTATTATTTTATTTTTTACGAAGGCAATTAATTCCATCTTAATACCGACGAAAAATGCGCATGTATATATTTTATTATTATTATTTATTTATTTATTTAATTTTTACTAACGTAGACCAATTTCATCATTAACCTTTTTTATTTTTTTAATAAAAATTACCAATGAAAATTGATGTTGTCGGTAATTACTTAGGAATTTTTTCCGTCGGTAAATTATTATTTCGTTATTTTCTTTATTATTTAATTTTTTTACAGTTAGAACTTTTTATCTGTCGATAAATTAATTTTATATTTTTATATATTTTTTATTTTTACCGATTGAATATTTATTAGTCGATAAATTTATTTTATATATTTTTTATATTTTTAATTGGTTGTCCTTTAATATATAATATAATATAATTTTCAAACTACATACTATATAATATAAAACTTGATATATACAGTGTATAATATAATTTATTACATATATTATAAAATATAATCTTTATTATATAAAATATATTATATATATGATATATATATATATGTGTGTGTGTGTGTTTGTGTGTATGTGTATATATAAAACAAAACAAAAGTTGTAATCAAAATCAACTTAGCTTAGTGGCAAATTGCCACTTCCATGCATAACGGGTCGTGGGTTCGAATCTACTTGGTGGAAAAAAATAGTATTTCTACGAAGTGCTACAAAAAACGTGTTACATAAGATTCATATGTAACACTTTAGAAGTATTTTTTTTAAAGTGTATAAATATAAAAAGTGTTACATAAGATTCATATGTAACACTGCAGCGCCATAAAAATACTACCTATTGTCTATAATAACATTTTATGGCCATTAGGTAACATTTTTTGAGTACTACCTAATGTCATTTATGTTGTAGTGACTCAGTTGTTTAGTCTAAACCTTATCTTGGCTGTGATGAGTTTTTTAGCGGAAGACTTAACACCCTTGAATTTGATTTAACTTTGTTTTAACACATGATTTTAGCACTTAGTTAATTATCAGTTGGATGGCAGATTATCAGCAGATATAAGATGAATATGCAGAAATAAAAATATGTTGAAATGTAAATGACAGAAGTAATTTTTATAGAGGTTCGAAGATGGGGTAATTCTTCTAATCCTCTCTTCTCCAACTTCAAGAGGAATCCACTAAGTAATGATCAATTCACAAAGTGGTTATCAGTCTAGAGACAAGTCTTGATCACACAGCTGACTTGCTCCTTGGACTCAGTCTGGAGATGCTTTGGTCACACAGGTAGCTTCTCGTTCGACTCAGCTTCTTCACAGGGCAGCTGCCTTGCTACTTCAGCTCACTTTCTCAAGCATTTTGGATTTGATTACGAAGCCCTCCAATAACTTGAGACTCGTTCGACCTTGAACTTTCCTACAATCCTCCTTGGAAAGTAGACCCCTTTTGATTTTTCAAAAGTTTCCTCTTCAACAATTTGAAGTTGTCTTTCCTTCACAGCTTTGTGTTGGATTGATTTCCTTCGAGATTTAGGCTTGAGGATATTGCTTGAATATCTTGAGAATATTTTGCAGGTTACAGTTTGAATAATGCTTGCTCGTTCGTGGTTCAGGTCGGTAACCTTTTCTCAATGAGGTTCCTCAGCCTTTTATAGTGAACTTTCAAAAATTTGCCCGTTGAAGAGATAGGCTGATTTTCAAAAGTCACTTGTGTTTGTTGGCTTGTCTTTTCTTGGTCTTCAGTCTTGAGATGTAGACCTTTCCTCGTGTTAAATGAATGTTCAACTTTTCGGGTTCGACAGGTGCGTCTTCCCATTGGTTTATTCCTTTTGCACGCTTCGGGATGAGCACTTTAAGACTGGCAGCATAGGTGTATTACTTATTTAAGTAATGTTCTTGACTTCGTGCAAGGCAATGATTCTTTTGATTAACTCCGCTGCATTTGCGCTTTTTCCCAGGTGACTTGAGTGCCGCTCCAATCATTGAAAGACTCATCTGTCACTTCAACTTGTGACGTGGCTTCTTGAGTTGACTTAACTGACTCTTCACACAATTGTCCCTCAGTTGTTACGTCTTTCAGTCGAGTTCTTGATCTTCTATCTTGGCCATACTCAGTTGTTCCTCAGCGGAGTCTTCACTTCACTTCTTCAGTTGACTTCTTGTATTTCCAGGCATAGCTGACTTGACTCAGCTCATCCAACCCTATCTATTACAATGAAAGATACAAGGAAAATGGGGTGCCAACATTCTAATCTAAGGTTTACATGGAATTCATCAAAATCTAAACAATAAATTCCCAACACATCTAAACTTGCAACTATGACCATATTGTCCGAAGTTATCACTGAATTTTGCTGCAATGGTTGATGAAGAACTATTCTTCGATCAGTATTTATTGCCCCTGCATGATTAGTATCTCCCATGCAATCACCATTACCCCTGTTATGAGTTGACCCCTCCCCGCGAGTTTGAACTTGCTCCGAATTAATCTTTTCATGAGGAATTTGTTCATCCTCGTCCCTAAGAACCTCAAAAGGATTATTAATTTGAACATGCAAATTAGATATACCCCTTCCTAGGAGAAAGACCGCTCTCGGTCGTAAAACCGACTTGACTTGGCCCCACTGCTTCAATCCACAAACTTTACCCTTAGTGGTAGTAGCATGGTCTCGGACTGGAGCTCGGCCACGCACGGGACTATAGCCTGGTTTAGCATCATCCACAGTTTTGGATTCTGCATTATGCTTTAATGCTTGATTGTTCGCTTGCCTGCAATTAGCGCCCGAATGTCCAACAATTCAACAATGAGAGCGAGAACTCCGGCAAATTTTAAATCGGCGGCGACGAACGAACAATGGCCTATTCGTTTTCCACCATTATAAATTCCTGCAATGGAGAATTAAAATCCAATTCCACAAGAACTCTTACAAAATGTCCCACTTCTCCCGTAAGGGAACAACTATCTATCTGCATGGGCATGCCAATAGCACTTGCGATCTTCATAATTAATGCAGGATGTCAATATTCCATACTCAATTCGGATATACGAACCCATACGAGATTTTGACGAATTTATGCGGTATGGATTGAAGTCCAGGAACCCGATTCGAGATGAATTGAGCCTGGTTTGATTCGGATAGGCCTCCCAAATACTTTTGTAATCGTCATTCACGTTCGAGAATTGTATGTTGTATTAACCTTTTCCCAAGGGTATAAGGCGCCATGCACCATCAATATGCCAAACCTCCGAAAATCTTCATTTAAGATCCTCTAAACCTAAAGGTTTGCAGCCTTTAGGTAATATAATCTACCAATCAATGTGTTCCGTAATTCCGCCACCCATTGTTGGTAAATTTCCTCATCCATAGCGACCGAAAAATACTCCTCTTTTTCACAGGTTTCGAAATCTCCCTTGGGGATATCATTTGAGCGAAAGTTTGAGTGATAGTCCCATGCACTTACTTGTGTATATGGGATTAGGGTTTTATCTAGGGTTTTGAACAAAACCTTCCTCTAACCTAGGCGCATGGATACGACTAGGGCACCCTAAAACTGGATCGAAATTATCGATTGGGATGCCTGAAGTCAAGAAATAATTACCTGTTTCATCGGAAAGTTTATGATCTGTGATTTCATGAAATTCGGCTAATGGGTTAGCCGATGCGTAATGTATGCGCGATGCGTTGTTGGGTTTTGATGCAAATTTTATCGATTGTTTATCACCAATACCTGACTTGGTGATCTCAGGAAATAGTAAAGAATCGAAATCCATAAATAACAGACTAGTAATTGGATTGAAGAAGATGATTATGTTCGAAAATTGTAATTCTCGAGTGAGAATTCTCGAAAACCCTTGCGGCTAGGGTTTCGAGAATACCCGCCGCTACGTGAGGGTCTCCTCACTTTGTTCGTAGCGTTCTATTAATAGCAAATTTCAGAAACACTTGAAAGTGATCCTTTGTGAAGTATGAAAAATCTTGAACTCAATTAAAATACGAAAATTATCTATAAGTGACTATAATAAAATTTTGTTCAATTTTTTTCAATATATACTACCAAATAATATATAGTCTAGGCCAATAAGAAATTTCACCAAAAATCACTTCAATGCTAATATCTAATCAATAAACTATTAAGAAAAACTGATTAATACTAATGAGGCCAGGCTTGAATATAAGGTTTTATTGACCATCACTACAAGAAAATCGCAAAATAGCGACGGAAATTTCCGTCGCTAAACCCATAAAATCCGTCGCCAATTTATTTAGCAACGGATTAGCGACGGATTATTGCCGTCTCTATTTAGCTCGTCGTTAATTTCTTAGCGACGCATTATAAAATCCGTCGCTAAATTAGCAACGGCAAAATCCGTCGCTAATAGATAACAATCCGTCGCCAATTATTCACTGAAATAACAAAATAGCGACACATTCGCAAAGGCACTAGCGACGGACATGTCTGTCGCTAAATTTAGCGACGGAACAATCCGTCGCTAATGTTTTCTCTTTGTTAATAATAGCGACGGATTTGTCCGTCGTTACATATAGCAACGGACAAATCCGTCGCCAATTTATATGTTTTGGTAAGCGAAATAGCGACGGATATAATTGCACAATTTTTTTTATAATAAAAAACCTACAAAACCAATTCAGTTTAAATTAGAAAAATACATTTATATAAACTATAACAAATATCAATAATAGCCAATATAAAATATGTATTACAAAAATTCGCTAAACATTTATAGTCATAGAAAACGCAATACATCCATATATAATAGAAAACATAAAATACAAATATTTCTAAAATTTGTCTAATTTGTGAATAGTTGTCACGGAAGAGGAATATGTCCCTAGGGCGCATCTCCATCATCACACGTACCAACTCGAGGCATGATTGCATGAACATGTCATGAATATGTCTATCAATGGTCGAATCACACCAATAGTGCTTTCGCAAACAAAAATATATATTTAATTTTCATGCACAGTATATCAAAATAATATATACTAAGTAAAATTCGACAATAATTTTCCTAAAAATCAAAAATGACAAGGTATAATATGAAACAAACACAAAAAAGGCATATCTACATGCAGAGACATTATTAGAGCACAAATTATCATTTGTACCAACTAAAGATGTTGCAATCTGCAGAATCCTGTAAGTGTTGAAGAATCACACTTCTGATCTACCAACTCACATGAGGTGAATCAAGTTTTTAACTTTCATTAGGCCAAGATCATACCAGTGTCTTCTTGATTAAGTGATTTCAGTGGCAGATAATATAATTTTTAGATACCACCATCAGTACTATTTGAGATGGCATGGTTATGCTTCATTAACATTTAAGCTACCCTTGAGACATATTACAAACAAGAAAAAGCAGAGGATGGGATGCAAAACTACTTTTATCCGAGTGTATACGACATGAATTTAAATTATTATGTACTAGACAACTGAATACTTGTGAATCACAAGCATACCACTAACGAGACGTTCATTTATATTTATACTTGTGAATCACAAGCATACTAGTAGAAAAACTTATACTCCAGCTTTGAGTTCTCAAAAAAAAAAAAAAAAAAAAAAAAAAAAATCATGCTGAGTGCTGACCTTGTTCCTTTATATTTAAATAACCAAATATTGACCAGATTGTAACTACTGCAAAGGATTACAATGCATTACTTTCTAGGATTAATCACTCCTCAAAACTTCACATAACATCAAAGTCCAGCTTAAATATTTCGAACTCCATTTGCTGAAAAGATGAACATGTGAGTTCAAGACATATCAGCGTATTTTTAAGAAGCAAATAAGCAATATAATATAGCTCAAATTAAAACTGCAAAGTATCAAGCTCTGGATTTGCATGTTATGAGTTTTCTTTATTCGTCTTTTCTTTGCATTCTTTCTTAAATTCCATTATTTTATCCTAACCAACCAGCCTAAGAACAGCAATAATCATAAATTAGTGAAGGCATGCCATCCTCAGGCACCAGTTCTTGTTTCTCAAATGTCATTAAGTTGCTGATTACGTTGCTTTTATACTAGAAAAAAATATGCACCAAGCCATCTGAAATCATACCAGCTTTTCAAGACGCCTAAGCATGGCTGCATCTAGTTCCCAGGGAGGTTAGTAGCTGCCAGAACAAAAACGAGTTCATCTGTCTTAGTCAAACCATCCATCTGTAGTTTAGACCAAATGTAAAAACCAAAGTGCTCTTTGTCAAATTGTTTTCAAGTAAATGTAAATGGGTAAACTTTGAATGTTTTAAGAAGGCATTCATTTAAAGCACAGAGAATTCATAAATTAAATAGCGTGTTTCCATCCATAAACAAATCTAAATTAGAATTAAATATAATTATTTCACAACAAAATCAGAATTAAATCTAATTATTTCCGCAAATAGGAAGACGACCTCACTCGAAATTAAATCTAATTCTGCAAATACACCATATCAACCCCACCCAAAAAGAAAATCTTAAATATCTCAAGATTGCTACAATCAGAATAAAATAATTACTTGCTCAAGTATATCACAAGATTGGAGAAAAACGAAAGCCCAAATATCTCACTACAAACAGATATTCCAAAACTCAAACATGATAAATAATCAATAGACTAAAATAAAAGCACAAAAAACCAAATTAGGTCTCAATTGTACAAGAGAGGAGCGCAGATCTTACCAAAAAGCACAAAAAGGTTTGATAAAATTTCCTTTTCACGAGGTGCGACGGGGCAGAGGGGCGGTGGGTTGGGCAGACGGGCACAGGCGGCTGTGGGAGAGGCGACGGTGACGACGGGGTGCGAGGTGGGGCAGCAAAGCCTGGTGGGAGTTTTTGGGGATAAGGTTGAAGGTCGCTAGAACTAATACAGAATGGGGAAAGAGATGGTTATTCATAGTTTTAATTTAGCGACGGATTATAATCCGTCGCTACTCCATAGTTGAATAAGTCAATACGATGGCGTTTCTATTTGAGACAATAGCGACGAATTTAATCCGTCGCTAATATATTACTTTATTAAAAAAACTCAAATAAAGAGACGGCCTTGTTTCTCTTCTTTAAACATTAATTTCAAAAAATAAAATTTATTTATAGTTTAGCGACGGATAGAATCCGTCGCTAACGTGAATATGTAATATGTTAATCAATTAGCATTTAGCAACGGAATTTTCCGTCCCAAATTATTTTCCCAGGTTTTTAAATTAAAATTCATTTATAGTTTAGCAACGGAATGTATCCGTCGCTAAATGTTTTTCCCAGTTTCTAACTTTCTTATATTCAAATTATATGATATTTTTTAGCGACGGATCTAATCCGTAGCTAAAGTGAATATGTTAATTAAATAGCGACGGATTATATCCGTCGCCAAATGTTTTTCCAGTTTGTTATATTAAAATTCATTTATATATTAACGACGGATACTATCCGTCGCTAAATTGAACATCTTAACTGTTTAGCGACGGATTTTAACCATCAGGGCAATCTCCTTCTGGTCTATGGCTTCCTTGACTTCAGCTCTCTTTCCATCCTTGGCAATAAGTGCAGTTATTTTGGGTACAGCTGTCTCCTCTTGATCCTTTCATCTCGGCTCAAACTCATAAGCTTTGAGGTCCGAGAATAGCTCATGATTGCATGTTTTTGATAAGTCCATCGAGTGCGCCCAGAGCCATGGTCTTCATTTCCCATTCATTTGGGAGGCTCTCGAGAATCTTCATACACATCTCTTTTTGTGTGTATTCCTTTCCAATCTTTGAGAGCTCATTTGTGATTTTGATGAACGGCATCCGGTTGATCCATTGTTTCACCGCAAGCATTTTAAAGTTTTCAAACTTTTGAACAACAAAGAGATAATTTGTTTTCATTAATTTGCTCACGATCCTTCACAAATTAAAATCGGTTTAACCTCGATTTCTTTTGTTGTTTTTGCGGGATTTGACTTTATTGAACATTGCTTTGTCAAAGTCTTGTAGAGAATATCCTTGGACCCATTGTCCAAGTTGTATCTTTTTATGTCATCATTCGTCCATTCGGTCGTTGGTTTTTCATCTAAAGTTGGTCTTGCCTCGGCCCACAACTTCTTCTCCTTGGTTGCAAATTTTGCTCTCCTTCTTGTTGTGTTCACTTTCGATTTGTAGTGGCCCATCCTCTATCACGAGCCACATTTCATCATGTAAAGCGAGATAGATTATCCTGTATCACGAATTTTCCGGTCATCAAACTCCTCAATAGTGAACATAGGAATGCGTGTCGATTTGCTTCCATGATAATAATTTTTGCTAAGAATGAAAGATTTTTAAAATACAGTGTGTTAATTTTTTTAGAAAAGATAGAGATCGGTTCAAGAACGGTCGGAAGGCTCAATGAACCAACCTCACGATACCACTTGTAGGTCCCAAGGGGGTGTAAGTGAGGTTTAGAAGGGGTTGAATAAACCTTACCAACTTTTTGATTTTAGTCCTTTTAAAGTATTACGAGTTAATACATTAAGGTCTCGAGGGACAACTAAGTTAGTTAATCAAAGAACATTAGCCACCAACGGACTCGATAGAGTGTTGATAGAATAACTTCAGTTGTTTAGTCTAAACCTTATCTTGGCTGTGATGAGTTTTTCAGCGGAAGACTTAACACCCTTTAATTTGATTTAACTTTGTTTTAACACATGATTTTAGCACTTAGTTAATTATCAGTTGGATGGCAGATTATCAGCAGATATAAGATGAATATGCAGAAATAAAAATATGCTGAAATGTAAATGACACAAGTAATTTTTATAGAGGTTCGAAGATGAGGTAATTCTTATAATCCTCTCTTCTCCAACTCCAAGAGGAATCCACTAAGTAATGGTCAATTCACAAAGTGGTTATCGCCTCCCCAGAGACAAGTCTTGATCACACACGGTGACTTGCTCCTTGGACTTGGTCCGGAGATGCCTTGGTCACACTGGCCGCGTTCGCTCGACTTTTCTTCAGGCATTTGCGCTTGCTACTTCAGCTCACTTTCTCAAGCTTCTTGGATTTGATTACGAAGCCCTCCAATAACTTGAGACTGGTTCGACCTTGTACTTTCCTACAATCCACCTTGGAAAGTAGATCCCTTTTGATTTTTCAAAAGTTTCCTCTTCAACAGTTTGAAGTTGTCTTTTTCCTTGAGCTTTGTGTTGGATTGATTTCCTTTGAGATTTAGGCTTGAGGATATTGCTTGAATATCTTGAGAATATTTTGCGGAGTTACGATTTGAATAATGATTGCTCGTTAGGTACGTGTCGGTAACCTTTTCTCAATGAGGTTCCTCACCTTTTATAGTGAACTTTCAAAAATCCGCCCAGTTGAAGAGATAGGTGATTTTCAAAAGTCACTTGTGTTCGTTGGCTTGTCTTTTCTTGGTCTTGATCTTGAGATGTAGAACTTTCCTCGTATTAAATGAATGTTGATTTTCGTGTTTCGACGAGGCGCGATGCTTCCCATTGATTTATTCCTTTTGCACGCTGGGGTGAGCACTTTAAGACTGGCAAAGCATGGGTGTATTACTTATTTAAGTAATGTTCTTGATTTCGCGGCAATGATTCTTTTCGATTAACTCCTCTTTTGTTGCCTTTTTCCCAGGTGACTTGAGTCTGCTCCAATCATTGAAAGACTCATCTGTCACTTCAACTTGTGATGTGGCTTCTTGAGTTGACTTACCTGACTCTTCACACAGTGTCCCTCATTTATTCGTCTTTCGTCGAGTTCTTGATCTTCTATCTTGGCCATACTCGGTTGTTTCTCGGTGAGTCTTCACTTCACTTCTTGATTGACTTCTTGTATTTCAGGCATAGTGACTTGACTCGGCTCATCCGGCCATATCTATTACAATGAAAGATACAAGGAAAATGGGGTGCCAACATTCTAATCTAAGTTTTACATGGCATTCATCAAAATCTAAACAATAAATTCCCAACACATCTAAACTTGCAACCATGACCATATTATCCGAAGTTATCATGAATTTTCTTTGCAATGGTTGATGAAGAACCATTCTTCGATCGGTATTTATTGCCCCCGCACGATTAGTATCTCCCATGAAATCACCATTACCCCTGTTATGACTTGACCCCTCCTGCGAATTTGAACTTGCTCCGAATTAATCTTGTCATGAGGAATTTGTTCATCCTCGTCCCTCGAGAACCTCAAAAGGATTATTAATTTGAACATGCAAATTAGATGTACCCCACTCTTCTCGGAGAAAGACCTGCTCGGGCTGCCCGCTTCTTGACTTGCCCCACTTTGTTCTAAATCCACGACTTTACCCTTAGTGGTAGTAGCATGGTCTCGGATCGAGCTCGGCCATGCACGGGACTATAGCTTTGGTTTAGCATCATCCACAGTTTTGGATTCTCGCATTATGCTTCAACGCTGATTGTTTGCTTGCCGCAATTAGCACCGAATGTCCAACAATTCAACAATGAGAGTAGAACTTTAGAAAATTTTCGAGAACTAAGCGATAAGAACGAACAATGGCTTATTCGTTCTACCATTATAAATTCTCGCAATGGAGAATTAAAATCCAATTCCACAAGAACTCTTACAAAATGTCCCAGTTCTCCGTAATGGAACAACCGTCTATCTGCATGGGCATGCCAATAGACTTGCGAGCATCATAATTAATGCGGGATGCCAATATTCCATACTCAATTCGTATATACAAACCCATACCGAGATTTTGATTTAATTTATGCGGTATGGATTGAAGTCCGGAACCCACCATCGAGACGATTGAGCCTGGTTTGATTCCAGATAGGCCTCCCAAATACTTTGTGTCTGTCATTCACGTTCGAGAATTGTATGCTGTATTTACCTTTTCCCAGGGGTATAAGGCGCCATGAACTATCAATATGCCAAACCTCTGAAAGTCTTCGTTTAAGATCCTCTAAACCTAAAGGTTTGGAGCCTTTAGGTAATATTAATCTACCAATCAATGTGTTCCGTAATTCCGCCACCCATTGTTGGTAAATTTCCTCATCCATAGTGACCGAAAAATACTCCCCTTTTTCACAGGTTTCGAAATCTCCCTTGGGGATATCATTTGAGCGAAAGTTTGAGTGATAGTCCCATGCACGTTACTTGTGTATATGGGATTAGGGTTTAATCTAGGGTTTTGAACAAAACCTTCCTCTAACCTAGGCGCATGGATACGTAGGGCACCCTAAAATTGGATCGAAATTATCGATTGGGATGCCCAAGTCACGGAATAATTATCTACATTTCATCGGGAAGTTTATGATCTGCGATTTCATGAAATTCGCTTTAATGGGTTAGCCATTGCGTAATGTATGCGTGATGCGTTGTTGGGTTTTGATGCAAATTTTATCGATTGTTTATCACCAATACCGACTTGGTGGTCTCGTGAAATAGTAAAGAATCGAAATCCATAAATAATGACTAGTAATTGGATTGAAGAAGATGATTATGTTCGAAAATTGTCATTCTCGAGTGAGAATTCTCGAAAACCCTTGCGGCTAGTGTTTCGAGAATACCCGTCGCTACGTGAGGGTCTCCTCACTTTGTTCGTAGCGTTCTATTAATAGCAAATTTCAGAAACACTTGAAAGTGATCCTTTGTGAAGTATGAAAATTCTTGAACTCAATTAAAATACGAAAATTATCTATAAGTGACTATAATAAGATTTTGTTCAATTTTCTTTCAATATATACTACCAAATAATATATAGTCTAGGCCAATAAGAAATTTCACCAAAAATCACTTCAATGCTAATATCTAATCAATAAACTATTAAGAAAAACTGATTAATACTAATGAGGCCAGGCTTGAATATAAGGTTTCATTGACCATTACATTAATTTCTAACTCAGTAATTTTAATTACCAAATCAAAATATAAAAGAGATATGAATTGAACCCAAAATTTACATATAAGAAAACAAGGAAAAAATGAAAATGTTGGGGGGGGCACCAAGGTGAGCCCGCCCTATAAGTTCATCTGCATAGTTAAAATTTTTATAAATCAAGATGGATATACTTTAAGAATAATTATGTTTAATCACCTTACCTGCATGTTTAAGTTTCAGTATCTCAAAACTATTATCAAAATATTGAAAGAGTAATGCTCCTTTGAAGGAATAATTATTGAGAACATACATAAAGTATATATAACCATAATACTTCACGGGAAACGTGAAATAATTCTTATCGTTTTGTGAATACATTGTGTGCAGAAAATCGTATTTATATTTATTTTTATTTCACTACGTCAATATTTAATTATTCACCTACGAATATTCGTCATTGGTTCGAATATCCAATTGGTCCATGAGGCCCAAACTATTATTGAAAGATCCCATGAAGCTCGGTTTCCTATATCGGGCCCACGCGTCCATACGCTCCGTGACCCACTTTATCCTAAAGCGCTCATGTGGCTCATCCCAGATATAAAAAGGTCATTCCATCTCATTTGTAATTATCTCAGTTAATTACTCTCAATTAATGTTTTCTTTAGTACGCTAGATTTTCTCTCCAACTGGTACTAACTTGAGATCAGGGGCCTCCCTAGAACAACCCCACGATACGTCAAACGTTTCCTAAATTGTCGCAGACAAGTTCTCATCTCAAGAACTACTAGCTCAGGAGAAGAAATTGAACTTTTTATGAGAAACATTGACTAAGAATGATCTGGACACTATGAGACCATTTTTCTTGTGTATATATCTTAAAACCTAAATGGAAAAAATAGTTGAAAACCATATAGTCTATAACCGGGTTGTCCCTATGTGAACCTTCACAAGTGACATTACATTCATGCACATGTTTCTTTGAGGGAACCCTCTTCAGTCTATGCCACGGAGCGGATATTGTAGTACTTGCATGCGCTCAAACAGAAATATAGGGACATAGCTAGAGAATGAAAACGGGAAGGGTAAAATTTATGTTTTCTTGAAAATAGTAGATTAAGAAGTTATTGTAATTTTCTAGCTATGGAGAAAAGATTCTAAGTTTACTAATTATACATATAAAGTTTAGAATATTTTTATAACTTTTATAAAGTTGAGGAGGGCGGTTGATGCCTATAGCCTCGGCAGCCCCAGCTCCTTAAACACACACACACACACATAGACATATATATATATATGTATATATATAGGGATAGGATCATATGTGGCAAGGGCCCTACCATGTGGCAGTGTGGACCAATCTAAGTCATTATCATGTTTAATCCTAAGGCCAATATTTTTTCGAATTTTTTTTATATTGAATATAGCCCATTTAAGGGCACTATGGACATTTCATCAACATAATCACACGGCGGTTTTTGGTAACTTCTATAAACCCCTCTTTTTTTGGGATTTCATTAAATCTTTTTCCACTTTTTTGCAATCTGATTTTTCACACAAAATCAAACCCCCATTTTTTCGTCTCGTTCTTCTTTATTCTTCCAATCCACCGTTTCTTCTATTCCTTC
The DNA here is from genome assembly GCA_016081115.2 of Rehmannia glutinosa. Classification (NCBI taxonomy): domain Eukaryota; kingdom Viridiplantae; phylum Streptophyta; class Magnoliopsida; order Lamiales; family Orobanchaceae; genus Rehmannia; species Rehmannia glutinosa. The sequence goes on along the minus strand of CM071934.1, from coordinate 33,261,623 downwards.
TTCATTCTACCACTCGACCGCCGAGAACAAATTGTGTCAATTTTCGAAAATTTTCAGGGTTCATTCGACATCAAAATCCAAAATGCCATTGGCAGTATTGGTAAAGGTCAGATTCTGGTTCGATTTTTTCAAGTTTTCGGTTGTATATTTCTGTAGAAAGGTTTATCCCTTGAGTTTTCTTCCTTTTATGTCGATTCGTGATGATGCTTTTTCTGGGTTTTGGAAGTTAGTTGGAGTAAGTAGAGCAGGCAACTATTTTGTGTATTTTTTGGTGAATCACTCCTTGTTATTTTGGTCTACATTTTACTTAGGAATGATATATGTTTTCTTACCTTTGGTATATAGTTAAATCTATTGCGGTGTTTTGTTTAACCCCTGCACCAAAAAAAAAAAGGAGCCATGGATATATGTATTGGTGCATATTTAGCATTGTTATAACGGTATGAATATGTGTTTTGATGCATTGATAAGTTTGGTAATGTGTATATAATGTCCATGCAATGCATAATGACGAATGGTGTTTAAATAATATTATTTTCGTATACAATTAGAGTTCATACAGTGCCCAATTAGTTTAGTTGGTGTATTCTTTTTTATATATTGTGCTTGGGTTCCGCATTCTTTAATATAGTTCATGTTTCTCCATACCAGGTTTATAATTTTCAATGGCAAGAAGAAACAGGAAAAGACCTGCATCTCTAGGGCCGAGCGAGGGTGCGCGTAATGTTAACAAGAGGTCCAAGACTGCCAAATCTGCTTTGAAATCTTCGATGCCCAAACTGAGAAAATTGTAGCTTATATTTTTTTGCCTCATTTTGTTTTATTGCACCAGTGGAAATGAATTGATGAAAACTTAGCTATAAGTTGGTATACATTTAGTAAATAGTTGGTATACAATTAGTTCAGTTGTTTTTATTTTAATTGTGGATATGAATTGATGAAAACTTAGCTATAGATTGGTATACAGTTAGGCAATTGTTGGTATACAATTAGTTTTTATGCGACACACAAATGCATTTGCTGCATTCTCTTTCTATTTTTGGTTGACTTGTTTGATGTTAACATCGTTTTTTTTTGGCAATTTTGTTTTACGTATTTTTCAGTTGGATTTGCTCTATCGATATTTGCAAACACGTGGGTGTTATCAGACAGCGCGTAATGTTGAAAAATTTGCATATTTGTACACCAAATCAGTTAAATATACACACAAAATAATTTTCAAAATATACAATATTCTCAATTAAACATCTAACAATGTACTACTGAATACTTATATTATCACCAAATATCGGACAAGTGTACACCAAAATATGATTTCGTGGATACCGTAATGAAATTATTTTTATACCATATTTTAAGATTATAAAGCATCAAGTATGCACATGTATATACCAAAATATGCTTCCAATGTACAATATTGTCAATATTTTTATACCAATTTAAGTACTAATGTTTAGTCTCAAATAAACATCCAAACACGCTTATATTTCATGTTATATTAACACCAAAATATACATATCTATGCACGAAATAATGCAACCAGAGCACAATATTATACACATTTGTATACCAAAATACGCATAAAGGGTGAATCCATTTTTTTTTTTTGCTCCTGATTTGGCGTGTCTGTTATGGAAAGGTGATATTGAATATATCCGATCCCTTGATTTTAGGAAAGTAAATATGGTATTATTTTTATATCATTTTGATAGTTACCGATTTGCCCACACATAAAATAATTGAAAAAGGTGTATTTTTAGGCCTAATATCTGAACCATTGATTGAATAGGATGGATGGATGGGATCTGTCCACACTGCCACATGGTAAGAGGCTGCCACATGAGATTCCATCCATATATATATGCTCTTTTGGTATCTTTATTGGGACTGATGCTTGAACTTACATAAGTTGTGCTTTTTCCCAATCTTTTTTATCCTTATGTCACGATAAAAATGGATTTTAGAATTATTCACCCAAGTTGAAAATATGGGGTATCTGCTTAAAAAATGGTATAAATTGTTAGTCCAAAACTTATAATTATGTTCAAATATCCACTTTTTCCTTTTTCTCATTTATGGGGACCGGTCCGTCTCTTGGTACCGAGACATGTACACTCGGTACCAAGTTATGTAATGCCTCAATTTTTTTGAAAAATGATCGAGTACTACACCAAAAATACACGATGGGTTCACCGTCAGTTTTAGCCAAAATGGCTAAAACCTTGTTTTTGAAAAACATGGCTATTTTTCCTTTCAAAAAAAAAAAGTAACATGACTATTTTTCATTTTTACAAAACATGAGTGGCCAATATGGCTATTACCGCTTATTAGAACTTGGCAACACTTGTATCGCCTGCAAGTGTTGATATAAGAAAAAAAAGAATTTTATTCATGTTTGTCATGGATTGTTATTCCAAACTTTTAAGGGCCGCCCTATCCTTCCCTAGAAAACAAAGTGATAGCCTTATATTATTAGAATTTGGCAACACCTTATGGCCTACCACTGTTCATATCAAACTTAGTGTATCAACTTGCACATCTTGAATTTGGTCCACTATATACACACCCACGCTTCCAAATTAAAGTTTAACGAAACTTCAGTTACATAGATTTAGTAGAGAAAAAAATATTAGATTTTGTTCGGGATCTTATTAATTAGATGGTTTCCATTCCGTCTTAACTGACTAATTGATGAAATAACTTATGAAAAAGATTACTTAATGATTTGAAATAAATACGTAGTAACTGACCAAATTAAATTACTCAAAATCTACCTAAAATGTTACAGTCTACATAGGAGAAAATTTCTCTTTTGGTGACATAAGAATGAGCACCTTATGGTTTTAGTACCATTGTTCTCACTTTTAGTCCCATTGTTCTCACTTTTAACCAAAAATTGTTCCATAAGACACGAAAACTTAAATTGTGGCGTGATGTCTGTTAAAAAATTAACGAAAAAAGTTATTGATGACAAAAATGGTCACATAGGACACCAAACTTACATTTTTAACCAAAAATAGTCCCATTATTCTTTTATTGGTCAAATTTAATATTATTGATGATAAAATTATTTTAAATTTTAAATTTTTAGTTATTTATTTAAAATTAATATTGTGAATGTCACACTTGAAAACTAAAAAAATCTCTATCCTGGAAATATTTTTCTAAAAAATATATTTTCCAATGCTTTTTATTTTACTAAAACAAATTCTTTTACTTCAAATATTTAGAAAAGCAAATAATTTTTCTATATTTGTTTTTTAGTTTAAACTACTTCTTGATTTTTGAAAATACAAATAATTACAAAAATCACATTTACGTATTGGAAAATACATGAAGTTCAATTATTAATAAAATAAAAAAGTTTACAATATTAAGTAATTTCATAATTTTTAAATATAGGAATTATTTTTGAAATTTTTAGAAAAATATTATTAAAAATATTTTAGTATAGTTAAATTTAAATTGATAAATACTAGCAAATTCATAGTTGACATAAAAAGACAATTAATCTGGCTCACAATTTTTTTTTCAAATATTATATTTTTATTTTTTATGTTTTGAAATCAAACTTTACATATATACATATACATGCACTAGGTTATATTAGACTAGTACCCTAGGATAAGAACGTTGGGACCCCAAAATAATATATATATATGTATGTATGTATGTGCATGTATTTGATCTTTTTTCGTATTATACATTCACACAAACAAATTTAACATCTACTCTTAAAAATTATTTTCCAGAAAAATTATTTTTTATAACTTGAATTATAAATTTTATCAATTAGTTTTCCAGGTTAATTTTTTAATTAAAATAAATGCTACATGTATTTGATCTTTTTTTTTTTGTTTTACATATTCACACAAAAAAATTAATTAACATCTACTTTTAAAAATTATTTTCCAGAAAATTTATTTTTTATAACTTTAGTTATAAATTTTATCATTTCATTTACTCTGTTAATTTTCTAATTGAAATAAATGATGCATGTATTTGATCTTCTTTTTTTTGTGAATATCTACTTTTAAAAATTAGTTTCCAGAAAATTTATTTTTTATAAGTTGAATTATAAATTTTATCATTTAATTTACTTGTTAATTTTTTAATTAAAATAAATAAAAAATTATTACTTTAGTGATAATATATTTTTTAAAATAGGTATTAGTTATATTTAGTTTTGTAACAAGAACAATCATATGAGACTATTTTCAAGCCATGAGAGTAAAATCGCAGGTTTGATAGTCAATTTGACAGGTTTGACTGTCAATTTACTAACGATGGGACCATTTGTGTAACAAGAACAATTTTATGGGACTATTTTCAAGACATGGGACTAAAATCGTCAGGTCTTCGGTCTTATGGAACCAAAGTAAATTTTTCTCGTTCTGAGCGGTTGTAGAAAAATAGAAACCATCAAGCAAAGTTCTCAAAGAAGTTGTTTCTATAAACTTGAAAGTTGAGGTAAATCAGAAAACAGAGTTGATATTTACTACATTTACAAATTAATTATTGTATGTATATAATGTGGTGATTCCAATTTACTTGAAAATTTATGAAATTATATGGCCTACAGATTTAATTTGTGACTCTTCACATTGAGAAAAAAGTCCATGTAGAATAATAAACTTTCAGAATATATACTCTAATTAAGTTATTTTTGTACGTAGTTTCTAAAATGTAAAGCTTATCGTAAGCTCTTCAATAATATGGACTATAAAAGTCTAAAATGTAAAGTTTCCAGATACTCAATAACATGGGCAGATATTTGGATAACAGTATGGTTCAAAAAATGGGGGAAATTTGACTTGTAAAATAGATAAGAACCATATATAGAGCAACCCACCCCTAAACCACTACTTCAAATTTGCTAGGAAATATATATATATATATATATATATATATATATATATAGGGGAGGGTTATATAAGACCCCTATTATATGAATGACGTGGGACCAAATCAGGACACATATCTACATATTTCAATGGCTATTATTAATTCTGATTAATGTTAATAAAATAAATGGTAAAGTCAAAATGGGGGCAAATTAGTCCACATAAAAAATAGGGAGGTTGGCTAAATCTAGTATGCATAAGAGAAGTTCTCATGGTTTCTCAAACCCGGATGGTAATGAGTTGGAGTCCAATTGTTCCGAAATTTGTTGAAATTCCGGTTATTGACATAAGTTGCTTCCTCCATGGGATCTAGAGGAACTCCCCCATTACTTGCACCCGCGTTTCCTTCGGTCCCCTTCGTCAATACACTCAACTGATTTGTCAATGCAGTCATTTGAGCCGTCAATGCTTTGATTGGGTCCGAATCAGAGACTCGGCTACCCTTTTTACATTAGTTCTCTCGGAGGGCCACTGATAGCTATTCATTGCCATCTCTTCAAGCAAGTTGAATGCATCCTCTGGGAATCTTGCGAGTAAAGCGCCTCCTGCTGCGGCATCTACAAACAACCTAGTATGTCCCATCAACCCGTTGTAAAGGAAGCAGAGCTGCGGATCCTCTGGAAATCCGTGTTGCGGGCACCTCCTCAGTAATCCCGGAATCTCTCCCAGACCTCATACAGTGGCTCGTAATCAAACCGCTCGAGCTGCGTGATCTCACTTTTTGAGTCAGAGTGTCTTACTTGGTGGGAAGTATTTAAACAAGAATCTCTCGACTCAATTCATCCCAGGTATTCACACTCCTCGAGTTAGTGTGCCTAGCTTGTTTTAGCCTTATCCCTTAAAGAGAAAGGGAATAGGCGCAACGTAAAGATCATCATCACCCCATTCATCTTGATTGTGTTGCAAACCGCATGAAGTTTGCATGATGAGAATGGGATCCTCGGACGGAAAACCCCAAACCGATTTTCTTTGCACCATCGAGATTAGTGTTGGCTTCAACTTAAATTTATTCGCATTAATTAGGACATTGGCAATTCCACCATAGTTGCGATTTGTCCGGGCTTAAAGTAATCGCGAATCGCTGATCTTAGATCGCGCGTAACCTCGTGCATGCGGTAACTCATTGTTGACCCTGTTGGCCCTGTTGTTACCTCCGTTTTCGACTCCGTTATTGCCTCCGTTGTTATCTTGCACGTCCTCCATAGCATGTTCTTGCTGTCTTTCTGCCCGTTTAGTAGCCGCACTAATTCGCCTAGCAAAAGCCTCAACCTCCGGTATGAAAGGTGCTAATTCTCCTTGCTTTGAGCGAGTGTTCATGCACTACCTGAACCAACTAAAGAAAACAAGTCAAATATAGTAGGAGTAAAATTAAACAACAAATAAAAAGAAAGAAAAATGTCTAAATTAAAAATAATTCTATTTATTGCAATATTAGTACTAAAAATTTAACTAGTCCCCGGCAACGGCGCCAAAAACTTGTTCGTCTTATTTTTACCTTCACCGAAAGTGTACGGTGCAGTTTATAGAATAGGGTTAGCAAGGTCGAATCCACAGAGACTAATAAATTTATGTACTAAGTATTGGGATTGTAATAGCCTTATTTTTATCCAGACAATCGAAATTTGATGGGTTGGTTTTATTAATGCAAGACAAGAATTTATCCTAAAAAGACAAAGTAAAGAGTTGATTGAAAGATCAAGGAGATGAATGGATTCCTGGTTTATGGTTTCATTAATATCCCCTTTTATCATCAGATTAATCACAACCAAAGTTATTATAGTTCTTCCCTATAAGACAACCACAAAGTATTTTACCCTCTCTCTCGAGATGTATGTAAAAACGTTGATTGGAATATCTATGCTAGCATCTCAACTTAACATGAGATATCCAACTCCCAAAATCACAAAAGATTTAAATATCCTCACAAATATTCACAGACTTCTCAATCTTGCAAATATTCAGGTCAAGTACTCACAGATCTAGTATTGAAACTCATCTTTCGAATTATGAATCAATACATCAAAGCAAGTTAAACCAAACGCGTTTTGATAAAACAAGAATTAAAACAAAGTACTCGAATATGGTTGGAAAACAATAACTTCAATTGCAATTAATCATCCAACAAAAGTATCCATTAACCTAATCACAAACCCGGGAATCACAAGATGTTTAGCCAGATATAGAAAATAAATAATCCATAGACAAATTATTCAAGTTCATATCTAACTAATCAAAAGTAAATGATACGATGGAATGGGTAAACTCAGGAATGTTGATGATCTCTCGATCTATCTTCAATCCTCAAGCGTGTGGTTGCGACCTCGATCAATCTCTCCAATCCTTTGATAGAAGGTTGCTCTTTTCTCTTTGTTCTAGGGCAAAAGTCCATCTTTTTCCGTTTGTGGCCGCCTCGTCTCTATTTGTACTCCATTTGGGTCAAAACCTAGTTTAGAATCTGTCAAACTCTGTTTGCCCGCACAGACGCACGAGTCGTGCACCTAGCGCACGCCCAACCCGTGTGGGGTGCCATAGGGAATTTTTTCTTTCGCTGAAGGGTGCACGCGCCATGCGCTCCATGCATGACCAGCCCGTACGTGGTGCCGTGGCTTGACTCTCAGTTCTGGTTGGCGTACGGGTCGTGCTATGGACGCACGCCCTACCCGCGCGCATCTGCTGGAGTGTTCGTTTCTTTCCGTTTCTCGCTCGGTTCGTCTGACTTCTTCTCGATTTAACTCCAAACATAAATGACGTTACTTCAAGTATTGGCGGTCCTTTACCGCAATGCTCCGAATTGTTGCCAAAATGCTACAAATATCATTCAATTCCTACAAAACGAGCAAAGCGTAATAACTTTTCCACAAAACAGAAATAAAGCCCTTTGCACTCAGGTAATGCATGCATATCAACCAATTCTAACTACAATTAAGCCCAAAATACATGCAAAACACATACCAATCAGTTACCTATCGTTGTCTTTAAAGATTCTTCTTGTTCCTCGTCTTCTTGTTCCTCCTCTTCCGCCATATCTAACCACCGTTTTTTGTGGCTGTCGCCGTCACTCCGACGGAGTAGCAGTGTTTAACTCATAGTCATTAATAGGCATATTGCGTGAGACTGTGTCCATAGCTCGTTGCAAGCTCTCTTTACCTATCATCCTTTAGGTCCCAAGGGGTGTAAGTAAGGTTTCGAAGGGGGAGTTGAATTAACCTTACCAACTTTTCGATTTTAGTCCTTTTAAAGTATTACAGAGTTAATACACAGCTAGGTCCTTGAGGGACATCTAAGTTAGTTAATCAGCAAATTTAGCCACTCAACAGACTCTATAGAGCTGTTGATAGAATAACTCAGCTGTTTAGTCTAAACCTTAACTTGGTTGTGATGAGTTTTTCAGCGGAAGACTTAACACCCTTGAATTTGATTTAACTTGGTTTTAACACTTGATTTTAGCACTTAGTTAATTATCAGTTGGATGGCAGATTATCAGCAGATATAAGATGAATATGCAGAAATAAAAATATGTTGAAATGTAAATGACACAAGTAATTTTTATAGAGGTTCGAAGATGGGGTAATTCTTCTAATCCTCTCTTCTCCAAGTCCTGGAGGAATCCACTAAGTAATGATCAATTCACAAAGTGGTTATCAGTCTAAAGACAAGTTTTGATCACACAACTGACTTGCTCCTTGGACTCAGTCTGGAGATGCCTTGGTCACACAGCTGGCTTCTCATCCAACTCAGCTTCTTCACAGGGCAGTTGCCTTGCTAATTCAGCTCACTTTCTCAAGCTTCTTGGATTTGATCACGAAGCCCTCCAATAACTTGAGACTGGTTCGACCTTGAAACTTCCTACAATCCTCCTTGGAAAGTAGACCCTTTTTTATTTTTCAAAAGTTTCCTCTTCAACAGTTTGAAGTTGTGTTTCCTTCACAGCTTTGTGTTGGATTGATTTCCTTCAAGATTTCGGCTTGAGGATTTTGCTTGAATATCTTGAGAATATTTTGCAGGTTACAGTTTGAATAATGCTTGCTCGTTCGTGGTTCAGGTCGGTAACCTTTTCTCAATGAGATTCCTCAACCTTTATAGTGAACTTTCAAAAATCCGCCCCGTTGAAGAGATAGCTAATTTTCAAAAGTCACTTGTGTTCGTTGGCTTGTCTTTTCTTGGTCTTGATCTTGAGATGTAGACCTTTCCTCGTATTAAATGAATGTTCGACTTTTCGGGTTCGACACGAGGTGCGCTGTGCTTCCCATTGGTTTATTCCTTTTGCACGCTTCGGGAACGAGCACTTTAAGACCCTAATGTAGCATGGGTGTATTACTTATTTAAGTAATGTTCTTGACTTCTGTGCAATGGATTCTCTTCAGTTAACTCCTCTTTGCAGCTGCCTTTTTCCCAGGTGACTTGAGTCTGCTCCAATCATTGAAAGACTCATCTGTCACTTGAACTTGTGATGTGGCTTCTTGAGTTGACTTAACTGACTCTTCACACAGCTGTCCCTCAGCTGTTACGTCTTTCAGTCGAGTTCTTGATCTTATATCTTGGCCATACTCAGATGTTCCTCAGCGGAGTCTTCACTTCACTTCTTCAGTTGACTTCTTGTATTTCCAGGCATAGCTGACTTGACTCAGCTCATCCAGCCCTATCTATTACAATGAAAGATACAAGGAAATGGGGTGCCAACATTCTAATCTAAGTTTTACATGACATTCATCAAAATCTAAACAATAAATTCCCAATAATTTCCCCCTTTTTGATGATGCCAAAACTTAAAAACCTTAAATAAAATGTAAACATCACAGATACATACAGAAAATGCAGAAACAAAGAATGTAAGCTCTCTTCGCAGCATCGTCTTTTCGCTTCCTTTCTTGTCTCTCTTGCCATAGCTGATCTTGTCTTCTGTTTCCTCCTCGATTCTTTTCACGTAGCAGCATTTTTTCTTGTTACTTCCAGATTAGCTACTTTATCATACCCAGCCCAGTAGATCCTTCCCTTCTTGCCTGGATCTACGTATTCAATATTTTTGGGTAGAGGTCTAGGTCGAAAATGTGAAGCCCTTGATTTTTATTCGATTATGTACTTGTTTCACGTATCGTCCTTGTATTAATTTGACTATTTTACCGCGTCGCTTTGACGGGTAAATATTAATGATAAATATATTTTGCATTTATTTTCTTTTATTTATTACTTGTGATCATAATTATTTATTAATTATATTTTGCATTAATGATCACTTGATCGATCATCACTATTATTATTTGTGTATCTATTAGTCACCATAGAATTTTAAGAGACTATTTATTTTAGAGATTTATACCTTATAGAAGTAAGAATTCGATTTAGAATAAGTGATCATGAGACATATAAGTGATCAAGTAAATCACTAATTATTTTGGAGATTGATATTATTCATCCATTATCATCAAATTTGGGACAAAACAAATATGGAATTACCACAAATACCCTTAAGGGGACGGCCATGATGGGGATTTTAGGGTAGAAATATCTCCCAACTCTTGTACACATACACTTTATGTATTCCTCTTGTGTATTACTACACCATTAATTCAAACCTACATCTTAAATTAATCTACCAATTCCCACACCAATAATTACCAAACAAAAAAAAAATACAAAAGTAATTCCCCCTAAACTTAGCATTTTGGCTACTTGTCCCTAATAAAGTTGCCTAAATATTACTTTCTTCCCTAATTTCTCAATTATTCCCTAACTCATCATCTAACCAACCAAAGCAAATTTTTTTTTGTCTTTTTCCCCCTACCATGTGGACGGCCATATGGCCTTAATTGGGCAAAAAAAAAAAAAAAATTTGTTCAAGTTCATTCATTACTTCATTTCACCAACACAAAATTTTCCTAAGTCTTGTATTATCTCTTATCTCTCTCTAAAAATCTTCCTACATCTCTCTACCTATTTCTTCATCTTCTTCATAAACACTTAACCAAAAACTTCAAGAATTCATCTCCCTACTCTTCAAAAAATTCGAAACTACACTCCAAAGGTAAGAAACATTTCTTGTTCTATCCATTTTTGATATCACCTAACTCATCTCTTTCACCTCCTAATTAAGTTTGATTTCTGATTTTGAGGTTTACTTAGAAGACCATTGAAGATATTAAGAGACTTGTCATCTTGAAGAAAAATTGTTAAGAAATTGGACTACAAGGTAAGAAATGGAATTTTTAGTACCTTTTCTTCTTCTCTTTCTATTTTCCAAATTTTGACACTCCATTTTCATTTTTGGAGTTTTAGGGGCTGACCTTGGTGGTTGACATTAAGGGTGACCAAAACCTTACACTTGGAAGCCATTACTAGTCACATTTTACTCACTACACAAGGTAAGTGTAGTATTTCCAATTTTCTCACCATCTTCTTCTTTTCCCTAAATTTTTAACCACATTCTTCTAACTCCTATATTTTTTTGATATTCCTTGAATTAGGGGCTGACCTAAGTCACTCTTTCATCGAGAGAGATTTATCCCATTTTCACCAACAAACCGATCTTTAAGGTGAGTGGAAAAATCCTTTCAACTTCTAGGTGTTTTACTTAAAAATGCATGTAGTATTTTGATTTTGAGCACTTGAGATATATATTATGTATTTCATTCTATTTTCTTGTATCAAGTTGGAAAAATTCTCAAGTGCTGCTCAAAAATGCGATTTATCGAAAAATAGGGCATACATGTACACTTTATTGTTATACTTGATGAAATTTTGTATGAGATGGATATGTATGTGTATGACTCTTGAAATCTATGTTTTGAATGATTTATAACCTGGACAAGCCGAGCATAATTGATTAAATTTCAACTTTTGGACTTAAAATGCAAAAATGGAAAGTTGGTGGACTTAATTGTAAGAAAATAAAACTTAAGGGACCCCTCTGTAATTTTCGATTTTTGGGAATGAACTCCGGTTCAAAAATTATGTTTTGACATTTTAATAAAGTTTTAAGAGTTTTTAGATAAATAAAATCAACCCTTAAAAGCCCAAGGACTAGATTGTAAAATTTTAGAAGTTTAAGGGCTATTTTGCAATTTTCGAAACTGTACCAGTCCCTAATTTTAAAATTTGAAATTTTAACTCTTAAGGGACTGGAAATAACATATTTTAAGTGTATTCCAAAAATCCAAGTGTTTAGAGCTTGGAATGTAATTTTATAAAAATTGAGGGACCAAATTGTAAAAGATTAAACTTGAGGACTAAAATACAATTTCCAGGACTTATGCAGTCCATGCACCTGGAAGTACTAATTTAACTATAACATAATTATATCTTGGACCCAAGGTTCAAATTTCATAACAATTGGACCCCTAAAAGCCTTAAATGCAATTATTTCAAAATGGGACAAAAATGAGATTTTCAAACGTTAAGGGACCTATACTTGCTTCTTTTAAAAACTGCTTTTGTCCCAATATCCCACTCGCCTTAGTGACATTTTACAACTGGAATCACATTAAAAGCCCTTCCGGTTTGTGAGTTCTAATTATTTTAAACTTAGAGACCGAAATGACAATTTTAACAAATTTGGGGCTAATGTGAGAATTTTATAAGAACTCGACTTCAAAACTTTAAAAACCTGAATCTCTGAACAATTTAGAGAATTTAGGAACTGACCTCATAATATTTCAAGGTCAGGACATTTATTTATTAATTTTTAACCCCAAAAGAATTGGTTTTTACAAAACGGGGATAATTGTAAATTTTCTTTTTACAAGGACCTAACTCGAATTATTTTTATTTTAAAGAGACAGCCCTGGACCCTCTGAATTTAATTATTGATTAAAATGTTTTATTTTCTCAAAAATCCCCTGACTTATCGGATCGTCTTGACCGATTAATACGCGATCGTGGGGCGACTTCCTCGTCTTGCGATTTCGAATCTATAACGGGACTTATGTTCCACCTAATCTTTCAAGAAATCAAAGATTGCTTATCCTCCCGATAATTATCTTCATCCAAATAACTCTACCAACGCCATAATTGTCTTGCGCAAATTTTCGAAAACTTTCCTAAAATGCTTCCCTGAATCAATAATACTCGATATCACGGTTGACTACGAAAGTGTACTTACTTTTTCTGAAAGTCAACTTGGTGTGTCGAGCTCACGAGTTTGGAATGGATACGGGGATGGGAACCGGCAGCTGGCCGCTATTTCACTCTCTCGCCCCATCGCCCTAATCCCGCAACTAAGGGATGGAATTTGTCCAAGGGAAGCGGGTCGTAGTACTTGAGGTATAATCATGATTATGACAAATCAGAGCCTTGCTAGCTCCAACGTGGATTTTGTCTTTGCCTATGGACCGATAAGGTGTCAGGTCTTGGACCATCATGAACGGGAGTTACAAGGAAGAACAAAGAAATCGTTGTCTGATCCACACGATTCCGGAGTTGAATGAAACGTTTGGTTGGCGCTACACATCAGTACGCAACCACTATTTGTAATGAACGGGTTGGCGCTACATATCAGTACGCAACCACTAATTGTCTTGCATAGGATTGGCGCTACACATCAGTATGCAATCCTCATGTCGTGCTTGAATCATCGTGCCAGTGTGACCACGAACTATTTCTTAAACTGTATAAATATATTACTTATTATATATTTATCACGATGCTTGTGGGCTATGTGTGAAATCATGCATCATACATCACGCGTTTTCATACAACCGTTTTCTCGCATTAATTATATATATCGCCACACTTGCACACGATTACCCCATCCACTGAGATTTCTGTCTCACTCCGTCCTGTTTTCTAACCTTTAGATGAAGAGTACGTTGAAGACGTTGAACCTACCATAGATTGAATCCCTACCATTGATGTTGAGAGACATTCCTTTTACTTTTATTGTTGATTGGACTTATTCATTTTATTTCTGTTTGGACTGTAAGTTAAATTCGGATATTTTGATGGATTGTATTCGGATATTGTCGGACCTTGAGATGTAACTCGTACTTGTGTGTATTTAATTCTGCTGCATTAGACTCTATTTCACTTGGAGTTTTGTATCATTGGTTTAGACTGTTGGATTATTTCTATTTAAGTGATTGATCGTCGTCGCGTCGCGTTTGGGGCGTGACAGAAAACCTCTTCCTCCACCACTTCTTCCTCCTCCTCTTGGTGTATATTATACAGGAGTCTTATGCTTACCAGTTGAATGGCTGTTGTAGTCTGCTGCCTATCAGCTTCTTCGCATAACTTCAGACCTTTCTCCCAATACTGATCGAGGCTTAAAGCTACGGACATATTCTTGAAATATCCTTTGGATTCGAGCAACTTAAATTCCTCACGGATCTTCGCTCGGATCCGTCATCCGGAATAACATCTTGATCCTTCCCCTGGAATGCCACCAAATTGTTTCATGTTTGCTTCAACGCGGGCATCCGTCTTTTTATCGAACTCTAATCGATCCGCTATTACAATCTTTCTTTTCTCGACATAGGCACTGAGTGTTCGATCGGTAGAGTTCTTTGGAAGTTTGCCGATTATTGAGGCCGTGTGACATGACCTTGTTGAGGGGTTTTAGCAATCATTAGTGTGAAATCCTTTGACCTTTCCCCTGTTCGCTTTTCCTTCTTCTTCTCAAACCGCTTCTTCCTTTTTCTTCTCAAATTTGTTTCTCCTTCAATTTCTCAATGCTTCTTACCTTTAATTTCCTCGTATTCCGCTTCCCCCTTTTTGGCATCATCAAAGGAGAGAGGAACCCAGGGAACATTCTGCGAGCATGAAGTCGGTCTATTGAGAGCCGAAGTTCTCGCTGAGTCCGGTGCGGCATATCTTGTTTGAAATTCGACGAGTGGCCTTTGATTCGATTTGCCACCACCGTTTCATTTCATCCATGAGAAGGTGAACTTCGTATTCATGTTCTCTCAACACGCATAATTTCTTTTCGATGAAATTCACGCAGTAACTCCATTTCGATCGTGAGAGGCATGCAATCTCTCCATATAAGCACTCGCATCCTCTGCTTCATATCAGCATTGTCAGCACTCCAAACGAGAATTTTATTGTATAATGCCTTAAAATATCGAACTTGCTCAAATCGCATTGCACTCTGCTGCTGACACCACTCCCTGATTATTATCACTATCCCTCTCAAATTGGCTGTGAGGGTGGCATCTCTATTGTCCAGACGCAGATCTAATGAGGCCTGGTGCCGTTCAATCTTCTCAATCTCTCCACAGATTTTCTTGAAGACCTCACGGATCTCAGCTATCACACTTGATTCAGCTGGCGGCCATTCAACATCGAAAGTAAAGTCTGCTGGTACAATAGAGTCGGTAGAGATGACTGGATCTTCTCGAAGTGTGTATTTTCGCTGCTCTTTAGTTGTCTCCTCTTCTAGCTCTGGCAGCTCAAGTGAAAAGGGAAATAGTTGCTAAAAAGTATCATCTCGCACATAAGGGATTGAAATTTCGGTCTGTGCCTTTGGTGATTACGGTGAGTGCTGCTGCGTTTGTGGAGCTCGCAAGATAGATGACTCGATGCCAGCTAGGCCTTGTTGAGTGGGTTGGCGGTGGAGCCTCAGCTTGTCTTAACGACTTAAGTCGGCCTCAATAGATTTTTCTAATTGAATTACCGGTCTCGGTTGCAACATCGCGTCATCGAAGATGATGAAACTTGGGGCTTGGTTCATCATCAAAGTTAAATGTTTGACGAACAGCTTTGAAACTCAACTGACTCATCTGCGGGAGAACATCCTTAGCTGGGTCCTTTTGATGTGCAGCAGGTGTGGACTCAGCTTCATCTTGGACCCTTTAAATGATATGTCGGATTTTCGGGAGTCATGAAGTACACTAATCTCCTTCTCAGATTCAACAATGTTGATAGGAGGGATGTTCTGAGTGTTAACTCCCGGGGCATTTCCATCATGTGCCTCGACCGCAATAAAGAACGCGTCCTCACTGCAAAAACAGTTGACACTTCTTGGGGGGCGGACTCAACCGCCCGAGCCTTCAATGTCAGTCTGTTGTGGTTCTTTTTCTTTTTCCACTTCGCCTCCTTACTTCAATGTGGAGTCGTCTGCAGCATCTTCCAACCCTGCTGCAGTGGAGTGAGTTTCCCCCTCAGCTAGCACACCAGCTGAGTGACTGACGATGGGGTCACTCTTCTCCGGACTCGGCTTCTTCCATTGAGTGCTCAGTGGGCGGTGATAAAACACCTTGATCTTGGTTGGTGAACTTAGGTGCCCAAATTCCCGATCTCATCGCCACATCCCTAAGACCCATCTTCCGACACGCAGGGACGTAGTTGCAACAATAACTGTGGCAATCTGTTGCACTACCCCAACGGGTCTATCTGCAGGAGAGATTGTGAGGATTCTCCTGGTCCTTCAAACATGCGTTGTTCATGCATCATTCTGGATTCCCTCAAACCTTGCTGCATGTCTGACTTCTCTTGTGCAGCAACGGGATCCATGTCTTCATCACTTTCTGAAAGCACATCTACATGAGGATGCGTGTGTTCCAGAGTTCCAGTAAGAGGACATATACTGGATTTCTCGCGAGCTTCTGCTTGCTCGGCTACTTTGGCTTGATCCTTCTCCTTGAAGATTTGTAATATGTTCAAGCAGTTGTCTTCATCAAGGGCTTGAATCACCTTGGTGATGCCAAGAAATTCGAATAACTCCTCTTCTTCTATGAACTCAGGGCATTCAAACTGCACCGTTGAGTGGCTTAGATTCAATGCCCTCCATTCTCGTAGACGGTGCTGTATGTCCGGATATACAGGAGAGTACATGATGACATCATCATCCTCATCCTCCTCTTCCCCGTCCTTCATTTTTTCGGGATGGAAGGTAACATGCTCTGCTGCTCTTCGCCTTCAGCAGCATCCGTAGCAGGCAGAGAGACAACTCTTTCATGTGAGGATTTAGTTGTCTCAGTTGCGTCTTTTTCTTCAGCTGTCCTCTCCACAGATGGGTCTTTTTGGGGCCTCTGCTGATCATCCTCATCGAGACTTTGGCGATTTCGTCAACTATTTCGTGAGAGACTCGCACTTCTTGATGTCGCCATCTCGAGAAGTTTTCTCCAGCTGAGTAGCAGACTCAGTTGTCTATTCACACTGTGAACGTTTGACTAAGCTTCTTCGTTTGGTTTTAACCAGAGGGATTTCTAGTTCTGTTTCTTTCTCGGATTCTCTGGCGGTGGGGGCCGGGACGTCCTTCTTAGAGGGAGTTGCCTTCATAGGTTTGGCAGTCCTCTTCTTTCGTATGGCTGGAGAAGGGATTTGGGCTTCCTTCTCAGCCTCGGCTGCAGGGGCAGGAGACACGGCTGCTCGGCTGCAGGGGCAGGTGCATCCTATTTATTTGCTGCAGGGGCAACCTTCTTCTTTGCAGCTTTCTTCTTAGGAGGGGAGGTAACAGTTGTGTCTTCGGGTTTAGCTGATTTCCCCTCACTCGTATATGCCCTCTTCGCATGGGCTCTCTTCTGGGCTCCTGAAAGATTAGCCCTGAATATCTTCTTGTTTTCATGGAAGGGCTTTCCATGTTGAAAGGGAATGCCCTTGACTTCCATTAGATGGCCAATTACCAGGCCATAGCCAAGTGATCCTCCAAAGGATCCGTCCTCCTTGTATGTCTTGTTCCCAATGTTCGCGAGTCTGCTTTGTACATGAACTCAATTGAGTTGACTTTCTTACCTTGCATTATCGCAACCATGACGATCAGCTTTGTCTTTGACAACTGATTGAAGTTGCCAAACTTCATGTCTACACACATGGCGACGACATCCATCAACTTGTGATAGTCATCCTTCAACAACTTCTTCTCACCGTGTGTAGACTACTTTCGCAAAGACACTGCGGTTTGGCTACTTCTTTTTCCATGCGTGACCCAAGCTAACATTAGCCAGATATTTTGTCATCCCTCGACGACAACAAACGATTGCTCGCAAGGTCCTTAGCATGATGATTATGATATCCTTACGGTGGATGAGAATACTTGATGCCTTCATCCCGCACCTCCGTATTTACATAAAACTGCGCCACCTCTTCAAAGATAGGTCGAGTACTCCATTGTAAGAAAAGGCTTGAGACCGGACTTTTCTAGCATATCAGTTATCTTCTTCACTAGGGTTTCATTTGAACCCTGCTTTTTCATTCCTTCGAAATCCACAGTCGATCCAGAATGGATTTGTTTTGAGAGTTTAAAAAAATCGAACTTTGGTTCAATTTGCAGAGAGTTTCACCGATTAAAACTTGATAAACTTGCTTGAGAACTGCTAGGGTTTGCGAGAGAAATGAACTTGCTTTTCTTTTGCTTTGAAGATGAACAGTTTTGAGTGTGAGAGAGAGAAAACTAAAAGAAAGATTATATAAGAATTATGAAAGGACGTGTTTTCGATTTTTGAATTTTGATCGAGATCAACGGCTCAGATTTAGCATGTCGAACCGCATTTAATTCCTCGCATTTAATGCGGCAGCATTTATATCCAATCATATGCTTACTGTGCAGCTTTTGACTGTACAAGTCATTATTACGCTGACATTATCCTTAAAAACATTCCTGCTTATTAAAAACGACTACGTTTTTGTCATTTAGCTATTAAATGACTCAGCTCATGTCAATAGTGACTTAACTCAGCTTCTCTCCTTTCATTAGATGACTCAGCTATCAGCTAACTCGATATAGCTGATTTCACGATATAGCAGTTTCACTTGATTGATGGGAAGAATTTGTTCAATTCTCACTTTTTCATCTTTCATCTCTTCTGATTGAGTCTTCTGAGTATCAACTCAACTCAATTAACCCTAGCTCATTCTTAAGCTCTTCAAACCCTGATTCACATAGAGGCTTGGTGAATATGTCAGCTAACTGTTTATCAGTTGGGATATATTCCAAGGTGATGTCTTTCTTTTCAACATGATCTCTTATAAAATGATATCTGACATCAATGTGCTTTGTTCTTGAATGCAACACAGGATTCTGAGTAATTGCAATAGCACTTGTGTTGTCACACATAATTGGAATTTCTTTTTCTTCAACTTCATAGTCTCTCAGCTGTTGTCTCATCCATAAGACTTGGGCACAACAACTGCCCACAACTATGTACTTTGCTTCAGCTGTGGATGTGGCTATTGAGTTTTGCTTCTTGCTAAACCATGAAAATAATCTGTTTCCAAGCATTTGACATGTACCCAAAGTACTCTTTCTGTCAACTCTACATCCAGCATAGTCAGAGTCTGAATAACCAATAAGCTTGAATCCCCCTTCCTTTGGATACCATAAGCCAACTTCTGGGCATCCCTTCAAATATCTTAGGATTCTCTTAGCTGCAGTCATATGGCTCTCTTTTGGTGCAGATTGAAATCTTGCACATACACCTACTGCAAAGGTGATGTCTCGCCTGCTTGCTGTTAAGTAGAGCAATGATTCAATCAGTGCTCTGTATCTTGTTTGATCTATAGGTTTGCCATCTGCATCCATGTCCATCTTGACTGATGTATTCATTGGTATTTTCACAGAAGACTTTTCTTCCATACCAAATTTCTTCATTAAATCTCTGGTGTATTTTGTCTGACTTATGAAGGTTCCATCCTTCAGCTGCTTAACTTAAAGTCCTAGGAAGAAAGTCAGCTCTCCCATCATGCTCATTTCAAATTTGCCTTGCATGAGATTTGAGAACTTATCACACAGCTCTTTGTTTGTGGATCCAAAGATGATATCATCCACATATATCTGAACAAGCAGTATACTCTCTCCATCTTAAATTCTAAAGAGTGTTCTGTCCACTTTCCCTTTGGTAAATTCATTATCAGTTAGAAATTGAGATAATGTATCATACCATGCTCTTGGTGCCTGCTTCAGTCCATATAGAGCTCTCTTGAGCTTGTATACCTTATCTCCAAGAGTCTTCTGCTCAAAGCCTGGAGGTTGCTCAACATAGA
Source organism: Rehmannia glutinosa (assembly GCA_016081115.2). Classification (NCBI taxonomy): domain Eukaryota; kingdom Viridiplantae; phylum Streptophyta; class Magnoliopsida; order Lamiales; family Orobanchaceae; genus Rehmannia; species Rehmannia glutinosa. The sequence goes on along the minus strand of CM071934.1, from coordinate 33,241,809 downwards.
CTTCTTCTTCTAACAGTCCATTTAAAAATGCACTTTTCACATCCATTTGATATACAGTGAAGTTCTTGTGCATAGGCAAGAAACATCCTTATTGCTTGTAATCTTACAACAGGTGCAAAGGTTTCATCAAAATCTATTCCCTCTTCTTGGAAATACCCTTCGGCTACCAATCTTGCTTTGTTTCTTACCACAGATCCTTCCTTATTCATCTTAATTATGAAAACCCATTTTATGCCAATAACATTCTGAAGGGTTGGTCTCTGCACCAATTCTCATACTTTGTTTCTTTCAAACTGATTCAGCTCTTCTTGCATGGCTTGAGTCCAATGTGTGCCATCTAATGCTTGGGACACATCTTTTGCCTCTATTTGGGAAATAAAACAAGTGAAAATTGCTTCTTGCTGAGCTCTGGATCTGGTTCTTACACCATCTCTCACATCTTCAATGACTAGCTCTGGTGGATGGTCTCTCAGCCATCTCACATCAGGTTGAAGCGAATCAGTTGGGTTCAGCTGTCTCGCAGTTGTGTTATCTTGAGCAGCTCTTTCATCATCATTCAGCTGCAGATTTTCCAGTTATCTTTAAGATTCAGCTATCTCATCTTCATCTTGATTGATTACTCTTGCTTCAGCTTCAACATAAGGACTCTTTCGCATAGTTGGTCGATTCAAACTTATCGCCTAACTCTTCAATGTTTTCTCCATTCACATTAGGTTCATCAAAAACCACATGAATAGACTCTTCTGTGACCATAATCCTCTTGTTCAGCACTCTATAGGCTTTCCTCTCAGCTGAGTATCTCAAAAAGATACCTTCATCAGCTTTAGCATCAAAAGCCTTTAGATTATCCTTGACATTGTTGTGGATGAAGCATTTACATCCAAAGATTCTAAAATATGCAACATTTGGCTTTCTCACTGTCTAGATTTCATATGGAGTCTTTGTCAGCTGTCTATTTATCATGCATCTATTTTGAGTATATCATGCAGTGTTGATGGCTTGACCCCGAGAATCTCTTAGCGATCCGACTTCAGCCTAACATGGTCCTTGCGGCCTTCCTTGAGAGTTTGTTTTCTTCTTTTAGCTACTCCATTCTGCTGTGGAGTTCTTTCTGCAGATAACTCATGAGCAATACCATTTTCAACACAGTACTGAGTTATTATTCCATTGACAAACTCAATTCATCTATCAGACCTTGTCTTTATAATGGTTTGGCTCTTTTCATTTTGAACTCTTTTCATCAGCTGAGGTAACTTCTACAATGTTTTCTTCTTTTTGCACATGAAGATTGTCCATGTATATCTTGAATAATCATCTACCACCACTAAGGTGTATTTCTTTCCATTTATGCTGGCTGGTTGAAATGGACCAAATAAGTCCATATGCAACAGATGTAATATCCTTGTTGAAGAAGCACTAGGTTTCTCCTTGAATGAAAATTTGATCTGTTTTCCCATCTGGCATGCATCACATACACTTTCCTTCTTGTACACTGAGTCTGGCAATCCTTCCACAAGATGACTCCTTGTAAGCTTGTTGATTGTCTTGAAGTTGGATGACTCGAACTTCTTGTGCCACAACCAACTTGATTGGTGTGCTTTTGCTAATGAGACAAGTGCTTGGTGTTGCAAAGAGACCAATCTACCACATACATATTCTTCTGTCTTGATCCTTGCAGCACTATTTCATTTGATTCAGCATCTTTAATCTGGCATACTCCCATATTGAATCTAACATTGTAGCCCTTGTCACAGAGTTGGTTGATGCTTAACATGTTGAAGTTGAGGCCTTCAACATAAGCAACATCTGTGATCTCCAATCCATTCTTCTTGATGGATGCAGTGCCTTTTATTTCCCCTGGAGCTTCATTTCCTCCAAATATGACTTTTGCGCCTCTAATCTCCTTGAATCTTTACAGATTTTTCTTGTTTTTTCATCGTATATGTCCGGAATACCACTATCCATGTACCAGGTTCCTTGGCACTCAGATGTTCCTTGAACCTGCAATCAAGGAAATTAGTTTTTTGGTACCCATACTTACCTGGGTCCTGAGGGGATAGTGTTGTAAGATGATCCAACCAACCTATAGCCAAATGATTTGACTCTAAGAGGTTGCCATCTATCTGTGCCATAATCATAATTCACTTTGGCAAATTGCTTGGGGGCTTTAAGTACATACAGTTGTTTCTTTTGTCTGTATGCCTGTGCGTGTGTTTTAGCAATTGCCTTCTTTGGATAGTTGTGATATTTTTGAGTGTAGTACCTGGGTGCATATGTGTGCTGATGATAGCTCTTTTGCCTTTGGAATGACCTTTGTTGAGATCTAGGTCTCTGCCATTTAGGCTTGTATTTCATAGGTCTTTGCTGATATTTCACATTATTCCAATCAACTTGGCTTGGATAATTTCTACCATTCCCATCATATGTGTTTATTTGATAAAACTTCTGGGGTTTTTGGTAGCTCTGTTTATTCTTCACAAAGTACATTCTATTTGGAGTTTGCTGAGGAACTGTGCTGGATTTCTTCTCAGCTGTCCTCTCAGCATACTCAGCTGGCTGTTTTCCTTTTCATTTATATCCAATGCCAATTTGTTTGTGGTTGTGCTTTGGAATGAATGTGGGTGCAACATTTGGTGTTTTGGATTTTTGAGATGCTTCATTACTTGAAGATCCTTTTTCCAAAATACTCTGGGAGTTTGACTGAGCACAAAGGAATTGAATCCTATGCATGTCCTATCTCCACATTCTTTTTTACTCATGATAAGGTCATCCAACGATTTAGATGCCTTTGTAAATGAGGCTATCACATTTTTGAGATCATTTTCCCACTTTTCTATAGCAGCTATCTCTGCTATCAGTTTAGCATTCTCAGCCTTCAACTCCTTGTTCTCACCAGCTATGTGACTTAGAGTACTCAGCTCTTTTGTCAGCTGTGAGTTTTGGCTTTTGAGCTCTTTTGTTCCTCATTTAATAGTGTGTGTGAGGATTTAATATGCTCAAAGTTTTTCATCATTTTGCCTAATGAATCATAAAGATCGAGTGGGTGATGAAGTGTGTGTCACAATCACTATCACTAGAATCGAATGAGATGAGTTAGAGTGTACCTCATCTTCTTCGTCCGGTTGATCTTGTTCTTTAGCCATTAGACGGATCATTGCTTCTTCTTGAGAATCACTTGAGTAGTCGGCTTCACTATTCTCTCGAAGTCCGCCGCTTTAGACTTAGTTGTCTCGGCTGATCTCGTGAGCCCAACATGGCTTTCTTCTTTTCCTGTCTTCTATCTCTGAAGACTTTTCTTTCTTCTTCATCCATGTACTTGTTGACTGGTGGATAGGAACAGTCAATTGCAAAATGTCCTGGTTGTCTGCAATTCCAACACAGGTTCTCAGCTCTTTGATCAGCTCTTTGTAAAGTCCTTGGGTTATCAGCTCTTTGATACTCAACCCTTTGATGCTTAATTAGCTCTCTTGGGTGGCCTATCTTCCCTTGACTTGGAGGGAGCTGAATGTCTCCTGGAGGATTCACCCTTGTTTCTTTTATACTTCTTATTGAAGAACTTGTTGAATCTTTTAACCATCAGGGCAATCTCCTTCTGGTCTATGGCTTCCTTGACTTCAGCTCTCTTTCCATCCTTGGCAATAAGTGCAGTTATTTTGGGTACAGCTGTCTCCTCTTGATCCTTTCATCTCAGCTCAAACTCATAAGCTTTGAGGTCTGAGAATAGCTCATGATTGCATGTTTTTGATAAGTCCATCGAGTGCCTTAGAGCCATGGTCTTCATTTCCCATTCAGCTGGGAGGCTCCTCAGAATCTTCATACACATCTCTTTTTGTGTGTATTCCTTTCCAAGTGCTGAGAGCTCATTTGTGATTTCAGTGAATCTGGCATCCAGTTGATCCATTGTTTCACCTGCAAGCATTTTAAAGTTTTCAAACTTTTGAACAACAACAGATAATTTGTTTTCATTAATTTGCTCTGATCCTTCACAAATTAAAATCAGTTTAACCCTGATTTCTTTTGTTGTTTTGCAGGATTTGACTTTATTGAACATTGCTTTGTCCAAAGTCTTGTAGAGAATATCCTTGGACCCATTGTCCAAGTTGTATCTTTTTATGTCATCATTCGTCCATTCAGTCATTGGTTTTTCATCTAAAGTTGGTCTTGCCTCAGCCACAACTTCTTCTCCTTCAGCTGCAGCTGCTCTCCTTGCGGCTGTGTTCACTTTCAGTATTTGTAGTGGCCCATCCTCTATCACGAGCCACATTTCATCATATAAAGCAGATAGATTATCCTGTATACGAATTTTCCAGTCATCAAACTCCTCAATAGTGAACATAGGAATGCGTGTCAGATTTGCTTCCATGATAATAATTTTTGCTAAGAATGAAAGATTTTTAAAATACAAGTGTTAATTTTTTTTAGAAAAGATAGAGATCTGGTTCAGTAACCAGTGCGGAAGGCTCAATGAACCAACCGCTCTGATACCACTTGTAGGTCCCAAGGGGTGTAAGTGAGGTTTAGAAGGGGGGTTGAATAAACCTTACCAACTTTTTGATTTTAGTCCTTTTAAAGTATTACAGAGTTAATACACAACTAGGTCCTTGAGGGACAACTAAGTTAGTTAATCAGCAACATTAGCCACTCAACAGACTCGATAGAGCTGTTGATAGAATAACTCAGTTGTTTAGTCTAAACCTTATCTTGGCTGTGATGAGTTTTTCAGCGGAAGACTTAACACCCTTTAATTTGATTTAACTTTGTTTTAACACATGATTTTAGCACTTAGTTAATTATCAGTTGGATGGCAGATTATCAGAGATATAAGATGAATATGCAGAAATAAAAATATGCTGAAATGTAAATGACACAAGTAATTTTTATAGAGGTTCGAAGATGAGGTAATTCTTATAATCCTCTCTTCTCCAACTCCAAGAGGAATCCACTAAGTAATGGTCAATTCACAAAGTGGTTATCAGTCTAGAGACAAGTCTTGATCACACAGCTGACTTGCTCCTTGGACTTGGTCTGGAGATGCCTTGGTCACACAGCTCGCTTCTCGTTCGACTCAGCTTCTTCACAGGGCAGCTGCCTTGCTACTTCAGCTCACTTTCTCAAGCTTCTTGGATTTGATTACGAAGCCCTCCAATAACTTGAGACTGGTTCGACCTTGTACTTTCCTACAATCCACCTTGGAAAGTAGATCCCTTTTGATTTTTCAAAAGTTTCCTCTTCAACAGTTTGAAGTTGTCTTTCCTTCACAGCTTTGTGTTGGATTGATTTCCTTTGAGATTTAGGCTTGAGGATATTGCTTGAATATCTTGAGAATATTTTGCAGGTTACAGTTTGAATAATGATTGCTCGTTCGTGGTACAGGTCGGTAACCTTTTCTCAATGAGGTTCCTCAGCCTTTTATAGTGAACTTTCAAAAATCTGCCCGTTGAAGAGATAGGCTGATTTTCAAAAGTCACTTGTGTTCGTTGGCTTGTCTTTTCTTGGTCTTCAGTCTTGAGATGTAGAACTTTCCTCGTATTAAATGAATGTTCGACTTTTCGGTTCTGACGCGAGGCGCAGTGCTTCCCATTGATTTATTCCTTTTGCACGCTTCTGGGACTGAGCACTTTAAGACCTGGCAGCATGGGTGTATTACTTATTTAAGTAATGTTCTTGATTTCTGTGCAACAGATTCTTTTCAGTTAACTCCTCTTTGCAGCTGCCTTTTTCCCAGGTGACTTGAGTCTGCTCCAATCATTGAAAGACTCATCTGTCACTTCAACTTGTGATGTGGCTTCTTGAGTTGACTTAACTGACTCTTCACACAGCTGTCCCTCAGCTGTTACGTCTTTCAGTCGAGTTCTTGATCTTCTATCTTGGCCATACTCAGTTGTTTCTCAGCGGAGTCTTCACTTCACTTCTTCAGTTGACTTCTTGTATTTCCAGGCATAGCTGACTTGACTCAGCTCATCCAGCCATATCTATTACAATGAAAGATACAAGGAAAATGGGGTGCCAACATTCTAATCTAGGTTTTACATGGCATTCATCAAAATCTAAACAATAAATTCCCAACACATCTAAACTTGCAACCATGACCATATTATCCGAAGTTATCACTGAATTTTGCTGCAATGGTTGATGAAGAACCATTCTTCGATCAGTATTTATTGCCCCTGCACGATTAGTATCTCCCATGAAATCACCATTACCCCTGTTATGACTTGACCCCTCCCTGCGAATTTGAACTTGCTCCGAATTAATCTTGTCATGAGGAATTTGTTCATCCTCGTCCCTGAGAACCTCAAAAGGATTATTAATTTGAACATGCAAATTAGATGTACCCCCTTCTGGAGAAAGACCTGCTCGGGCTGTCCGCTTCTTGACTTGCCCCCACTGTTCTAAATCCACAGCTTTACCCTTAGTGGTAGTAGCATGGTCTCGGACTGGAGCTCGGCCATGCACGGGACTATAGCCTGGTTTAGCATCATCCACAGTTTTGGATTCTGCATTATGCTTCAACGCTTGATTGTTTGCTTGCCTGCAATTAGCGCCCGAATGTCCAACAATTCAACAATGAGAGTAGAACTCTAGAAAATTTTCAGAACTAAGCGATAAGAACGAACAATGGCTTATTCGTTCTACCATTATAAATTCCTGCAATGGAGAATTAAAATCCAATTCCACAAGAACTCTTACAAAATGTCCCAGTTCTCCCGTAATGGAACAACCGTCTATCTGCATGGGCATGCCAATAGCACTTGCGAGCATCATAATTAATGCAGGATGCCAATATTCCATACTCAATTCGTATATACAAACCCATACCTGAGATTTTGACGAATTTATGCGGTATGGATTGAAGTCCGAGGAACCCACCATCGAGACGATTGAGCCTGGTTTTGATTCAGATAGGCCTCCCAAATACTTTGTGTTTGTCATTCACGTTCGAGAATTGTATGCTGTATTTACCTTTTCCCAGGGGTATAAGGCGCCATGAACTATCAATATGCCAAACCTCTGAAAGTCTTCGTTTAAGATCCTCTAAACCTAAAGGTTTGGAGCCTTTAGGTAATATTAATCTACCAATCAATGTGTTCCGTAATTCCGCCACCCATTGTTGGTAAATTTCCTCATCCATAGTGACCGAAAAATACTCCCCTTTTTCACAGGTTTCGAAATCTCCCTTGGGGATATCATTTGAGCGAAAGTTTGAGTGATAGTCCCATGCACGTTACTTGTGTATATGGGATTAGGGTTTAATCTAGGGTTTTGAACAAAACCTTCCTCTAACCTAGGCGCATGGATACGACTAGGGCACCCTAAAACTGGATCGAAATTATCGATTGGGATGCCTGAAGTCACGGAATAATTATCTGTTTCATCGGGAAGTTTATGATCTGCGATTTCATGAAATTCGCCTAATGGGTTAGCCGCTGCGTAATGTATGCGTGATGCGTTGTTGGGTTTTGATGCAAATTTTATCGATTGTTTATCACCAATACCTGACTTGGTGGTCTCAGGAAATAGTAAAGAATCGAAATCCATAAATAACAGACTAGTAATTGGATTGAAGAAGATGATTATGTTCGAAAATTGTCATTCTCAAGTGAGAATTCTCGAAAACCCTTGCGGCTAGTGTTTCGAGAATACCCGTCGCTACGTGAGGGTCTCCTCACTTTGTTCGTAGCGTTCTATTAATAGCAAATTTCAGAAACACTTGAAAGTGATCCTTTGTGAAGTATGAAAATTCTTGAACTCAATTAAAATACGAAAATTATCTATAAGTGACTATAATAAGATTTTGTTCAATTTTCTTTCAATATATACTACCAAATAATATATAGTCTAGGCCAATAAGAAATTTCACCAAAAATCACTTCAATGCTAATATCTAATCAATAAACTATTAAGAAAAACTGATTAATACTAATGAGGCCAGGCTTGAATATAAGGTTTCATTGACCATTACATTAATTTCTAACTCAGTAATTTTTAATTACCAAATCAAAATATAAAAGAGATATGAATTGAACCCAAAATTTACATATAAGAAAACAAGGAAAAAATGAAAATGTTGGGGGGCACCAAGGTGAGCCCGCCCTATAAGTTCATCTGCATAGTTAAAATTTTTATAAATCAAGATGGATATACTTTAAGAATAATTATGTTTAATCACCTTACCTGCATGTTTAAGTTTCAGTATCTCAAAACTATTATCAAAATATTGAAAGAGTAATGCTCCTTTGAAGGAATAATTATTGAGAACATACATAAAGTATATATAACCATAATACTTCACGGGAAACGTGAAATAATTCTTATCGTTTTGTGAATACATTGTGTGCAGAAAATCGTATTTATATTTATTTTTATTTCACTACGTCAATATTTAATTATTCACCTACGAATATTCGTCATTGGTTCGAATACTGTCAATTGGTCCATGAGGCCCAAACTATTATTGAGCATCCCATGAAGCTCAGTTTCCTATATCGGGCCCACGCGGTCCATACTGGCCTCCGTGACCCACTTTATCCTACAAGGCTCATGTGGCTCATCCCAGATATAAAAAGGTCATTCCATCTCATTTGTAATTATCTCAGTTAATTACTCTCAATTAATGTTTTCTTTAGTACGCTAGATTTTCTCTCCAACTGGTACTAACTTGAGATTAGGGGCCTCCCGGAACAACCCCACGATACGTCAAATGTTTGCTAAATTGCCACAGATAAGTTCTCATCTCAAGAACTACTAGCTCAGGAGAAGAAATTGAACTTTTTATGAGAAACCTTGACTAAGAATGATCTGGACACTATGAGACCATTTTTCTTGTGTATATATCTTAAAACCTAAATGGAAAAAATAGTTGAAAACCCTCTTCAGTCTACGCCACGGAGTGACATTACATTCATGCACATTTTTCTTTGAGGGAACCCTCTTCAGTCTACGCCACGGAGCGGATGTTGTACTTGCATGCGCTCAAACAGAAATATAGGGACATAGCTAGAGAATGAAACGGGAAGGGTAAAATTTATGTTTTCTTGAAAATAGTAGATTAAGAAGTTATTGCAATTTTCTAGCTATGGAGAAAAGATTGTAAGTTTACTAATTATACATATAAAGTTTAGAATATTTTTATAACTTTTATAAAGTTGAGGAGGGCGGTTGATGCCGATAGCCCAGGCAGCCCCAGCTCCTTAAAAACACACACACACACAGAGACATATATATATATATATATATATATATATATATATATATATATAGGGATATGATAATATGTGGCAAAGGCCTTACCATGTGGCAGTGTGGACCAATCTAAGCCATTATCATGTTTAATCCTAAGGCCAATATTTTTTTGAATTTTTTTTTATATTGAATATAGCCCATTTAAGGGCACAATGGACATTTCATCAACATAATCACACGGCAGTTTTTGGTAACTTCTATAACCGCCCCCCTTTTTTGGGGATTTCATTAAATCTTTTCCACTTTTTTGCAATCTGATTTTTCACACAAAATAAAACCCCCTTTTTTTCGTCTCTTTCTTCTTTATTCTTCCAATCCACCGTTTCTTCTATTCCTTCTTCATTCTACCACTCGACCGCCGAGAACAAATTGTGTCAATTTTCAAGATTGTCAGGGTTCATTCGACATCAAAATCCAAAATGCAATTGGCAGTATTGGTAAAGGTCAGATTCTGGTTCGATTTTTCCAAGTTTTCGGTTGTATATTTTGTAGAAAGGGTTTATCCCTTGAGTTTTCTTCCTTTTATGTCGATTCGTGATGATGTTTTTTCTTGGTTTTGGAAGTTAGTTGGAGTAAGTAGAGCAGGCAATTATTTTGTGTATTTTTTGGTGAATCAGTCCTTGTTATTTTGGTCCACATTTTACTTAGGAATTATATATGTTTTCTTACATTTGGTATATAGTTAAATCTATTGCGGTGTTTTGTTTAACCCCTGCACCAAAAAAAAAAAGAGCCATGGATATATGTATTGGTGCATATTTAGCATTGTTATAACGGTATGAATATGTGTTTTGATGCATTGATAAGTTTGGTAATGTGTATATAATGTCCATGCAATGCATAATGATGAATGGTGTTTAAATAATATTATTTTCGTATACAATTAGAGTTCATACAGTGCCCAATTAGTTTAGTTGGTGTATTCTTTTTTATATATTGTGCTTGAGTTCCTCATTCTTTAATATAGTTCATGTTTCTCAATATCAGGTTTATAATTTTTAATGGCAAGAAGAATCAGGAAAAGACCTGCATCTCTAGGGCCGAGCGAGGGTGCGCGTAATGTTAACAAGAGGTCCAAGACTGCCAAATCTGCTTTGAAATCTTCAATGCCCAAACTGAGGAAATTGTAGCTTATATTTTTTTGCCCCATTTTGTTTTATTGCACCAGTGGAAATGAATAGATGCAAACTTAGCTATAAGTTGGTATACATTTAGTAAATAGTTGGTATACAATTAGTTCAGTTGTTTTTATTTTAATTGTGGATATGAATTGATGAAAACTTAGCTATAGATTGGTATACAGTTAGGCAATTGTTGGTATACAGTTAGTTTTTATGCGACACATTTGGTTGACTTGTTTGATGTTAACATCGTTTTTTTTTTTTTTGACAATTTTGTTTTACGTATTTTTCAATTGGATCTGTTCTATCGATATTTGCAAACACGTGGGAGTTATCAGACAACGCGTAATGTTGAAAAATTTGCATATTTGTACACCAAATCAGTTAAATGTACACACAAAATAATTTTCAAAATATACAATGTTCTCAATTAAACATCTAACAATGTACTACTGAATACTTATATTATCACCAAATATCGGACAAGTGTACACCAAAATATGATTTCGGGATACCGTAATGAAATTATTTTTATACCATATTTTTATGATTATAAAGCACCGAAGTATGCACATGTATATACCAAAATATGCTTCCAATGTACAATATTGTCAATATTTTTTATACCAATTTAAGTACCAATGTTTAGTCTCAAATAAACATCCAAACACGTCATATTTCATGTTATATTAACACCAAAATATACATATCTATACACGAAACAATACAACTAGAGCACAATATTATACACATTTGTATACCAAAATACGTATAAAGGGTGAATCCGTTTTTTTTTTGGCTCATGATTAGGCGTGTCTGTTATGGAAAGGTGATATTGAATATATCCGATCCCTTGATTTTAGGAAAGTAAATATGGTATTATTTTTACACCATTTTGATAGTTACCGATTTGCCCTTTTTACACATAAAATAATTGAAAAAGGTGTATTTTTAGGCCTAATCTGAACCATTGATTGAATAGGATGGATGGATGGGATCTGTCCACACTGCGACATGGTAAGAGGCTGCCACATGAGATCTCATCCCTATATATATATATGCTCTTTTGGTATCTTTATTGGGACTGATGCTTGAACTTACATAAGTTGTGCTTTAGTGATAGAAACTTTAAAATTTATTTTTTCAATCTTTTTTATCCTCATGTCATGATTAAAATGGATTTTAGAATTATTCACCCTAGTTGAAAATATGGGGCATCTGCTTAAAAAAGGTTATAAATTGTTAGTCCAAAACTTATAATTATGTTCAAATATCCACTTTTTCCTTTTTCTCATTTATGGGGACCGGTCCGTCTCTCGGTACCGAGACATGTACACTCGGTACCAAGTTATGTACCGCCTCAATTTTTTTGAAAAATGATCGAGTACTACACCAAAAATACACGATGGGTTCACCGTCAGTTTTAGGCAAAATGGCTAAAACCTTGTTTTTGAAAAACATGACTATTTTTCCTTTCAAAAAAAAAAAGTAACATGACTATTTTTCATTTTTACAAAACATGAGTGGCCAATATGGCCTATTACCGCTTATTAGAACTTGGCAACACTCGTATCGCCTGCAAGTGTTGATATAAGAAAAAAAGGAATTTTATTCATGTTTGTCATGGATTGTTATTCCAAACTTTTAAGGGCCGCCCTATCCTTCCCTAGAAAACAAAGTGATAGCCTTATATTATTAGAATTTGGCAACACCTTATGGCCTACCACTGTTCATATCAAACTTAGTGTATCAACTTGCACATCTTGAATTTGGTCCACTATATACACACCCACGCTTCCAAATTAAAGTTTAACGAAACTTCAGTTACATAGATTTAGTAGAGAAAAAAATATTAGATTTTGTTCGGGATCTTATTAATTAGATTGTTTCCATTCCGTCTTAACTGACTAATTGATGAAATAACTTATGAAAAAAATTACTTAATGATTTGAAATAAATACGTAGTAACTGATCAAATTAAATTACTCAAAATCTACATAAAATGTTACAGTCTACATAGGAGAAAATTTCACTTTTGGTGACATAAGAATGAGCACCTGATGGTTTTAGTACCATTGTTCTCACTTTTAGTATCATTGTTCTCACTTTTAACCAAAAATAGTCCCATAAGACACGAAAACTTAAATTGTGGCGTGATGTCTGTTAAAAAATTAACGAAAAAAGTTATTGATGACAAAAATGGTCACATAGGACACCAAACTTACATTTTTAACCAAAAATAGTCCCATTATTCTTTTATTGGTCAAATTTAATATTATTGATGATAAAATTATTTTAAATTTTAAATTTTTAGTTATTTATTTAAAATTAATATTGTGAATGTCACACTTGAAAACTAAAAAAATCTCTATCCTGGAAATATTTTTCTAAAAAATATATTTTCCAATGCTTTTTATTTCACTAAAACAAATTCTTTTACTTCAAATATTTAGAAAAACAAATAATTTTTCTATATTTGTTTTTTAGTTTAAACTACTTCTTGATTTTGAAAATACAAATAATTACAAAAATCACATTTACGTATTGGAAAATACATGAAGTTCAATTATTAATAAAATAAAAAAGTTTACAATATTAAATAATTTCATAATTTTTAAATATAGGAATTATTTTTGAAATTTTTGAAAAATACTATTAAAAATATTTTAGTATAGTTAAATTTAAATTGATAAATACTAGCAAATTCATAGTTGACATAAAAAGACAATTAATCTGGCTCACAATTTTTTTTTCAAATATTATATTTTTATTTTTTATGTTTTGAAATCAAATTTTACATATATACACATACATGCACTAGGTTATATTAGACTAGTACCCTAGGATAAGAACGTTGGACCCCAAAATAATATATATATATATATATATATATATATGTATGTATGTATATGCATGTATTTGATCTTTTTTTCGTATTATACATTCACACAAACAAATTTAATTAACATCTACTCTTAAAAAATTTTTTCCAGAAAAATTATTTTTTATAACTTGAATTATAAATTTTATCATTTAGTTTTCCAGGTTAATTTTTTAATTAAAATAAATGCTACATGTATTTGATCTTTTTTTTTGTTTTACATATTCACACAAAAAAAATTAATTAACATCTACTTTTAAAAATTATTTTCCAGAAAATTTATTTTTTATAACTTTAGTTATAAATTTTATCATTTAATTTACTCTGTTAATTTTCTAATTGAAATAAATGACGCATGTATTTGATCTTCTTTTTTTTGTGAATATCTACTTTTAAAAATTATTTTCCAGAAAATTTATTTTTTATAAGTTGAATTATAAATTTTATCATTTAATTTACTTGTTAATTTTTTAATTAAAATAAATAAAAAATTATAACTTTAGTGATAATATATTTTTTAAAATAGGTATTAGTTATATTTAGTTTTGTAAAAAGAACAATCATATGAGACTATTTTCAAGCCATGAGAGTAAAATCGTAGGTTTGACAGGCAATTTGACAGGTTTGACTATCAATTTACTAACGATGGGACCATTTGTGTAACGAGAACAATTTTATGGGACTATTTTCAAGACATGGGACTAAAATCGTCAGGTGCTCAGTCTTATGGAACCAAAGTGAATTTTTCTCGTTACAGAGCGGTTGTAGAAAAATAGAAACCATCAAGCAAAGTTCTCAAAGAAGTTGTTTCTATAAACTTGAAAGTTGAGGTAAATCAGAAAACAGAGTTGATATTTACTACATTTACAAATTAATTATTGTATGTATATAATGTGGTGATTCCAATTTACTTGAAAATTTATGAAATTATATGGCCTACAGATTTAATTTGTGACTCTTCACATTGAGAAAAAGGTCCATGTAGAACAATAAACTTTCAGAATATATACTCTAATTAAGTTATTTTTGTACGTAGTTTCTAAAATGTAAAGCTTATCGTAAGCTCTTCAATAATATGGACTATAAAAGTCTAAAATGTAAAGTTTCCACATACTCAATAACATGGGCAGATATTTGGATAACAGTATGGTTCAAAAAATGGGGGAAATTTAACTTGTAAAATAGATAAGAACCATATATAGAGCAACCCACCCCTAAACCACTACTTCAAATTTGCTAGGAATATATATATATATATATATATATATATATATTAATAAAAATAAAAGGAGAAGGCAATAATAGAGGCAGATAAATCAGTATAAATAGAGCTTCTTTCCTTACATTTGGACACAACAACTTGAGCATAGAACTAACATAGTTTTGTTCATAACAAATAAATACCGAAATCCCCAAATGACTTATAACCGTGCTTTTACCCTTTTCCTCATTGCCCTCCTCGTCCTTGCGGCCTCAAACCCCTTAGCCCACGGCCAGGTGATCACGCTGCGTGGCCTGACTGTAGGCGGCAACCTTTGTTGCACGTCTAACGGAAATTGTCCTGGCCAAGGTGTTGCGGGGGCGGTTGTTAGCCTGAATTGCTCCATTCTTGGTGCTACAACCACAGTTGGTAAGCTACCACTAATGTCAGTGGATCTTTTAACATTAATGTTCCTGCTTTAACGGGACTTATTCTTGGTCTGCCCACAGTTCCATGCGTTGCCAGTGTTCAACTTCCCCTCAACTCTGTTGTTTGCCCGATTCTTTCTACCACCAATGACGTTCTTGTTTCTACTATTCAATCCATTGGAACAATCGTTACATCCACATTGGGGTTGGTTCAAAATGCTGCTGTAAATGGATTTGTCAATATAGGTGCCTAATTGCCATTATAAGTAGATTTGAAAATTCTTCTCCACTTCAATTTCACCTGATTATGTATGAAAACTAGTATGAATAAGCAATAAGCAATTAGCAAGCATGCATGCAAAGTATTGCTTGTTTTTGTGCTTGTTGATATCCCGTCAACAATATCTATGTAATCCTTACATATTTTGTATCTCATTCTCATAATGGAGAAGAAAGTTGAAATCTTAATCTAGTACTGTTCACATTATCTTTAAACTAATATATTGTGGATGCATAATTTGACATTGACTCATATATAAGTCCTTATGGTATCTCAGAGTTTAAATTATCATAAATCAAGATAGATTTACGTTTTTTCACTAAAGCTAGAGTAATTATTTTTTATCACGTGAAGATTATGATTAAATTTCATTCTACAATCCGAGTTTCGAAAGAGTACGTATTCCTTTCAAGAAATAATTATTGAGAACATTAAGTATACAACCATTATCTTTTATTTTTTATTTTTAGGGAGAAAAGATTTTAAAATTTAACACCTATATATACATTTACAGTTTAATTATTTTTATAAGTTATATGAAGTTTTTTTTAAATAAATGAAAATATATAAAAAGAAAGGAAAAAGTCCTGATCACAAGCACATCAGGTAGCAAAGAAAAAACAATGCAAAACTTCAGGAGAAAAACTACAAAAAAACTTAAAGACGCAATTTAAATGAAAGGCGTTTATGTGTCAAAGATTTTGGAGTGATATTTTCATTTGTTTTTTGCACGTGCTCAAGTATCGTCTTGATGGTCTGATATACCCTGTGGAATGTCGGCCCAGGATTCTAGAGCCACAATTTCCATAGCCTTTATAGCTTCTGAGGAAGCACATGAGTGAATGACAGTAGTTGAGGAGTTGCCTAGTTTGGTCTTTAAAGCTTCTGATTTGTCTTGTTCTTCTTCATCCACCATATCAGACTAAGGCTTTCGTGTTTATGCAGCCATTACTCTGAAACCCTCTGACGGATCGTTAGAGCTAAGGACATAATCATTAGGTGGACAACTTCTAGATACAGCTTCCATGGCACTGTAGAGATCCGCTTCACTCTTTTCATCAAAATTTGGTGTAATCATCGTGTCCTCATGAATAATAACTGAACTCTGTTCTGGTGGTTAATAAAGAATCATAGTCCTATCAGGATTGACATTCGAACCTTTGAGGCCCACATCTTCACGGACGTGTGAGGGCTCATTCTCTCCATGCAAATCCTCCGATGTATCACCCAGCACATTAAAAGAATTATGTGTTTGAATACCCAAAGTGGATGGTCCACCTCCTGGGGCCAAGCCTCCTCTTCGTAGAACGGGCTTTTAGGGCTTAACTTGAACCCAAGTTTTTGAAACTACTTCCTTACCCATGTTAGCCGGAATCCTACTACGATTCCCCATCCTAATGGCCGATCGTCCACAAATTGGGTTCTCATCAGTTTGAACAATATCAGCTTTTTATCGCATCTTGATGGCGACAATTCGTAATACGATGCCCAACAATCTGACAATTAATGCAAAAATCCAGCAAATTCTCATAATTAATCGAAACAACAGAGCAATATCCCACCCTTTCAACCATAATAAATTCCTGAAGAGATTTATTCAAATCAAGTTCAACTAACACTCAAACAAAATGTCCCACCTCCCCTAACAACGAACGACCATCAATTTGTATCGGAGTACCTATCGCACTTGAAATCTTCGTAATTAAAGAGGGATGCAAATACTTGATACATAGTTCATAAATCTGAACCCAAACTTGTGCCATAGAAGTATTAATTTTATAAGGAATGAAATCCCAGATCTAATTAGTGATGCGAATTGTGCCCAGATTCAAATTCCATGAAGCTTTAACGAAAGCACAATTACAGAGTTATATCATTAAATTGTAAGCTAAAATAACCCTTACCTAGTGGTACTAATCGCCAAATATTTTGAATTCTCTAAACGGCATGCAATTTCAATTTGAGCACCTCAACGTGTATGGCTTTGCCCCTTTTGGAAGTAGGAGTCGTCCGATTAATAAATCCCGTAACTTCATTGTACGTTGATGGTAAATCATTTCATCCATCGTTATGGAATAAAAATCTCCTTAACTGGAATTGTATTCACAACCATTTCTCGAAAAACTTGATCCGTTCTTGGATGGTTCTTGAGAATCTTGGAAGCATGAGCATAGGATGATCTAAAACTTGATAAAAACATGTGGAATGTAACGGATCTTGATTTTCTTGATCAATTCTTGCAGCGGTTTGAAACGTTTGTGTAGGAGGATCAAGAAAGGTAGTAAAAGAAATCGTTTGATGTTCTTCTTGTTCGAAGCTGATAGGTGTGAGTTTTGCATGTATTTTATGGCATATTTATGGCTATAATTGTTTATAAACATGCAATAACGTGTATGAAATGGTATATATTCGCTCTTTGTGGGAAAGATATTACGCTTTGCTCGTTTTGTAGGAATTTAACGATATTTGGAGTGATTTTGTGACAAATACGAGCATTGCAACCTAGAATCATCAAGAATCGAGCGATTACACCCAATTGGAAGCCAACTATATGGATTCTAGAGTCATAGTGATGAGTCGCGTGTCAAAAGAAGCATGGATGATCAAACAACAAGGAGATTTATCTCAAGGAACATCCAAACGCGTATGGAATTTCCAGCACTGGCAGGGTTTAGTATTTTGGCCATAACTCTCTCTACAAAATTGATATTATGGTGATTCAAGTGGCTATGGAAAGCTAAGAGAAAGGGCTACAATTCTTATGAAGACCCCGCAAGCAAATTCGGACGTTTGGGTGGCGCACGGGCAACCCGTGCGTGGACGCACGACCCGTGCGCCCTACATAGACTGGATTATTTCTAGAGGATGGCGCACGGGTAACCCATGCGTGGGCGCACGACCCGCGCCCCCTACGAGACTGGATGTTTTCCTACGGCTTTGAGCACGGGTAACCCGTGCGTGGGCGCACGACCCGTGCGTGCGTGCTTAAAAACTCCAAAAATGACAAAGAAATTGACCTAGACTTCAAAAAGGGTATAAATACCACTTCTTGGGGCGCACACCAGAGGAGGAAAGGTCTGGAAAAGACCCAAGAACATAAGAAATAGCTCAACTTCATCAAGGAAGAATCAAGAGAAGAATCGGGTCGAATCGGAGCTTGAGGATTGAAGATAAATCGAGAGATTATCCATTTCCCTAAGTTTTCTCATTCTTTGTGCTTTAATCTTTCATTTTAGCTTGTCATGAATATGAACAATTTGTCTATGAGTTGTTTATTTGTAATGAGTAGCTAAACATCTTGTGATTTCCAGGTTTTGGTAGTAGATTAATTGAACTCTTGTTGAATGTTTTAATCTTGGTTGAAGTTATTATCTTGAAGCCTATTTGAGTACTTTGTTCTTATTCTTGTTTTATCACTTGGCCAATGATTTAACTTGTTTGATATATTGATTCATAATTCGAGAGATGAGCTTCAATATTAGATCTTGAGTACTCGACACAAATATTTGCATGAATCGAGAGGTTTGTAAATATTTATGAGGATATTTGATCTTTTGTGCATTTGGGAGTTGTGTATCTTATGTTGAGTAGATGCTAGCATAGATATTTCAATCTACACTTTATATACATCTCGAGAGGGAGGATAAAATACCGTTGTGATCGTCTTATAGGCGTATTGATAATAACTTTGGCTTTGATTAAATCGGACAACAAGAGAAATATTAATTGAAACCATAATCCGGGAATCCATTTCATTCTCTTGATAATTCCGTTATTCTTAGTATCGTGTATTCTTGTGGTTATTCTTGTCTTTACCTCCACAACAATCATTAAATTAAGATCGTCTAAATAAAAATAAAACTATTTTGGTTCAATACTTAGCGCACTAATTTATTAGTCTATGTGGATACGACCTTGCTTATCCTATTCTATAAACTACACCGTACACTTGCGGTGAAGCTAAAAATAAGGCGAACAAGTTTTTGGCGCCGTTGTCTTGCAGGGACTAATACAATTTTTGATGCTAATATTGCGATAGATAGAATTATTTTTAATTTAGATTTTTTTTATTTTATTTCATTTTTCTTTTGTAAATTCTACTTCTACAATGTTTGATTTGTTTCTTTGAATTGTTATAGGTGCACGCTCGGATGGAGGAGTCAATTATTTCAATAATCGTAATTTCTCTGATTATGGGAATAATCCTACTCCTACGCACTATTGTTCAAATTGGGGATTTACGAAGATTTTTCATATGCTAACAGGAGAATGTAATTCCACCACCATCAAGCTTCAATGTAATGAATGGGTTTACTAATGCAGAGGCAAAGCCATCTTTGGAAGACGCCCTCATTGTATTCATGAATCAAATGACTTCATTTGTAAGTGAGACAAGGAGCCGTTTCACAATGCAAGACGCAAGGATGGACAAGTTGGAGCTACAATTGACACAGTTTGGTAAAACTCGAGACTCAAATGGGCAATTAGTTACAATTGTTGGTGGGCAACAACAAAAGAGCCAGTTTTCAAGCACCACTGAAGCCAACTCAAAGGAACAATGTAGTGCCATTCATCAAAAGAGTGGTACTGACTACGAGGAGCCGAAGATCCTGCAAAAGCAAGAAAGTTCGGAACCAAACATGGACTGTATGTCTATGCACTTTCAGTCCGTGTATGGTACCGAAAAGGAGCAAAAACAGGACAAGGAACACAAGAACCATGTGTGTACGCCCGTGCAGCGCGTGCAAGATGTCATAAGAAAACTATTCCAGAATGAGATGGGCACGGAATATGTGTACACGCACGGACAACATGGGCATAACCCAGATCAAAATGTTCCAATATCAGGACTCCAATACTTGCTTGGAAATCCCAATTATGCATTACTAGATGCAAACAATGGAAAAACGGTTCTTGACCATGATCCAAAGCAACTAATATATGCATTCAAAGGTGGTACGAATCGAAATTAACAGGCGTCAAGCTAAAGACGTTAAATATAGCGCTTGTTGGGAGGCAACCCAACGGTTTGTGGTGTGATTTTTGTTTTTGTTTGTTTTCTTTTTGTAAAAAAAAAAAAAAAAAAAAACCTGAGTGTTGCTGTACGGCATCACGCACGGGTGACCCGTGTGCAAGGCGCACGACCCGTGCGTCCTTCTGCTAAGACAATATTAAGGTACAAAACTTGAAGTGATGGTTGAAGGAAGAAGTCCTAGCGATATGAGGAGATGCCAAGGAGGGCCACCACTCGCACAATGAATCAGGTAAATCCACACAGTTTTATATTGAAATTCTATCTTCTCTTACGTGCGATATAATTTCATTTAAGTTTGGGGGGAGAGATAGTTATTTTGATATGAAATGTGTGGATTAAAAACAAAATTGCATTTTTGTGTGTTTTCATATAGTTGCATGTAGAGCATTTTAGGTTGCATTTGCATTAGAAACACGTTTATTGTTTTAGCACGTTTATTGCTTTCATAGATTTTAGGGAGTGAGTTGATCTCTTGATTGTAACTTGTGCTTGATTTTGAATATTGTTTGGATTGGGTGTTGAGCATGAGTTGATTGAGCCATGAATAGATAACATTGAGCATTTTGATGTGGAAAACTTGGTTTGATGCTTTGAATTACATATTTACAAGCCACGTGAGCTTTTGAGCCTTTTCTTGTTGTCATCATATGCAGTCTTGTTTGTGATTTGAGTGTATCATTCATGTTGTTAGAATTCTAGAACTTGCTCGGTATCTCTGTCAAGGTCACATGTTGTATGCGACGGTGTGAAAATGATCAAAGGTCATTTTTGTTAGCCCTTCAAGCCTTTTGCTTACCTAATGATGATATTGAAATCCCTAGTTAGCCAACTTGAACCTATTGCCTAATTTCTTGATAGCAACAATTCAAGCCTTAACTTGATATATTTGTTACCCTACACTTGAGCGTATAACATTGAGTAAAGGGAATGAATGAGGTTTAATGAGTTGGAATTGAAAAATTGGATAATTGTACAAAATTGGTTGATGGGAACAAAAGAGGAAGAAAAGGAGGAGAAAAGAAATGTTGAAAATTCATAAAAGAGTCGGAAAAAATCGATTTTATGATGTGAGTTTTCATTGAATGAACTTGGAGGCTAGGAATTGTAATGTGAGGTGATAATGTTTACAAAAGAAAGGGGATGGAGATAAGAAGAGTTGATGAAAATGAGAGAAGAATTTAGTAGCATATTGAGCTTTAATTTAGATGATTTATATGCTCATCGGTCTATACGCTCGAGTTTGAGTCACTCTATCCATATTTTCCTACCCTAACCAAAGAGCCTTCATTATAACCAAAAGAAAAAGTCCTTTTTGATTCACAAATTGCATATATTCTAGTGGCGGAGATATGAGACGATTTGCAAGCTTATGGTAATTTTTCAACATTGAATTGAATTGAGCGTAAACACGTCCTATATTCATGTGAGATGAGAGTATACACTTGATCTTGAGAGAAGTGATTCAAAGCATTTACCATGATTTATTTGATGTGTGCTCTATGTTAGATGTTTGAGGCTTGGTTGATTCGTTACTTGACACCTACGATAAACAATGCGAATTTTATGGAGTTGTTGTGCATTGTACTTTTCATTACTCCCAATCATGTGTTGTCTAGTTTTTAAAAGCGTTGACCGGGACGGCCATGATTTTTAAGTTTGGGGGATTTTGATAGGTGTGAGTTTTGCATGTATTTTATGGCATATTTATGGCTATAATTGTTTATAAACATGCAATAACGTGTATGAAATGGTATATATTCGCTCTTTGTGGGAAAGATATTACGCTTTGCTCGTTTTGTAGGAATTTAACGATATTTGGAGTGATTTTGTGACAAATACGAGCATTGCAACCTAGAATCATCAAGAATCGAGCGATTACACCCAATTGGAAGCCAACTATATGGATTCTAGAGTCATAGTGATGAGTCGCGTGTCAAAAGAAGCATGGATGATCAAACAACAAGGAGATTTATCTCAAGGAACATCCAAACGCGTATGGAATTTCCAAAGATCGGCGAGGGTTTAGTATATTGGCCATAACTCTCTACAAAATTGATATTATGGTGATTCAAGTGGCTATGGAAAGCTAAGAGAAAGGGCTACAATTCTTATGAAGACCCCGCAAGCAAATTCGGACGTTTGGGTGGCGCACGGGCAACCCGTGCGTGGACGCACGACCCGTGCGCCCTACAGAGACTGGATTATTTCTACAGGATGGCGCACGGGTAACCCATGCGTGGGCGCACGACCCGTGCGCCCTACAGAGACTGGATGTTTTCCTACGGCTTTGAGCACGGGTAACCCATGCGTGGGCGCACGACCCGTGCGTGCTTGCAGAAAACTCCAAAAATGACAGCAAATTGACCTAGACTTCAAAAAGGGTATAAATACCACTTCGGGGCGCACACCGAGGAGGAGGAAAGGTCGGAAAAGACCCAAGAACATAAGAAATAGCTCAACTTCATCAAGGAAGAATCAAGAGAAGAATCGGGTCGAATCGGAGCTTGAGGATTGAAGATAAATTGAGAGATTATCCATTTCCCTAAGTTTTCTCATTCTTTGTGCTTTAATCTTTCATTTTAGCTTGTCATGAATATGAACAATTTGTCTATGAGTTGTTTATTTGTAATGAGTAGCTAAACATCTTGTGATTTCCGGGTTTTGGTAGTAGATTAATTGAACTCTTGTTGAATGTTTTAATCTTGGTTGAAGTTATTATCTTGAAGCCTATTTGAGTACTTTGTTCTTATTCTTGTTTTATCACTTGGCCAATGATTTAACTTGTTTGATATATTGATTCATAATTCGAGAGATGAGCTTCAATATTAGATCTTGAGTACTCGACACAAATATTTGCATGAATCGAGAGGTTTGTAAATATTTATGAGGATATTTGATCTTTTGTGCATTTGGGAGTTGTGTATCTTATGTTGAGTAGAGATGCTAGCATAGATATTTCAATCTACACTTTATATACATCTCGAGAGGGAGGATAAAATACCGTTGTGATCGTCTTATAGGCGTATTGATAATAACTTTGACTTTGATTAAATCGGACAACAAGAGAAATATTAATTGAAACCATAATCCGGGAATCCATTTCATTCTCTTGATAATTCCGTTATTCTTAGTATCGTGTATTCTTGTGGTTATTCTTGTCTTTACCTCCACAACAATCATTAAATTAAGATCGTCTAAATAAAAATAAAACTATTTTGGTTCAATACTTAGCGCACTAATTTATTAGTCTCTGTGGATACGACCTTGCTTATCCTATTCTATAAACTACACCGTACACTTGCGGTGAAGCTAAAAATAAGGCGAACAGAAGCTTGCACCATTCTTGTGAGTAGTAAAATTAGGATTTTGGGAAACCTTTGGTAAAACCCTAGGAGCAGGGATTGAAGAATCATGAGATTTCATAATTTCAGGAAAAACAAAAATCGAGCTCCATGAAGAAGATCAAGATTCGTCGACCATGGAGGTTTGGGAGGAGAGAGAAGAGAGCATCTTTTCTCAAAACCCTAAAAAGTCCCATCTTCCCAACTTCCTTCTTATAAGTTATATGAAGTTGAGGAGGGTGGTTGTTGCCGCCAGCCCCAGCTCCATCCCTAAACACAAACACACACACACACACACACACACACATATATATATATATATATATATATATATATTTATACAAAAACTTATGTCAGACGACCAGGTGGCATTTTTGTGTATCCAGGATCTGCATTAGCAGTCTCTCTGAAAAGTATTAGTACATAGTTCCCTTGAAAGTAATGATTTTGTGATATTAGATATGTAGTTCACTTGAAAATATTTAATAATCCCCCCAAAAAATAAAGTAGTAGTTTTTTCCGTCAAAAGTATTAGTCATCCTTTTGAAACATATTAGTAGTTCATCTGGAAAATATTATTTTTTTCTCTGAAAGATTTTTAGTAATTTTACTGGAAAGGTATTAGTGTTTCTAATAAAACATATTAGTAGTCTCACTGAAAAGTATTAGTAGGTCCCCTAAAAAGTATTTCCTGGGGTTGGGCGGGGTCAATGGATTCAGGAGTCAGGTAGATCCATTAAGCTAACTTTGTCTAACTGTTAGACCGTCTAATAGGAGATTACCTTATATACACACACACACACACACATATATATATATATATAATATTCCCCGGCGGACGGAATGGGAGCCCCCCCAAAAATTTTCAAAAGTTCAACCCCCCTCCCCCCCAAAGTTTTCCACAAATTTTATTTGTAGTTAAAATAAATGAAATAATTCCCCACTCCCCCACCCAAAAAAAAAATTAAAAAATTAAAGCTTCAAATTGTTGTCTTTTGCAATATAAAAAGCCATTAATTATGTTAGTATATGAGTATTTTTTTATCATTGTTTAAATTTATGAAATCGGTCCATTTTTTCCCCCCAAAAACTAAAATCCTGCGTTCGCTACTGTATATATTTGCTCTTTTGGTCTGTGTGACTAAGTTATGCTTGAACATATATGAGCAATCGATGGTACGGGAAGTGTCAGGCTATTTTAATTAATTAATTTTAATATTTCCCGTAACGAATCGTATGTCAATTCCATAGTACTTATGAGAAAAAGAAAGATTTTAGGACAATTCAATAATAAATGGATATATTTTTTAACTTTTCATTTTCTGTTGTGTCAAAAAAAAAACACAACTTAATACGCATGTTTGTTTGTCCCTACAGGAAAATAAATTGAACCATGCACTTTAGTAATTAAGGGGTTGTATGGTTTTCAATTCTATGAGAAAAGCCATTTGATATAAATTGTCAACTTTTTATTCAAAATTGTGCCAAAGTGAATATGTTTGGTTATGAATAATTTGATGTAGAATTTATAGGATGAAATTCTGAAAATATTTTTGGTTTAGAACGTTATTTTGAATTTTTTTATTAGAAATTATGATAAGATGGTGATTTCTATATATAATTTAGAGGAAATTACACAAAATACCCTGATTTTTAAAAAAAAGACAAAAATATCAACCCATCACAAATATACCCGACTCGGTCCTTGGACTTGACAAATATACCCGCCCGTTACTTTTCTCTTCAGTTTTTTACCCTCTCCACTTTCTTATGTTTCCATAGCTAGGTTAAAGCATATTCTTACTGAATTCGGAACTCGGATTGGCGCGCATTTTTTTTGCGATTCCACAGTCGATCGTGGCCACGTTCTCCACCATTGCTTTCAGTTTCAGTCGTTCGAGCTCCAACACGTTCTCTGTAGGTTTAATTTCTTTTTGAAACCTCTGGTTTTGGTAGTATTTTTAATGGCTCCTAAAAACGCTCCTAAAAACTCTCCTTATAAGAGAACATTGAGAAGTTCTTTGAAGGAAGCAGCAGATTCCTCGAAAAAGAGGAAAGTTCAGAAGGGTGTTGCTGGTTCTATGGCTTCTAAGAAGAGGAAAGTAGAAAAGATTGTTTAGGAAGAAACGGTTCTGGATATTAAATCGCCTTCCAAATGTGTGAAATCGAATGTTGGTGTTAAAGCTGCTGGGAAGAAGAAGGGTTCTTTTGAAGAAACAGATGTTGCTGGGGTATGAGTTTTGTGTATTTTGATTTGTACTCTTTTGTTTGTTTCGATGTTGTTTCTTATTTGTTTCTGTTATGTTTCATTTGTTCTTTTATGTATTTAAATTGAAGTGGTTGTTGATTTTGTGTTTCTTTTGTGTTTCTATTTTGTTTCATTGTTGTCTCTAGGGTTTCAAGTATGTTCTTGACCCTGCTGACTGGTTTACTGCTCGAGTAAATACTGCCTTCTCCTTTGATGTTATTAAGAATATAAAGAAAACTTTAACTGACACCCAACTTGAGGCATTCAAGAATACATGTTTTGGATATTTCTTGGACATGAAAGAAGTTGATTTCCAAATTCAGCTTATCTATTCGTTGTTGAAACGTTAAGTCATCCACTCGAAGATGGACGAAATTGTTGTGTCTGTGGGTGGGAAGTTGTTGAGGTTTGGGTTGGGGGAGTTATCTATTTGTGACCGGTCTGAATTTTTTTTGTGTTAGCCCTTTGTTGTCGGGGGATGTTCGTAGCTCTGTTATATTTCAGAAGTATTTTGCTAGCAGAAACAAGTTTAATAGGCAGTCGATTGCGGAATATTTTTTAATGCGTGTTTGGGGTGATGAGGATTTAGATGCCCTGAAATTGGCTTTAATTTATTTTCTCCATTTTTTTTTTTACTTCTACGGGTAGTTCTGTTGAGATGTCATTTTTGAGTTGGTGGACAAGGATATGGATGTGTTTGACACATATCCATGGGGGAGTGAGTTGTTTGATGTTACTATGCATGAGTTGAGGCAGCAAATCTTGTACAGAAACAAACTTTAAGTTGAGGAGAATCCGGGTGGGAAGCGTGCGAAATTTTATAGAATTCAAGGATTTATGTTGGCTTTCCAGATTTGGTTCTACGAGTGCTACCCAGAGGTGAATGGGAAGTTTTGTTCTCTAGTTGATTGGAGATCCCGAGAATTTTGAACTGGACTTGTTCAAAGTCCGAGAAAGACAACAAAGTTAGGGCCGAAGACTTGGAGATGAAGATCTTCAATCGGTCTGCTGAACAGGCAATATGATTTTACTATTTTTTTTTCTTGCTGTTTTGTTTCATTTATGTTTCAGAATTGTTTTTTATTGTTTCTGACTTTTGTTTTATTTTTTCTTATTTCAGTTGGGTTTGAAGAATTTGTGGCCTACTGAGGATGAGCTTGTGCAGCTGTGCATTCAGACATTTTATGATAAATCAACGTACACCTTCAGCCCACTTGACGATGATTTTGTCGTTGGAAAGTTGAAGCGCAAGGAGGCTGTTGTTGGTAGTGGGTCGAATCATACCGTTGATGACATTGCTAGGAACCAGTAGTTCTTTTCTAAGGATTTTGAGGTTTTTATGGTTTCCACTACAAAATTCTTGGAAGAACAATTTGCAATTGTTTTCTCTGAGCTAGCTGATATTAAGAGGAAACTAGTGGTTCTCGTACTTTTTTTGGATTTAATTATAAGTATTTTTTTTGTTATCTATCTAGATTTTTCTTGGTGTTTCTTTTGTGTTTGAAGATTGTTTATTTGTTGTTTTTGTTCATCACATGGTTGTTGTTTTTTACGCAGGTTCATGGTGGTGTCGAGGAAGTGGAGCATGTTGATGAATCAGAGTCTACGAGTGAAACCGAATCTAATGGCATGTCATTAGGTTCAGGTTCTGAGGAAGATGTAGATGAGGAAAAAGATGGAGAGGATGAGGTTGATGATGGAAATGTGGATGTTCCCGTTGGGGAAGCTAGAAATGCAATGCCTACGGAATTGGGTGATGTTGGTGGTCGTTCTAACGAGCTTTCTGTTGTTATTTTTGAGAAAACAAATTATGATACTGGTGAAGCTGATCTAAGTGCTGCGGAGGGAGTTGCAGCTAGTGGCCTGGTAAGTTTGGAACAGAGCATTGATAAGGTGGTTGATGAATCAAGGAAGGACGGTGGTGAGATGGAGAAGGTGTCTGATAAATCAAGCAAGGACCGTGGTGAGATGGAGAAGGATGCTGATGAATCGAGCAACGACGGTGGGGAGGAGAACAAATTTCTTAGTTCTCAAGAACTTGACAATCTCAACCTTTCTCAAATTGATGACATATTGAACACTGCAAGTCAAGCTGCACTGGGGAAGGTGTGTTTAAATTATAGTTTCTGTTATTTTGTTGTTTTTGGATTCTGTTTGTTCTTTTTTATTTTATTCCCTTTTGTTTTGTTTTTTTTTTGTTTCAGGGTACTTTGAAAAGTCCAGTTGGTGTCTCATCCGATATGTCTCCTTCTATGAAGAGGGTTTCGAAACCGTCCGTTGCGGTCAAAACTCCGTTCACCACTAACTTTGAGTCTTCTGGTGATGCTGTCGCTGAAGGTGGTGAACCCGCGGACGTGGTGATTGGATTGGAAGACTTCGGCGACAAAGATGCCATTTTGGATATTGGCGAAAAATTTCCAAAACCCTTGGTGAAGGGAAGGTGCCCGCTGAACGAGAATATGGGTGAAGGTCCGGGGTTAAGGGTTCTGTCAGATGGGTTTAACGACTGGCTTGTGGAAGGGTTTGATTCTCAAGGGTATACACCTTTATTATTTTCATATTTGTAATTAATAACTATCTAAAACAATTGTGAAACATTTTGATCTGTCCATGATCAATATCAATACCACAGTTGTGGACTATATCATGGGATATGATATAGCGTGCGGACGACCATGGTCGGAAGTTGATCATATCTTGTTCCCCATACATTGCATTGATATGGAGCATTAAATAATGGGACGGTTGAGCATGAAGGAGAGAACTATCTATCTATACAATTCGATGAAGATGGATGATTCTCTTAAAGTCGTTGCTGAAGCTGTGAAAGCTTATAGCTCTCTCCTTCCTCGGTTACTGTCCTTGGTAGCCTTTTATGGTGTACATCCTAATGTTGTTCTTGGCGAGGGTGCGTATTGCGGTGATCAAATTAGAGTTGCTGTTAACAGTTAGTATTTTATTTTTAGTGAGCAAATGTTATGTTTTGAAATTAGACTATATTTTATAAAATCACAGTGGCGCAACGGAAGAGTGAGGGGATAATTGGGTTTATTAATAAAATGGTTGTCACGCCCCAAACTTTAAAATTGGAAATTTTAGTTCAACTCCAAAATCACCTAAGGTCAGCCCCTATTTCTCAAAAATGAAAAAGGGGTGTTAAAATTTGAAAAAAATAGAAGGAATAGGAAAGAAGGGGTCTAGTACTCAATTCTTACCTTGTAGTCCAAATTCTCTACTAGTTCTTCTTCAAGTTTTGAAGTCCTTCTTCAAGATGATGTCAAGCTCTAATATTCAAATGGTCTTCTAAATGTACCTCCAAATCAAATTCAAACTTAAGTTAAGAAGGTGGAAGAGATGAACTATGTGATATCAAAAATGGATTGAAGATAAAATTTCTTACCTTGTAATATAGGTGTGTTCGAATTTTTTGAAGAATAAGGAGGAAAAATCTTGAAAATTTTCTAAGTGTTGAAGAAGAAAGTGAGAAGAAGAGTAGAGAGAAGTTGGGAGTTTAGAGAGATGGAGGAGGATTTTGTGTAGGAGATGAATGTGTTAGTGAAAAAATGAAAATTTTGTGTAAAAATGGCCATATTGGCCGTCCACCATGGGGGGGAGAGAGGAATTTTTGTTCAATTTTGTGTCTTGCATTTTGCCTATTGCATGGGAGACAATTTGAAGGTCAAAGGTATGGGCAAGACATGGTTTGAATGGAATGTTGGAAGACATCCAACATGTTGGCAAAAATAATATTAAAGAAGTAATGTAAGAGATGATGTGTATAATGTTTGAATTAATGGTATAATTATACACAAGATGACTAATATAAGGTGTAGGTGTACAAGAGTTGGATGATATTTGTACTCCAAAATTTCCATGTTGGCCGTCCACTATGAGGGCATTATGGTAATTCCATATATTTTTTTTTGTCCCAAATTTGATGATAATAGATGAAATATGTCAATCTCCAAAATAATTAGTGATTTCCTTGATCACTTATAAGTCTCATGATCACTTAATCTAAATCAAAATCTTAATTCTATAAGGTAAAAGTCTCTAAATTAAATAGTCTCTTAAAATTCTAAGGTGACTAATAAATATAAAAATAGTAATAATGATCAATCAAGTGATCATAAATACAAAATAGAATTAATAAAGATCATGATCACAAGTAATTAAATAAAATGAAATAAAATACAAAATATATATATTATTAATAATTACCCGTCAAAGTGACGCGGTAAAATAGTCGGTCAAACATAGACGACAATAAGAATCAATTATAAGCTCGGAAAAATCGGGGCTTCACATCCTCCCTTCCTTAAAAGAATTTGGTCCCCAAATTCTCTTCAGAATAGTTCTGGATATTGATTCCTTATGTCTTCTTCCATTTCCCACGTTGCGTCTTCGTCTTGGTTGTGGTTCTGCCACACTACCTTAACCATCGGGATTTCTCTCTTACGCAACTGTCGTATTTGCGGATCAATGATCCGGATCGGCCTCTCGATGTAGGATAGATTTTCCATTAGAGGAGATGCTCGGGATCTGGTTGATACTTCTTCAGTCTCAACACGTGGAATACATCGTGTATTCCCGCATATGGTGCTGGTAACTCGAGTCGGTAAGCTAACTTCCCGATCCTCTGTAAAATCTTGTAAGGTCCAATATATCTCGGACTCAACTTGCCTCCTTTCTTCAGATTGATCAATCCTTTCCGTGGTGAGAGTCTGAGAAATACTTCATCTCCGACTTCAAATTCCAATCCTTTCTTCTCTTATCCGCGTAACTCTTTTGGCGGCTCTGAGCTGTGCAAATCCGCTCCTTGATCAGCTTGACCTTCTCCATGGCCTCCTGAACTAAATCGACCTTTGGAAACGAGGGCGACTTTCGTTTCTCTTTCGGAGTCCATTGGTCATCAATCTCCCAGTGTAGTGGGGATCTACATTTTCGCCCATATAATGCCTCGTAGGGTGCCATTCCAATCGTGACCTGATAACTGTTATTGTAGGCGAACTCGGGTAATGGTAAGTGTGAATCCCAACTTCCTTGAAAATCCAATGTGCAAGTTCGCAGCATATCTTCAAGGGTTTGAATTGTTCGCTCAGACTGTCCATCGGTTTGTGGATGTGCTGCCCCAAACGAAACGCGACGATGATCCACAACTTAAATACAATAACCAAACAGTCTAGACAAATATCAACGAGAACCCAATGAAACAGAGTCTAAATAGCAGCGGAAATAAATAACAAGTACAAATACAACTTACAGTCCACAATCCATAATCCAAATTACATACCCGAAAAATCAACCAAATATAACAACTTAAAGTCAAAGGGTCCTACGCCCTTCAGTTACAAACCGGAATGGAAAGAAATACAAGAGTCCAACAACATCACAAGAAAAGAGTCCAACAACAACAAGAAGAAGTAGTAAATCCAACAAGCGGAGTACAAGGCTCAATCCGTGGTCAGTTTAGCATCTTCAACGAAGTCCTCATCTAAGGTTAGAAAATAGGTGGGGATGAGACAGAAATCTCAGTGGATGGGGTGATCGTGTGCAAGTGTGGCGATATATAGTTAATGTGAGAAAACAGTTATATGAAAACGCGTGAGTATGATGCATGAATTCACACACGATTCATAGCGTCGTGATAAATATATTTAAATAATATACTTATACGATTCGAGAAAACATTTCATGGTCACACAGCACTATGTGATTCGATAAGACGGTAGGATTGCGTACTCGGAAATGTAACGCCAATCCCATGCAAGGCAATTAATGGTTGTGTACGGATTTATAGCGCCAACCAATGCAAAACAAGTAGCGGTTGCGTACGGATTTGTAGCGCCAACCAAACGGGTCCGATAACTCCGGAATCGTGTGAATCGACAAGCCCGATTCCTTCGTTCTTCCTTGTAACTCCCCGGGCGGGATGGTCAAGACCGGTCGCCTTATCGCTCCATAGGCAAAGACAAAATCCACAGTGGAGCTTGCAAGGCTCGGATCTGTCATAATCATAATTATACCTCAAGTACTACGACCCGCTTCCCTTGGACAAACTCCGTCCCTCAGTTGCGGGATTAAGACGATGGGGCCGGAAGAGTGGGATAGCGGCCGATTTGCCCTGTTCCATCCCCGACGTATCCATTCCATTGTGAGCTCGACACACCAAGTTGACTCAGCAGAAAGTAAATACAAAGTACTGCACGACCAACCAGCAAAATGAGTATTATTGATTCAGGGAAGCAGTTCAGGGAAATTTTTGAAATAACGCGAGGGCAATTTTGGCGTTGGTGGAGTTTTTGGATAAAGATGATTATCGGAAGGATAAGCAACCTTCGATATCTTGAAAGATTAGGTGGAACATAAGTCCCGTTATAGATTCAAATCGCAAGGCGCGGGAAGTCGCTCGCGATCGGGTATTGTCGGTCAAATTGATCCGATAAGTCAAGGGTTTTTGGGAAAATAAAATACTTTAATTAAATCTCCAAGTCAGAGGGTCCAGAGCTATTTTAGTAAAATAGAAAATAATTTGAGTTAGGTCCTTTATAAAAGAAAAAATTGTAATTTAGCCCCGTTTTGTAAAAACCAACACTTTTGGGGTTAAAAATTGAATAAATAAATATCCCGACCTTGAAAACTTATGAGGTCAGTTCCTAAATTCTCTAAATTGTTCAGAGATTCAGGTTTTTAAAGTTTTGGGGTCGTGTTTTTATAAAATTCTCACATTGGCCCCAAATTTGTAAAAATTGCCAATTCAGACCTTAAGTTTAAAATAATCGGAACTCACAAACCGGAAGGGCTTTTAATGTGATTCCAGTTGGAAAATATCACTAAAGTTAGTGGGATATTGGGAAAAAAGCAGTTTTTAAAAGAAATAAGTGTAGGTCCTTTAACTTTTGAAAATATCATTTTTGTCCCATTTTAAAATAATTGCCTTTAAGGCTTTTAGGGGTCCAATTGTCATGAAATTTGAACCTTGGGTCCTAAATATAATTAGGTTATAGTTAAGTTAGTATTTCCAGGTGCATGGGCTGCATAAGTCCCGGAAATTTCATTTGGGTCCTCAAGTTTAGTATTTTACACATTAGTCCCTCAATTTTAGTAAAATTGCTTTCCAAGCCCTAACCACTTGGATTTTTGGAATACTTTTAAAATATGTAATTCCCAGTACCTTAAGAGTAAAAATTTCAAATTTTAAAGTTTAGGTCTGGTGCAGTTTTAAAAATTGCAAAATAGCCCTTAAACTTTCAAAATTTTACAATCTAGTCCTTGAGCTTTTAAAGGTTGATTTTATTTATCTTAAAACTCTTAAAACTTTATTAAAATGTCCAAAAGTCATTTTTGAACCTGAGAACAGTCCCAAAAATCGAAATTTGCAGAGGGGTCCTTTAACTTTTATTTTCTTGCAATTTAGTCCACCAACTTTCCATTTTTACATTTTTAAGTCCAAAATTGAAATTTAATCAATTATGCTCGACTTGTCCAGGTTATAAGTCATCCAAAACATAGATTTTAAAGATCATACACATGCATGTCCAATACATACAAGAATTCATCAAATAAAACATTAAATTGCACATGCATGCACCTAAAATTCAATAAATAGTAATTTTCAGCAACTCTTGAGAATTTTCATGACTTGATACATAAAATTGACATGCAATACATAGATTATATATATCTCAAGGCTCATGATCAAATTTTCTACATGCATTTTAATAAAACACCTAATAGTTGGAAAATATTTTTTCACCTACCTTAAAATTGGAAATTGTGAAATAAAAGGATAAATTTCACAATTTTTGGATGAGGCTTCTTAGGTCAGCCCCTAAGTCAAGAAATATCAAAAATTTGAAGTTAGAAAAATGTGAGAAAAATTAAGGAGAAAAAGAAGAAGATAAGAAAATGAGAAGGACTACACTTTACCTTGTGTAGTAGGTGTTTGGAGACTAGTTGAAGCTTTAAAATTGGAAAATTTGGTTTCAACTCCAAAATCACCTAAGGTCAGCCCCTATTTCTCAAAAATGAAAAAGGGGTGTTAAAATTTGAAAAAAAATAGAAGGAATATGAAAGAAGGGGTCTAGTACTCAATTCTTACCTTGTAGTCCAAATTCTCTACTAGTTCTTCTTCAAGTTTTGAAGTCCTTCTTCAAGATGATGTCAAACTCTAATATTCAAATGGTCTTCTAAATGTACCTCCAAATCAAATTCAAACTTAATTTAAGAAGGTGGAAGAGATGAACTATGTGATATCAAAAATGGATTGAAGATAAAATTTCTTACCTTGTAGTATAGGTGTGTTCGAATTTTTTGAAGAATAAGGAGGAAAAATCTTGAAAATTTTCTAAGTGTTGAAGAAGAAAGTGAGAAGAAGAGTAGAGAGAAGTTGGGAGTTTAGAGAGAAGGAGGAGGATTTTGTGTAGAGATGAATGTGTTAGTGAAAAAATGAAAATTTTGTGTAAAAATGGCCATATTGGCCGTCCACCATGGGGGAGAGAGAGGAATTTTTGTT
Source organism: Rehmannia glutinosa (assembly GCA_016081115.2). NCBI lineage: Eukaryota > Viridiplantae > Streptophyta > Magnoliopsida > Lamiales > Orobanchaceae > Rehmannia > Rehmannia glutinosa. Next base: position 33,207,516 of record CM071934.1, on the reverse strand, counting down.
CAATTTTGTGTCTTGCATTTTGCCTCTTGCATGGGAGACAATTTGAAGGTCAAAGGTATGGGCAAGACATGGTTTGAATGGAATGTTGGAAGACTTCCAACATGTTGGCAAAAATAATATTAAAGAAGTAATGTAAGAGATGATGTGTATAATGTTTGAATTAATGGTATAATTATACACAAGATGACTAATATAAGGTGTAGGTGTACAAGAGTTGGATGGTATTTTTACTCCAAAATTTCCATGTTGGCCGTCCACTATGAGGGCATTATGGTAATTCCATATATATCTTTTTGTCCCAAATTTGATGATAATAGATGAAATATGTCAATCTCCAAAATAATTAGTGATTTCCTTGATCACTTATAAGTCTCATGATCACTTAATCTAAATCAAAATCTTAATTCTATAATGTAAAAGTCTCTAAATTAAATAGTCTCTTAAAATTCTAAGGTGACTAATAAATACAAAAATAGTAATAATGATCAATCAAGTGATCATAAATGCAAAATAGAATTAATGAAGATCGTGATCACAAGTAATTAAATAAAATGAAATAAAATACAAAATATATATATTAGTAATAATTACCCGTCAAAGTGACGCGGTAAAATAGTCGGTCAAACATAGACGACAATAAGAATCAATTATAAGCTCGGAAAAATCGGGGCTTCACAATGGTTCTGCATATTTTTGGGATGTGTCTTCTTTATACGCCATTAAATATGCTTTCTTATTAAATTAAGTTACTTATATATTTTGGAAGTCGGGTCGTTACAAGTGGTATCAGAGCAGGTCTACGGTTTTGTAGACTTGTTAAAAAAATGGTCTCTTTTTAAATTTTTAAATTTGGGAAAAAAAAATAGTATAGTGACTTCCACCTCCGCCATATCTCGCCGGATTCCTCAAGGTATGCAAGTTTATTATGTCATTATTCAATTTATTCATGATATGTCATGTCACAATATTATGCAGCACATATTATTCATGTCATTATATTTTATTGCTTTTATTTCATACATCTTATTGCATGTGTACTTGCTATATTAGAAGAACGAACTTTAGGCTCCTCGCGAAAAAAAAAAAGAGGGACTCATAATGAATCAAATAGATTTAATTGTACGAATATATGTATATATAGAGGACTTCTTTATATTATGACTACTATGCGATGATAACTTAAAATAGGTACTAAGAGCGTATTGTGTATGAAATAGAGAGATGCCTCCACGAGGACGCCCCCAAATCCCAAACCAGAACAACCTTGGGAACCAAGGCAATGAGGGAAACACAGTTAACACTGGAAACCAATCAACTGCTGGAGATCTATTCGCTGAGATTCTCAATGTCGTACGGAACAACAATGGGGACAATCACAACAACAGTACCAGAGTGGTGGAACAATTTCGCCATTACCGTCCACCCACCTTTAATGGACGTGATGGCCCAGCAGCAGTTGAAGAATGGTTACGAGCATTAGAAAGGATTTTCAGACTTATTACTTGTACAGATGAACAACGAGTGGCTTGTGTTGCCTTCTAGTTAACTGATAATGCACATCATTGATGGGGAAGTTACTGGAGAAACAAAACTGAAGAAGAACGCAATGTGTTGGCTTGGAATGAATTCAAAGAAGTAATGATGGAGAAGTATTTTCCCAGATCCTACCGTGATAAGAAAGAAACAAAATTTTTGAACTTCAAGCAAAGGAACATGACCGTGACAGAGTACGAGAGGGAATTCAATCAATTGTGTCGGTTTGCTCCACACTTGGTTGATACCGACTTGAAGAAGGCTTTGAGGTTTAGGAGAGGACTGAGATCACAATTATCTGGGATACTGTCAGCACAAGGAGATTTGGAGTACTCTGTGATGGTAAGAAGAGCACATGAGGTAGAAGCGGGTTTAGCTAATGACGAGGATGATCAGAAAACAACTAATGTGACTGGAAAGAGGAAATGGGAAGGAGCAGAGCAAAGCAAGAATGAGAATTCACGTAAACAAGAAAGGACTAATGAAGATGCTAGTCCAAATGGATAGACTGACAAGCCACTTTGCCCGGAATGCAAGAGAAATCATTATGGGGAATGCTTAGCTGGACAAGGAAAGTGCTTCAAATGTAAAAAATTCGGGCATAAAGTTATCAATTGCCCACTACTGAAGAACGAACATGAAAGGAAGGAACATACAACCGGAGGCAGAGCTCGGATATATGTTATGCAATGAGAATCTAATCAGGAACCGAGTTTAAGGGAATAATGAATGATTAGACTAGGAATTAATAAAGTGGCGCTAGATAAATAAGATTTCATTTATGTTAAGTTTTTGCATTGTAACTTTATTTTTCTTCGTTATTGAAACATTGCTATTAAGAAAAGTTTTCAATAGATGTTATTTCTTGAGCTTTGACGAGTCAACGAGTTTCGAGGACGAAATTTTGTTAAGGGGGATAGTATGTAATATCCTGATTTTTTTTAAAAGTATATTTAGTATTATTATTATTATTATTATATAATTATTAGTTCAATAATTTTCTTTTATTATTATTTTTTTTTATAACAACCAAGTATCAATAATTATCCAAGCCCAATTTAAAAAGTTGATTTCTGAAATTCATTATGGACCCAAAACCTTTCACCCAACTTTAAAAGTCCAAGTCAAATAGGATTCTTTCACAAACCCTATTTATCTCAAATCCCAGAATTTCACCCTATAAATACATATCGTCCTCCTACGATTTTTTTTTTACCACAGCCGCTACCAAAAAAAAAATTTGCATCTCAAAGATCTGCTCCCGTCCAAAGTTGTACTTCCTCTCAATTGGGGTCTCTTTGGTGAGTGTGTGTGCGTGATTTTATTTATATATGTGTATGTGTGTGTCAGTGTGTGTGCGTGAGTCAGTGTGGTGTGTGTGTTTAATTGTGTGTGTTATATATATATGTGTATGTGTGCGTCAGTGTGTGTGTGTGTGTGAGAGAGTCAGTGTGATGTGTGTGTTGAATTGTGTGTGTGAGTATGTGTGTTTAAATTGTGTTGTAGTGTATGTGTTGTGCGTGAGTTATACTGTGTACTAGTGTGTGTACTATAGGTATATATATATGTGTGCGTGAGTTTATGTGTGTAAGTGTGTGCCTAGTTTTGTGTGTCAGAGTGTTTGTGCGCAAATGGGTACAAATTTTGTATGGTGGTGTTAAATTGGTGATAGGCTTTTAATAAGACTACTTCACTGCAGCTGACATATTTATGTAAAAGCCAATTCAATATTCTTTACATAATTCACTTCTTCAGTTCCTTCTTAATCAGCGGATTCTTTTTATTTAGTTATTTATTTTATCTTAATATATTATTTTACTATATTATTAATTGTACTTTATAATTTATTGTAAAAAACGAAGAAAACGAGGAGTAGAATTTACTGCATTATTACATTCTTCGCACTATCTGCATTTATTCGAGGTGGGGATATTCTACTCACTTTGTTGTTTGTCACTATTAAATGCTTCGTATATGTGTAATCGTTTATGTGCAATGTGAAAATAAATTATGTTAGCCTGGGGCTGTAAGAAGGTTCGGGATCAAAAGTATCCTCGGGGGTGCAGCATGATCTTTATATTAGTCCTGGGTGTAAGAAGGTCCGGGATCAAAAGTATCCTCGGGGTGAACCCGCAGTACTTAGTCAGGGGCTGTAAGAAGGTCCGGATCAGATGTATCCTCTGGGTGTACCCGCAGTACTATAAAGTAACTGGCCAGTCAAAGGAAAAGGACAAAGTAAAAGTTAAATTTCAAGTTGAATGTTTATGATAATGCTTATGTGTTGTATTTAATCTTGACAAACGTGTCTCCACTGGGCGAGTTGAAAGCTCACCCCATATTTATTAACACTTTTCAGGTTGAGGAGTCTGAGCGAGGATTGGAGGCGGTGAATGCAAGTCAATGATTTTTATTTAATTTGAATTTTTAGAAAAATCTTATTTTATTAATGAATTAGAGTTGCTGTTAACAGTTAGTATTTTATTTTTAGAGAGCAAATGTTATGTTTTGAAATTAGACTATATTTTATAAAATCACAGTGGCGCAGTGGAAGAGTGAGGGGTTAATTGGGTTTATTAATAAAATAGTTCTGCATATTTTTGGGATGTGTCTTATTTATACGCCGTTAAATACGCTTTCTTATTAAATTAAGTTACTTATATATTTTGAAAGTCGGGTCGTTACAATTTGTAAAGGGGAATGTTTTTGAAAATATATGTGAAATATAAAAGAAACATATATGAAACAAACGTGAAACATTATATAAAGAAATATTTGCATTTTGTACCTCATTTATTGTTGTTTCGATACTCATGTGTTTGTCTAAGACTATGCATATCCCTTCCCTGAGACCAAAGGTTTGTCTTATCTTTGTGAAAAACAACACCCAGCTCCCATCATTCTCAGAATCCACTACTGAAAAAAGCCAATGGAAAAATGCTCCCATTCCCATCCTGTGTGCAGGCAGACAACAAAGTCCCCCCATAGCTTGCTTTCAGGAATGTACCGTCAACAACAATTACAGGCATGCAGTGCCTCCATCCTTTTATTTATGCATTGATAGCCATGAACAAGAAAAGGAACGTGTCATCCTCCTTTCTTACTATTTCAGTGATTGATCTGGGATTCGTTTCCTCCAACATGTACAAGTAAGCCGGTAGTTTCTGATAAGACTCATCCAGCCTTCCCCTTATTATTTCCAGCGCTTTCTCTTTTGATCTCCACGCCTTTTTGTAGTCGAGACTTATTCCATGCTCGTCCTTCATGTCTCTACTTATATATGTTGGCGTGTAGATTGTTTTGATGTTGTTGAGGTACTTTGATTTGATAAGGTCACCAACTATTTTTGCCGTGGCGTGCCTATTGTCGTTCATCCTCTTATCCAGCGGACATGTGTGTGTTGTTTCTTGCTTTCTTACTATGAATCTTGTTGTCCCTGATGTGGATGAGTCTTTCAAATGCCAATTGCAATTTTCATCGAGACACTTTACGTAGTAATTCTGTTTGCACGACTGTTGGGAAATTATTTTGTAGATTTTGATGAATGGCATGTAAAACTTAGATTAGAATATTGGCACCCCATTTTCCTTGTATCTTTCATTGTAATAGATAAATTTGGATGAATTTGAGTCAAGTCAGCTATGCCTGGAAATACAAGAAGTCAACTGAAGAAGTGAAGTGAAGACTCCGCTGAGGAACAACTGAGTATGGCCAAGATAGAAGATCAAGGACTCGACTGAAAACGTAACAGTTGAGGAACAGCTATATGAAGAGTCAGTTAAGTCAACTCAAGAAGCCACGTCACAACAAGTTGAAGTGACAAATGAGTCTTTCAATGGTTAAAGCAGACTCAAGTCACATGAGAAAAAAAGGCATCTGCAAAGAGGAGTTAACTAAAAAGAATTCGTTGCTCAGAAGTCAAGAACATTACCTAAATAAGTAATACTTCCATGCTGCCAGGTCTTAAAGTGTTCATCCCAGAAGCGTGCAAAAGGAATAAACCAATGGGAAGCACTGCACCTCGTGTCAGAACCTGAAAAGCTGAACATTCATTTAATACGAGGAAAGGTCTACATCTCAAGATTGAAGACCAAGAAAAGACAAGCCAACGAACACTAGTGACTTTTGAAAATCAGTTTATCTCTTCAACGGGCAGATTTTTGAAAGTTCATTATAAAAGGCTGATGAATCTCATTGAGAAAGGGTTACCTTGCACACCTGAACCACGAACAAGCAAGCTATATTAAAACTATAACCTGCAAAATATTCTCATGATATACAAGCAAAATCCTCAAGCCTGAAACTCGAAGAAAATCGATCCAACACAAATCTGTGAAGGAAAGACAACTTCAAACTATTGAAAAGGAAACTTTTGAAGAATCAAAAGGGGTCTATTTTCCAAGGAGGATTGTAGGAAGGTTCAAGGTCGAACCAGTCTCAAGTTATTGGAGGGCTTCATGATCAAATTTAAGAAGCTTGAGAAAGCGAGCTGAAGTAGCAAGGCAGCTGCCCTGTGAAGAAGCTAAGTCGGACGAGAAGCCAGTTGTGTGATCAAGGCATCTCCAGACTAAGTCCAAGGAGCAAGTAAGCTGTGTGATCAAGACTTGTCTCTAGACTGATAACCACTTTGTGAACTGATCATTACTTAGTGGATTCTTCCAGGAGTTGGAGAAGAGAGGATTAGAAGAATTACCCCATCTTCGAACCTCTATAAAAATCATTTGTGTCATTTACTTTTCAGCACTTTTATTTCTGCATACTTACATACATCTACTGATAATTTGCTATCCAACTGATAATTAACTAAGTGCTAAAATCAAGTGTTAAAACAAGTTTAAAACAAATCAAGGGTGTTAAGTCTTCCACTGAAAAACTCAACACAGCCAAGTTAAGTTTAAGGTTAAACAGTTGAGTTATTCTATCAACAGCTCTATCGAGTCTGTTGAGTGGCTAACACTGTTGAATAACCAACTTAGTTGTCCCTCAAGGACTCGGCTGTTTGTATTAACTCTGTAATATTTTAAAAGTACTAAATCGAAAATTTGGTAAGGTTTATTCAACCCCCCCTTCTAAACCTTACTCACACCCCTTGGGACCTACAACGACTTCTTCACCTTATATTGGAAGTGATGTTTCAACGATAACAACTGAGCTGTTTGATCAATTCCTCCTTAGCATTGTATACATCTCCTTTTTGGAATTGTTCTTCAGCATGTGTACTTTCTTGAATTTCCGTTGTGTCTTCTTCTCCGACCAAATTTCTGCTTATGAGGTTTGCATAGCGATGTAGTCAATCGCGTTTTGGTCCATGTTTTCCTTCAATGAGCTTCTATAGACATGATGCTCATTCCTTTCGTTGCATTTTGTTGTGTTGTTATTGCCAAGCTCGGCTCCTTTGATTTTGAAAGATAGTGGCCTTCTGAGATCAAAATTATGTCTATGCACAAAGGAAACTTCATCCAGCCCATTTTTTTGTTTTTCACTTCCAGGTAGAATTTGAGATTGTAATTACTTTCAATCTTCAATGGTGGCAGAGTCTCTGTCAATTTGTATCCAATCTGCCTAGCTTCTACATCTTTTCTGTATTGAATATGTTGTTTCAAGATTCCCTTTAGTGTGCTGAATGTGCAGTCCATTGGAATGAGTATTCTTATTATCTCAAAGTTCCTATACTCTCTATTTTCTCCCCATTGTCCATTGTGGCATACGATAGCTGGGATTTTATCCATGCAACTGTGGAATTCAATGTAATGTTTCCTAAGTGAAACATATAAGAAACATAAATAAAACATGTATGAAACAATGTTTATGTACGTCAAGAAGCAATGTGTTGTATTAGGCGAACGAAACAATTGTGAAACATAAAAGAAACATATGTGAAACAAAAAAGAAACATATGTGAAACAATCACGTAATATACTGTGTTAGGAATTTTATTGTTTAGATTTTGATGAATGCCATGTAAAACTTAGAATAGAAAGTTGGCACCCCAATTCTTGTTGTAAAATGCATTATAATGAATAGAGCTGGCCAAGCTAAGTCAAGACAGCTACGTCCCAACATGCAAGAAGACAATCAAGACTGAAAGAAGACTCATTGAGAGACAGTGAGTATGGCAAGAAGAGTAGACAGGGAACTCTTTGGAGAAGCGGTGAGATGCGGTGAGTGGAGCATAAGTCAAGTCAACTCAAGAAAAGCCAAGTCTCAAGTTGAAGTGACGGAAGAGTCATCCAATGATTGGAAGTCGACTCTAAGTCACTGGGGGAAAGCAAGGAAATGCGTCAAGTCGAGATAATCGTAAAAGAACCGTTTGCGAGAAATCAAGAGATTTACTTAAACAAGTAATATCTCCATACCACCTTTCGGAGTGCTCATCCCCGAAGCGTGCAATTGGAATGAACCAATGGGAAGCACTACACCGTGTCGAACTACGAAAAGGTGAAACAACAATTCATACGAGGAAACAAACAATTCCAAGAAGCGCAAGCCAACGACGCAAAGTGACTTTCAAAAATAAGCCTATCTCTTCAACGGGCAAATTTTTGAAAGTTCACTATAAAAGGCTGAGGAGTTTGTTTGAGAAAAGGAGGATGCATGAATGACACATACGTGAGAAAAGACAAGAACATTAGAAAAACTGAAACAATCTCAATCCTCAAGCCTACATTTCGAAGTACATCAATCCAACACTTACCTGTGAAGGAAAGAGAACTTCAACCAGTTGAAGAGGAAACCTTTGAAAACAAGGGGTCTACACTCCAGGAAGGATTGTAGAAAGGTTCAAGGTTGAACCAAGTCTTAAGCTTTTGGAGGGCTTCGTGATCAAATCCAAAGAGCTTGAGCAAGTGAGTGTGGTAGCAAGGCAATTTGCCCTGTGAAGAAGTTTCGAGTCGCACGAGAAGCCGGTGAGTGATCAGGCGTCTCGGGCCCGAGTCCCAAAGGATCAAGTCGAATTTGTTGTGATCAAGACTTGTATCGGGTATTACCACTTTGTAAACTGATCATTACTTAGTGGATTCCTCCCGGGAGTTGGAGAAGAGAGGAGTAGAAGAATTACCCCATCTTGAACCTCTATAAAAACTTTCTTTGTGTCATTTACATTTCAAACATTTAAATTCGTGCACTTTTAATCGCTTATATCTGTGACAAATTTGCTATCCAATTGATAACTTATAAGTACTAAATCAAGCTCTTTTATTTTGCTTAATCAAACTTAAGGGTGTTAAGTCTTCATTTGAAAATAAAACCACGGTGAGTTAAATTGTAGCCAACAAGTGAGTTACTCCATCAACGGCTCAATTTGAGTCATTGAGAGATTAACTCTTGAGTGACTAATTCGATTGTCCATCAAGGACAATTTGTGTAGAATTAACTCGTAGATTTAAAAGGACTAAATCGAAAATTTGGTAAGGTTTATTCAACCCCCTTCTAAACCTTACACTTACACCCCTTGGGACCTACAAGTGGTATCGAGCGGTTGGTTCATTGAACCCTCCGCACCAGTTCTTGAACTAGATCTCCAAACTTTTCAAAGTCCGCTTTAGTACTTAAACTTTCAAAACTCTTTTTATTAAAAGTCATTATCATGGAAGCAAATTTGACACGCATCCCTATGTTCACTATTGAAGAATTTGATGATTGGAAAATTCGTATGCGAGGCTCATCTATCAACATTACATGATGAGATGTGGATAGTAATAGAAGATGGGCCTCTACAAATATTAAAGGTGAACACATTTGTCACGAAGAGTTGCGGTGAAGGAGAAGAAGATGTTGCTCTAGACCGATCATGGTTGAAAAACCAAGAACCGAGTGGACAAATGATAGAGAAAAAGATACAACCTGGATAATGTAGCCAAGGACATCCTCTACAAAACCTTGGACAAAGCCATGTTCAACAAAGTCAAATCATGCAAAACGACCAAAGAAATATGGGACAAAGTGACATTGATTTGTGAAGGCTCGGAAGCAAATCAAAGAAAACAAATTATCGGTGGTACAATACGAGAAGTTTGAAAATTTCAAAATGATCTCGGGAGAGAATCTGGATCAACTAGACGCTCGGTTTACGTAAATCACAAATGAGTTTGTCTACACTTGGAAAGGAATATACGAAGAAATGTGTATGAAGATCCTAAAAAAGTCTTCAATTTGAATGGGAAATGAAGGTCATGGCACCGAGACATTCCATGGACCTATCAAAGACATCCAACCATGAACTATTCTCGGACCTCAAAGCCTATGAGTTTGAGTTGAGAAGAAAAGACCAGGAAGAGACATTTGTACCCAAAACAGGTGCTCTAATTGTCAAAGATGGGAAAGAGCGAGGTCAAAGAGGCAATTGACCCGGAAGAAATAGCCCACGATGGTTAAAAGATTTAACAAATTCTTTAACAAGAACTACAAGAGAGGAAAGGGTGAATCTTCCGAAGACACTCGGCTCCCTCCAAATCAAGGGATGATAGGCCAACCAAGAGCAGATCATCAACAAGTTGAGTATCAAAGGATCGACAACTCAAGAGTAGAAAGAGCTGATCAAAAGGCTAAATATCTATGTTGGAATTGTAGACAACCAGGTCACTATGCCATTATTTGCTCATATCCTGTAGTCAACAAATGAGGGAATGAAGAAGAAAGAAAGGTCTTGAGAGAAAGAAGACAAGAAAAGAAAAAGGCAATGATGGCTGCGCAGAGATCGGGCCGAGACAGCCAAGTCAAGAGAGACAGTGATTGAGAGAGCGATGAAGCGACTACTCAAGTGACTACGAAGAAGAAGCCTTGACCGCTTAATGGCCAAAGAACAAGATCAAGAAGATGAGGTACAATCTAATTCAACAAGCTCGGACACTAGTGATAGTGATCGTGACACACACACTTCATCACCTCTCGATCTTTATGATTCATTAGGCAAAATGATGAAAGATTTTGAGCACATTAAATCCTCACACACACTATTGAATGAGGAAAACAGACCTACTTAAAGGTCAAAACTCAAAGTCGACTAAGGAGCCGAGTACTCTAAGTCAAATAGTGTTGAAAATGAAAGTTTAAAGGTGAAAATGCTAAATTAGTAGCGAGAAATTCTTTTGCTATAGAAAAGAGGGAGAATGACCTCAAAAATGTTATTGCCTCATTCACTAAGGCATCTAAATCATTGGATGATCTTATTATGAGTCAAAGAGAATGTGGAGACAAGACAGGCTTAGGATTTAATTCCTTTGTGCCATGTCAAACCTCAAGAGTAATTTTGGAAAAAGGATCTTCAAGTCATGAAGAATCTGAAAAATCCAAAACTCTAAATATTGCACACACTTTCACTCCAAAGCACAATACTAAGCAAACTGGCCTTGGTTACAAAGGAAAAGGAAAAACGGCCGATTGAGTATCTTTGAAAGGAACCGGTGAGAAGAGATTCACCGAGTCCTCAAAGCAAACTCCTATGAGAAAATACTGTAAAGAAGAAAGCAGAACTACCAAAATTCCCAGAAAATCCATAAAAGAAATACATATGATGGGAATGGTAGAAAATATCCAAGCCAAGCTGATTGGAACAATGTGAACTATCAGCATAGACTTATGGAATATAAGCCCAGATGGCAAAGGCCTAGAACTCAGCAAAGGCCATTCCAAAAGCACAAGAGCTTTCATCAGCACACATATGTACCTAGGCACTACACTCAAAAACACCACAATTACCCAAGGAAGGCAATTGCTAAAACACATATGCAGGCATACTGGACAAAAGAGACAATTTGTATGAACCTAGAATCCCCAAGCAATTTGCCAGGATTAATTATGATTATGGCAGCGATAGATGGCAACCCCTTAGAGTCAAATCATTTGGCTATAGGTTGGTTGGATCATCTTACAATTCTAACCCCTCGGGACCCGGACAAGTATGGGTACCTAAAACTTAATTTCCTTGATTGCGGAGTTCAAGGAGCAGTGAGTGCCAAGGAACCTGGTACATGGATAGTGGTCATTCCGGACATATGACAGAAATAAGAGAAATCTGTCAAAGTTCAAGGAAGTCAAAGGAGCAAAAGTCATATTTGGGGGAAATGAAGCTCTGGTGAAATAAGAGGCATTGGATCCATCAAGAGGAATGGATTAGAAATCACAGATGTTGCATTTGTTGAAGGACTCAACTTCAACTTATCGAGTATCGACTCGTGACAAGGGCTACAATGTTGGATTCAACATGGGTATATGCCAAATCAAAGATATTGAATCAAATGAAGTTGTCTTTGCGCAAGGAAGTAGACGAGAAGAATATGTATGTAGTGGATTGGTCAACCGCAACACCCAAAGACTGTCTACTAGCAAAAGAGCACAAATTGAATCAAGTTGTTTGTGGCACAAAAAAAGTCGAGTCACCTGAATTTCAAAACAATTAACAAGCTAGCAAGAAGTCATCTTGTAGAAGGACTTCCAGGACTCGAGATATACAAGAAGGAGAGTATATGTGATGCATGTCGAAGGGAAAACAAATCAAGTCGCCATTCAAAGAAAAGACATGCCCATCCTCAACAAGAATATTGCATCTACTTCATATGGATCTATTTGGCCCGATGGAACCAGCCAAGATAAGTGGAAAGAAATACACCTTGGTGGTAGTAGATGACTACTCAAGATATACATGGACAATATTCATGTGCAAGAAGAAAGAAACCCTACAAAAACTACCCACGGTGATGAAGAGGATTCAAAATGAGAAGAGTCAAACCATTATCAAAATAAGATCGGATAGAGGAACCGAGTTTGTCAATGGAATAATAACTCGATCTTGTATTGAGAATGGTATTGGTCATGAACTATCACCGCAAGGACTCCACAAACAGAATGGAATTGAGAAAGAAGGAAAAGAACCCTCAAAGAAGCAAAGAAAGACCATGTTAGTCAAGCGGGGTTACCAAAAAGATTTTGGGTGAAGCAATCAACACGACTTGCTACACCCAAAACAGATGTATGATAAATAGCGGTGACAAAGACTCCCTATGAGATCCGGATGGAAGAAAACCAAGTGTTGCATATTTGAGAATATTTGGATGTAAATGCTTCATTCACAACAATGGCAAAGACAACCTAAAGGCTTTTGATGCTAAAGGCGATGAGGGTATCTTCTTAGGATACTCGGTGAAAGCAAAGCCTCTGAGAATACTCAACAAAAGAACTATGGTTACGAAGAATCCATTCATGTAGTATTCGATGAGCCAAATGTAAATGGAGAAGACATTGAAGAGTCGGTGATAAGTGAATCATCCAATCATACGAAGAGTCCCTATCTTTCAAGTGAAGCTGGGATTATCAATTGAGAAGAAGATGAGATAGTGAATCTCAAAAGCATTTGGAAAATTTGCCAAACTAAGTGACCACGAGAGAGGCGACCACAAAGAACACGTATTTGCAAGTCGATCGAATCGACTAACTTACTCCAACCCGACGTAAGATGGTGAGAGACCATCCACGTAACTTGTCATTGGAGATATGAGAGAAGGTGTCAAAACAAGATCGAGAACTCAACAAGAAGCTATGTTCACATGCTTCATTTCGCAAATAGAGCCAAAAGATGTGTCACAAGCATTGGGCGACACACATTGGATTCAAGCTATGCAAGAAGAGTGAATTTGTTTGAGAGAAATAAAGTATGGGAATTAGTGCAAAGACCCATACATCAAAATGTTATTGGAACCAAATGGGTATTCGAAATAAGATGAACGAGGAAGGTTACGTGGTAAGAAACAAAGCAAGACTGGTAGCCAAAGGATATTGCCAAGAAGAAGGGATAGATTTTGATGAAACATTTGCCCTGTAGCAAGGTTGGAAGCTATAAGGATGTTTCTTGCCTATGCGACTCACAAGAATTTCATTGTATATCGAGATGGATGTAAAAAATGCATTCCTAAATGGTTTATTGGAAGAAGAAGTGTATGTTGAACAACCTCCAGGATTTGAGCGAGAAGACTCTTGGAGACAAGGTATACAAACTCAAGAAAGCCCTGTATGGATTGAAACAGGCACCCGAGCATGGTATGACACCTGTCACAATTTCTAATCGAAAATGGATTCACAAAAGGAAAAGTAGATAGAACACTTTTCGAGAATTCAAGACAAGAAAAGTATCTTTGCTTGTTCAAATATATGTGGATGACATCATCTTTGGATCCACTAACAAAGAGTCATGTGTGAAAAATTCTCAAACCTCATGCAAAGTAAATTTGAAATGAGCATGATGGGAGAGCTGACATTTTCCTTGGACTTCAAGTGAAACATTGGTGAAGGATGGAACCTTCATAAGTCAAACAAAATATACCAGAGATTTAATGAAGAAGTTTGGTATGGAAGAGAAGTCTTCGTAAAAATACCAATGAACACATCATCCAAAATGGACATGGATGCAGATGGCAAGCTGTAGATCAAACAAGATCTGAGCACTTATTGGATCACTGCTCTATCTCACAAGCGAAAGCCGGACATCACCTTTCTTTGTAGGTGTATGTGCAAGATTTCAATCTGCTCCAAAAAGAGAGCCATATGCGGCTAAAAGAATATCGAGATACTTGAAGGAAGCCAAGAAGTAGGCCTATGGTATCCAAAGGAAGGTGGATTGAGACTAATTGGCTATTCGACTCGACTATCTTGGATGCGAGTGGACGGGAAGAGCACTTCAGGCACTGTCAAATGCTAGGAAACAGACTAATTTCCTGGTTTAGCAAGAAGCAAAACTCAATAGCCACCTCTGGTGAGAGAATACATAGGCTGCGGGCAGTGTTGTGCCCAAGTCCTATGGATGAGACAACGGTGAGAGACTATGAAGTTGAAGAAAAAGAAATTCCAATCATGTGTGATAACACAAGTGCCATTGCAATCACTCAAAAATCTGTGTTGCACTCAAGAACAAAACATATAGATGTCGAGATATCATTTCATAAGAGATCATGTTGAAAAGAAGGACATTATCTTGGAATACATCTCAAGCGATAAACAACTAGCCGACATCTTCACAAAACCATTATGTGAGTCAAGATTTGAAGAACTCAAGCATGAGTTGGGGTTAATTGGTGAGTGACACTCAGGCGAATCAAAGAAGAGTATTAGAACGAGAAAAGAAGTGAAAAAGAGTGAAAACAAAAATCACTCAAGAATCACCAGATCGGAAAAACTACACCAAGTCGGTGATAGTGAGTCACTAAGAGAAGCTGAGAGGAGTAGAGCTAAATCGGCTAAGAGATAAGTTGAATAACTTATGAGCAAAGTGACAAAAACGCGATCGTTTTGACTTAAGCGGGAATGTTTTAAGGAACACGTCAGCATAATGATGATGTGTACAGACATAAAGCTGCACACTAAGCTTATGATTGGATATAAATGCTGTCGCATTAAATACGAGACGTGAAATGCTCAATAGGCGTGCGAAATCCAAGCCGCTGATTTCGATCACAATTCAAAAACCGTCTGCACGTCCTTTCATAAACCATATTTAAATCATTTTCGTCCGTTTCTCTCTCACACTTCTAAAAACTGTTCATATCTTTCTCTCAAAAGGCAAAGGCAAATACTCTCGAAACCCTATCAACCTTCAAATCAATTTCTGAGATTTTTCTTGATATAATCTGAGAAATGGCACCAACTTATGACTTTACCAAGCTAGGAAAGCAAATCCACACCGGTTCGACGGTGGATTTCGACGGAATGGTGAAGCAGGGGTCCGACGACACCCTGGTGAAGAAAATCGCTGAAAAGTTGGAAACGTCCGGACTAAAACCGTTTCTAATTTGGAATATCCTATGACCTATGTGGAAGAGGTCGCACAATTCTACGTGAATCTTTGAGATTCACGGACGAAGGAATCAAGTTATCTGTTCACGGGAAGCGGTGACTATCACCGCCAAGGATTTGGTGAATATTGCTCACTACTACCGCGAAGGAGCAATCGAGATTAAGGAAGCTGATGTAAACTTGGCCGACGCATGGAAAGAAATAGCCAAGTCCGACCTGGCCGATAAAATTATATACACAAGCAAACAAGAGACTTTGAAGGAGGATTATCACAAATTGTTGGACATAGTTGCCAAATGTATCGACATCAAATTTGGCGAGCTTTGACCAACTATCAAAGGCAAAGCTGGTTGTGATGGTTTGCAATCATCGAAGAAAAAAGAAGATAAAATTTGAGTTTATCTCACAGAGACTCTGCCAAAACGTGGGGAACAGTCATTCAAAGATGATGGCACATTTGGAGGATCCCTCGGGATATGGCACAGTGATTGGCCGGCTATTGGAGGTGAAAGGAGTCCCTCTTAGACATGGGAAGGCCTTCCATGTTAACAAGAGGATGTTGAGCTAAACTCTCGGTGCTCGAAGCGAGCTTATGCCAAGAGAGGCGACACGAGTGGGAATCGGTGACCGAAGATACACGATTGCTTCCTCTCGGCCAAGAAGAAAAGCCGCCCCTGCGCAGCTAAGAAGATCTTTGCCCCTGCTTGACAAAGAAAACCAAACATGCTCCCGCCCTGCAGCCAGAGTCACTGCCCCAGCGGCCGTGTCACACTGCCCCTGCGGCAGTCGAGAAGGACTCACAAATATCTTCTCCGATCGTCAAAAGGAGGAGAACGACAAGCCCGCAGGCGGCCGGCTCTAAGAAACAAACACCAAGACGGCCCCGCCGCCCAAGACTCGAGAGGACACCGCCTCGAACAGTAAATTCCCCTGGTACAAACCAGGAGACGAAGAAGACTCATCAAGCGGTCGAACAGGAGAAACCGGTGAGTCGATTACTCGGCTAGCACAAATACAGGAGACTCTCGGAGAAGTAAAGTCTCGGATGTAGTTGATAAACGACCAAGTCTGCTGGAGGCGACAAAGCAGAGGCAACTCGAAGACACAATTTGTAGCTCACACGGTGAAGCACAAGAAAGAACCGGCCCAGCGAGATAGTGATGTAATGATCCTATCTCCACCTTACCCGGACATCCAAAATCGTCTGCGTGAGTGGAGAAAATGGAAGTTGAGCAAGTCAAGGGAGCAGTTCCAACGGCCCGAGTTCATAGAAGAGGAAGAGGAACGCTAAATTTCCTTGGACTAACTATTGTGCTCCCAAAGACTTGATGAAGACAAAGCGCCTAGACATCCCGCAAATCTACAAGGACGAGAGAGAGAGCAAAGCAAAGTGAAGAAGCCGAAGCACGTGAGAAGGCAACCATCTGCCCTATCTCGGCACCACGAACACACACATCCTCTCCTTGATGTCTTCTCCGAAAGTGATGAGGAACGAGGAGAATCTTTGCCGCCCACGAAGAGTTGCAAATGCGGCAAGCATTGCACGAATCAAGAATTCTTCACGAGCAAAGACTAATGGAGGGACCAGGAGAGTCCTCGAACACGGTGGAAATCGATCCTATGGGAGTGGTTCAAAGCAAATAGCCACCGATGTTCTTTGCTACCACTTCCCACTCACTCGAAAAAGAAAGCGATAAGGAATTGGCGATGGCGGGCTAGTGGGGACCCCGGTCGAGCCAACCCCTATTGAAGGTGTGCTACCACCGCCCCAACGGTGAACAATTAATTGCAACAGTAGAGTCCGAGACGAGTGACCCCACTCCAAGTCACTCACCGGGTGCGCCGAGTGGGGAAACTCCTCCACCGCTGCGGCAAGGTCGGAGGATCTTTGCAGATGACTCCACAAAGAAGCAAGGAGGCGAAGAAGAGAAATTACAATCACAAGAAGAAAGACAAGTTGCCATCAACGAAGCTCGAGGCGATTGAGATGTCTCGGTGAGGTGCCAACCGCTCACGAAGGCTAATGGCGTTCTTGATGCGGTCGAGGCACGAGAAGGAATGTACGGGAGTTAACACTGGCGATGAAAGTGCAATCCATGGGGTTGAGACTCCAATGGATGCCATGTAGAAGACCCTAAGACAGTGACTTTGTCGAAAGGGAGGACCAAGGCCTCGCAGCGGTAGAGAGACTCGCTGGAGGAAATGAAGGCCCACGGGAGGTTGAGACTTCCGGGGTAAAGAGGCTGAAGTAGAGAACATCCCTCCCGCAATCATCGACCCATCGTCGAGAAGGAGATCAGCGCACTTCATGATTCCCGGGACAACCACGATGTCACCTTTCTCGGGATCGGAAAGGCGAAGAAGAAGCGAGTCAACCCCATGACAAATCCAAAAGACTCGATTCTGCGGATGTTCGGCACGAGCAAGTCGATCCCAAGACTACTCGTCAAACTTTTAACTTTGATGATGAGCCACCACTAGAAATCTCATCATCGTCCGATGATTCTGGCGATAAGGCCGAGGACAAGTCATCGAAAAGGAAAAATCATTTGAGACCAACGGTACATTAAGACAAATTTGAGGCTCGACAAGCGAGTCTATTTCACAACCAAACCCATTTGAACCAGAAACCACTGCTCCGGCTCCTCAAGCTACACTGGTGGATCGATTCCCAAAAAGAACTTCACGTGCACCGCTTATCATCGAACAAATCCCGGTTGGCGGTGATGAATCTTTTGTGGAATCTTTCCCTTTCTCCTTTGGAGATACGAGAACTCCACGAAGAGTCGAGAAAATGAGAAAGCACGCTATCACGAGACCACCTCCTGTTTTTCACTCGGGCACCATTGTTCGGCCGATTTTGATTTCGACCATTTGTATGGCCATCACCGCAATGAAGAATTTGAAGTTCGAGAAGTGTTCAAGGCACTCTTTTGCCGAGGTTGAACGGATGGAGAGGCATCGAGGCCTCTTTGGACATGCGCTGGACAACAGAGATGCCAACCTTACGGTGACTTGAGAGGCATCACGGTCGGGATAAGGGAATGGTGGCAACAAAGCAAGAATCAATGCGTGTGGAACAGGTGAGATACTTGAACCTTGTTCAACAAGTCGGGTGTGGAGAGGCGAGAATGTTGATGCGAAAAAGCCGAGGAACACATTGAGCATATGCATGAAGCTCACCGCCGAGATCAGGTCGCTGCGTGAGCGAGAATGCAAATGATATACGGCGTTTGGAAGAACACATGACGAGAAAATTCAGCCTTCTCATGGCTGAGATGAAGCTGATTTCATCGAATCCAACGCTACTCAGTCAATTCCATGCCGCATACAACGCAGCGAGACTTGAAGCGAGAATTCAACCATCGAAGACTTCGACTTCATGCTTGCCAAAGCATGTTCCCGGGGTTCCTCTATCCTTTGATGATGCCAAAAAGGGGAAGAGGAATACCTTAAAGCGACAAAAGAAAATCAATTTGAAAAGAAAGGAGCGGTGAGAAGGAGCGGTGAGAAGGGAAAATCAGTGAGGAAATTTTGAAAGCGAAGAAAGGAAAATCTGAGGGGGAAGGATCAAAAGATATGACCTTGATGATTGCACAAACCCCCAACGAGGTCCTCACATCACGGTGACATTATAAGCGACAAACTCCTCGTGACTCTGCCACTCCAACACTCTCTTTGTATCTATGGATGAGAAGAGAAAAGAAATTGAAGCGAGGGATGAAGGAAGTGGAAGGAAGAATGGATGCCAGGGTGATGAACATCTTGAAAGAACATGGAGGCATTCCGGTTGACGAGAGACACATATGCCATTTCGGATGTCGGGGACAGAGCCAAGATCGGTTGACGAATTCAAAATGCTCGAATCGAAGGATATTTTGCAAATATGTCCATGGCTCAAGCTTGGGACTTATCTTGGGAAAAGGGTCTCACATTATGTGAAGAAGCGCCGACAGGCAATGAGACTTCCGATCGCTCTGCTTTGGTCACTCACTCGCTAGTCAATCACCGGGAAAAAAAGACAAAGATCTGATATACGCAGAGGTAGAGGAAGAAGCGGCGGTGGAGGAAGAAGCTTGGACTAGGCCTCTACCCAAGAATATCGAATACGTAGATCCATGAAAGAAAGGAGGGATCTCTTTGGGGGCTTGACCAAGTGGCAAATTTGCGAGTGGCTAAAACTAACGCCCGAGTATGCAAAGAGAATAGAAGAAGAAAACAAAAGACAAACTCGGCTATGGCGGGGAGACGAGGGAAAGAACAAGGAAAGATGAAGCTGCCAGGAAGGCATATGAGAAGAAAAAAAGAAAGCGGTGACGACGAGAAAAAGAGGAGAAGAGAAGAAGATCTTGATCAAGATGAAAGAAGGAGACAAGCCCGAAGGAGATGAAGTGTTCTTTGTCTAACCCTTCGTGTATTTTATCATGTAAATACATACAATGTAAGTCTTACGTAATAAAGCTATAAATTCTTTATTTTGTATAGATAGAAAAATGTACTACGATACACCTTGTAATTGATTGTGTAAAGTACAAGAATGATATGATCAATAAAAAGATTGATTACGAGCATACATTCTATGTCAATACACTATCTGTATGTATCTTTGTTATTTGCATCTTTGTATGATTTAAGTTTTGGCATCATCAAAAAGGGGGAAATTGTTAGGAATTTTATTGTTTAGATTTTGATGAATGCCATGTAAAACTTAGAATAGAAAGTTGGCACCCCAATTCTTGTTGTAAAATGCATTATAATGAATAGAGCTGGCCAAGCTAAGTCAAGACGACTACGTCCCAACATGCAAGAAGACAATCAAGACTGAAAGAAGACTCATTGCGAGACAATTTGAGTATGGCAAGAAGAGTAGATAGGAACTCTATTGGAGAAGCGGTGAGATGCGGTGAGTGGAGCATAAGTCAAGTCAACTCAAGAAAAGCAAGTCTCAAGTTGAAGTGGCGGAAGAGTCATCCAATGATTGGAAGTGACTCTAAGTCACCTGGGGAAAGCAAGGAAATGCGTCAAGTCGAGATAATAAAAAGAACCGTTGCACGTAAATCAAGAGATTTACTTAAACAAGTAATATCTCCATACCACCTTTCTCGGAGTGCTCCCCCGAAGCGTGCAATTGGAATGAACCAATGGGAAGCACTACACCGTGTCGAACTCGAAAAGGTGAAACAACAATTCATACGAGGAAAGCGACAATTCCAAGAAGCGCAAGCCAACGACGCAAAGTGACTTTCAAAAATAAGCCTATCTCTTCAACGGGCAAATTTTTGAAAGTTCACTATAAAAGGCCGAGGAGTTTGTTTTGAGAAAAGGAGGATGCATGAATGACACATACGTGAGAAAGACAAGAACATTAGAAAAAGCTGAAACAATCTCAATCCTCAAGCCTACATTTCAAGTACATCAATCCAACACTTACCTCGTGAAGGAAAGAGAACTTCAACTTGATTGAAGAGGAAACCTTTGAAAACAAGGGGTCTACATTCCGGGAAGGATTGTAGAAAGGTTCAAGGTTGAACCAAGTCTTAAGTTTTTGGAGGGCTTCGTGATCAAATCCAAAGAGCTTGAGCAAGTGAGTCATGTAGTAGCAATGCTGTTGCCCTGTGAAAGAAGCCGAGTCGCACGAGAAGCTTGGTGAGTGATCAAGGCGTCTCAGATCGAGTCCCAAAGGATCAAGTCGGTTGTTGTGATCAAGACTTGTATCCGGACTGTTACCACTTTGTAAACCGATCATTACTTAGTGGATTCCTCCGGGGAGTTGGAGAAGAGAGGAGTAGAAGAATTACCCCATCTTGAACCTCTATAAAAACTTTCTTGTGTCATTTACATTTCAAACATTTAAATTCGTGCACTTTTTCGCTTATATCTCTTGACAAATTTGCTATCCAATTGATAACTTATAAGTACTAAATCAAGCTCTTTTATTTTGCTTAATCAAACTTAAGGGTGTTAAGTCTTCCATTTGAAAATAAAACCACAATTGAGTTAAATTGTAGTGGTGAGTTACTCCATCAACGGCTTGAAGTCATGTTGAGAGATTAACTCTTGAGTGACTAATTCGATTGTCCATCAAGGACACACGGTTGTGTAGAATTAACTCTGTAGATTTAAAAGGACTAAATCGAAAATTTGGTAAGGTTTATTCAACCCCCCCTTCTAAACCTTACACTTACACCCCTTGGGACCTACATACTGCATTCAGTTTTTTCCAGATTCACATGATTTATTTGTAGATAATCACGAGAAGCAATTTTTGTAAAATTTTGGATCATAATTCGAACAAAATAAGCATTTTGAAGCTCACAATTGTCAGGTTTTATGATTCACATGCAAAATTACTGGTTCAATTCAATGTCAATTTCATTCAATACACATTGAATCCTAAAATTGTATCTGTAAAATCATGAAATTGATCGAAACAAGGTATTCTCAGAACAAGATAAATAGATCGCGTTGTTGTTATCTGTTTTGGTCTTCTTCTTCCTCTTGATATTGAGCTTGAATTGTGATCTCGAACAGTCCAGTATTTTCTCTCGACTTTTTTCCTCGTATCTCTATGTTTCTTTTGTTCTTCATTAATATTTGGGATGGGAGAATTGTATTTTTTATCAGAGATCTTGTTTTGATCAGCGTCGTGATTTTTGAAGGGAAAATGTTGTAATATGCTGAAGAGCGGTATTTTTGTCCACCATTTACCGGATCTGGTATATTTGTGAAAGAACTGGGCCTGGTAGGTATTGTGCAGGGATTGGGTATGGAAAATGGGGTATTCATGTCCTTTTCCCTTTAATTTATAAGTTGTGGGACCCAAGTGAGTGATGTTGGTAGAAAAGTAATTATATATATTTATAGAGAGAGGGTTATATGTGACCACCTCATAGGGACCAATCCTAGCCATATATCTAATTTTTTCAAGGGCTGCAATTTAAGAGGCAAAATTGCAGCTAGTTAATTAAACACAGGGGTAAATTAGTCATCCTCCAAAATTGCCTAATATTCACGGGATTTACCTGATTCTATTGGGATCATGCAATCCTTCCAAATCTCATAGCAAAATCAACGTGAACGATCCTCCTACTTCTTCTTTAACGCACTACTGTGAGAAATCCTTCCTCCTTCTTCTTCAACGCACTACTGTGTGAAAAAAGTTGCTGATAATTCGCCATTGTTGGTAGAACTCAACTATAGTGTGAAGGTTGCGTATGAAGATGCAATTTGTTTGTTGTATAGATGTGTCATGGTGCTTTTATATACGATTAAAGCTACGGAATAAACATGTGCTATAGAATCAAAATAGTTCCAACAAAAATCGCAACAAACCAGTACTACATAAGCAACGAATATACATAACATATGCAACACATATATGTTAACTACATAAGCTAGTCATAAGCAACAATCATATACTACATAAGCAACGAATATACATTACGTATGCACCATGCGTATATTAACTACATAAGCAAGTCATAAACAACAAACACATACTACATAAGCAACAAGCCTATACTACATAAGCAACGAATATACACTACGTATGCACCAGGATACATTAACTACATAAACAAGTCATAAGCAACAAACTCATACTACATGAGCAACAAGCCTATACTACATAAGCAACGAATATGCACTATGTATGCACCACTGATATATTAACTACATAAGAAAGTCATAAGTAACAAATACATACTACATAAGCAACAAGCCTATATCACATAAGCAACGAATATACACTACATGTGCACCACGGATACATTAAGTACATAAGCAAGTCATGAGCAACAAATCCATACTACATAAGCAACGAATATACACTACATATGCAACACAAATAGATTAACTACATAAGCAAGTAATAAGCAACAATCCTATACTACATAAGCAACAAATATACACTACATATGCAACACATATATGATTAAATTACACATGCAATATGGTTATACTACATATGCAATATGATTATACTACATAAAGCAGTTAACAACATAATACAATAGAGAAAAAAAATGTGAATATGAGCGAATATGGGTTACTCAAAAACTGAAAGCACGTGTCACGTGAAAGGGGAAAGGAAAATGAATGTGATTGAGATCTCATCAAATCTAAACAACTGATTCTATATTATAAAATAACCACCCTACCCTTCTTAGTTGCTAAAACAAAAAAAATATATAAAACCCTCCTAAAAATCTGGACCACCAAAAAATATTAATCTATGGTTAGGATTGGTTCCTATGGACTCACCCCAATTGGGACGGCCCATTAGATCCATGTCCTATATTTATATATATGGATGAAATTGATAGTGGTGGAAGCCACATTTAATATTTAATTTGAAATTGGTAATTTATGTGGATGCGGTGGTAGTAGTGTGGGTTCCAATTATGTAGTATATGTAGAAAATTGGGTACATAGGTGTGAGAATTTAGAATATAAGTTGAGATTGTAAAATCAGAAGTTGGAAATGGAATATTTCTAACGAGATTAAGTAAAACAAACATGATTTACATATTTCAAACAGTAAAAAGTTGGAAAATCTCCAATGTGATGGAAACCATACAACCCCTAAATTTTTCAAGCTTAGACATTCGGGCATAAATTCAAAATGTTTGTTATTCTTCTACAAGACATTATATGTGAAAATCTCTATTTGTCGTCTTCCCAATGAAAAATTCATCATAACCTACTGCATATTCACTATACAACATTAAGCCAATCTACATTTGAGTACAAATTTTCTATGCATCCCGTTGCTTTCCTATATATCCAATTTAGTTTCCCCATCTTATCAGACGTGTATTTTGGGTCTCTCTTTTTCCCTTTTTTCCCCTTATGTTTTAGGTCAAAATCAGCCAAGTAGACATTTTTTGATCAAAATTGTCTTGCCATGTCAGCGAAATACGGCTCCTAGTCAGGCATCAATTGAGCTTTCTGGCAAAATTGGACCAAATATCTGAAAAAAGTAAAGCACCAAACTTTAACTACTTAGAGGACTAAAAGTCTGAACACAACAAGTTAATTAGAGGACGGAAATTCTCATTTAGCCTTACAATATGCATCCCATAGCTTTTGTATCCAAATTTAATCTCTCATGTATCCAATTTATTTTCGCCATCTTTATCATGATGTCATGAATAAAAACTGATTTGAAAAGGTTAACCCCCCCAAGAAAAAGGGCATAAATTGTTATTCCAATACTTATAATTAAGCGGCTAATCCTATATTTCTATCCTCCTTAGCCTCATATATTGTTAAAATTTGGCAGCACCTCTATAAACTAGGATTAGCAGTGTTCATGTCAATCTTAGTGCATGTAATATTCAACTATATATGGCTTTTATCAAGTTGCACAACTTGAATTTGGTCCACTACATACACCCACTTTTACAGCCCCCATCCAAATTAAAGCTTAAAGAAACTTCAGTTATATAGGTTTACCAAAGAAAATTTATTAGATTTGTTTGTAATGACTAATTTTTAAAAAAATCTTGAAGGATTTGAAATAAATACACGATGAATCGATCAAATTAAATTACTCAAACAAGTACACATATATTAGTATCATTAAATTTGAAATTTGTAATTTTCAACCAAAGCATATTGGAGTATTAATCTGTTACTGTGGAAGTTCACAGTTAGTTAGCTCAAAGTTTGTTAGTAGTAGTTATAACTGTCATACCATGTTAGACTAGACAGATTATAGACATAATGAAGAAGAAATGTAAAATGTGTATTCCAAAACTGTATTCAATGAAGCTGAAAGCCAGCTTATATACAAGAGTGTTTGGATATATGGTTATAACTACTACTAACAACTTTGTAACTGACTAACAAACTTTGAGCTAACTAACTGCTAACTTCCACAGTAACAGATATACTCCAATAGCCTCCCTTCAAACCAGACCAGGTGGTACACATAGAGAAAACTTAGTACACAAGACGTGAAACCTGCTAGTGGACAATGGTTTAGTAAGGACATCAGCAATTTGATCTTGGGTGGGAACGTAGCGATCATCAATCTCACGACTCTGAACCTTCTCTCTAATGTAATGAACATCAACTTCTATATGTTTCGTTCGTGCGTGAAAAATAGGATTAGACGCAAGGGCTAGAGCATTCTCATTATCACACCATAGGAGTGAAGGTTGCACAAGAGACAGCCCTAACTCAGTGAATAAAGAATGCACCCAAATGGTATCAGTACTAGCTGTAGCAAGAGCTCTATATTCAAACTCGGTGCTGCTTTGTGCTACCACATTTTTTTTTACTGCACCAGCACTACAAGAAAAATGCTCAAAGACATCGTTTTTTAGCCGATGTCTATGTGAAAACTGACTGATGTCGTAATCGGTGATGTTAAAAGTCTACATATTCAACATCGGTTTTAAGCATGTCAAAAACGATGTTATTATAATGAAAGACATTGTTTTACAATCAATGTTGTTAACTTTGGGGACACTAGCCCAAACATCGTTTCTTTTTAGGAGACATCAATTTTTGACCGATGTTGTTGTTAACCTTTTATATCAGTTAAGAGATCAATTTTGCGCCGATGTTGTACACACTTAATACATCATTTTCTAACCAATGTTATTGTCATTTTAGTATGGTGGATTCAACATCGGTTATTAGATTAAAGATACACTTTCATTTTATTAATTTGGTTTTTAACTAAACATCAATGATCATCTCCTCACATTTATTCAACTAATTTATTCACTATCAAAGCAAGAAATAATCACCCACCATCAAACATTAAAAGCTAGAAACAATTAAATATAGCAATATATTGGTGGCAACATTAATATAATTTCCAAAAGGGTCGCTACATTGTCATTAGATCTAAACAACACAATAGTAACCGATCTTGCAAACTTATTAAAACAAATAATTAGAATACTACTAAAACATGTCATTAACAAATTCACGCTAGACTTAAAATGCATGTTCATAACACAGTATAGGATTGAAGAAGCACGGGTATAGGATTGAAGAAGCACCGCGCTCGTCAAAGATCCTCTATCACCTTGTAAACCGAAAAAGAATTGAAATTAAGAAACCTAGAAAAACAATTAAGAAATAAAATTCACCATAAATAACTCATGGAGAAGAAAAAGCGCTTACGTGGACCATTACATTAATGTAAGCGGACACTACTTTCAATGTGGATCACTGCATTAAGAATTAATTTGGGGTAAATATTATTCTATTATAAACATCGGTTTTGGTAGGAACAACTCTAAACAACGCAAATACTAAACGACACAAATCATTTTCAACAGGGTCAATATACCACATCAAGTCCAAACATGCACAGTAATATATACACTACCCTCAAGTCCAAGAGATTGTTGAGCTGAATATATATGGGGGTACGTAGTTGTGCTCGTTAATGTGGCACTCATTACTTATGCCACCTGCAACTTTACATCCGGAAAAACAAGAGAAAAACTAGTAACTAGGTTTCTCCAATGACCACAGAGGTATATATATTGGGTGAATACAACTCCACCAACAAGAATAAAAAAATCATCTATACCTTACCAAAACTGAAAAATGTTAATTGAAATTCATTGTCTTTTACAATTTTCTACAAACCTTCTTGAGGAACTAATTTCACTTAATAATGAGTTCATGAAAGTATACGTGATCCTCACTTAGGGATCATTATGTGGATCATCACTAAGGGATTCACACAAGGACTTGATGTATCAGTCTGTTATCTAACAACATGTTGGAAGAAGTTAACAGCAAAGTAGCTTGATACGCCATTTTTTGACTTACTTAGTTCCTCTAATGGATGATGCAACTAAGTTTCGATGCTATTGTTGTGACAGATATCAAATTATGAAGTTTTTTGTTTTTTCCTTAACTTGATTGTTAGTTTGCTGTTTGTTCTGGATATTGGAGAAGTCTGGTGGTTTAATTACTAGCATAGTTGTTTATTTCTTTTTGTGCTATGTTTTGCATTTTTGCAGGAAGTCATGTAGGAAGCATAATGGAGGAGGGCCAAACTCAATGCAACTTTGGTACACATTCACACAGACCTCGGAATGTGAGAAGCAAACGAGAGGCAAAGCCAAGTGATCCTGAAGTTATTCTATGAACGTTCTCTACATTATGGTAGACAATCAACTAGCCACAAATTCACAGTTCATGAAAGCAAACCAATAGATGTACTTCAAAGTTGAACACCATTAATTTTAAGCAAAGAAAATAAGGAACAATTTAGTGGAATGCATCATTAGCTTTCTCCTATCAACTTGTCTATCCATTATCTTAACATCGTTATATTTTAGTTAGTGCGTGATAATCCTATTGAATGGAGTAGTTAACCTCTTTCTTAGTTCAAAATCATATGGATGGGGGACAGAGTCACTGATCACCAAAAATCATTCTTACCGGGTCGAATAGGTAGCAACGTTTTCTCGATAAGTGCCATAAATAGTTCAATCTTTCACTTGTGAAGTGATGCTATGAATTCTTTTCTTTCTTCTTCGCTCTTTGGTGCCTTGTTTGGCCAGCCTACCTTATTAAAGTAGGATGTCATCCTAGAGTCCAACCAGTACCAACCGAAAAATAAATAAATAAAATCAAAAAACAGAGTTTCAGCCAATAAGAACTGTGAGAATTAGGCTTCTTCCCTGCATATTCTGAATCTAAATTCACACTACAACATGCCGAAATAACTGATCTTAATAATGATGTTATAAAGCAAAAATGGGGTGGCCAAAGACATCTGTTCGAAAAAACGATGTCTAATAGCGAGAAAATCCGATCATACACATTGCTTCATTTAAAAAATGATGTTGAATACTAAAAGACTTCACAAAAATCATGAAACATATGTCTTTTAATTGATGTCAATTACCAATTTTCTTGTAGTGCATGCAATTAGATTTTTCCCATGAAAAATACAGTATCCAGAGGTGGACTTACGGTCATCCAAAGAGCTAGCCCAATCGGCATCAGAAAATCCCTCCAAAACAAACTTCTGAATAGGGGAGAAAAGTATTCCATGGTTAAGAGAACCCTTGAGATAACGAAGCACCCTTTTGTAAGCAATCCAATGATTGACAATTGGAGTATGTAATAAGTGATACAACTTGTTGATAGCAAAACACACATCAGGCCTGGTCATGGATAGATATTGCAATGCACCCACAATGTTGCGATAGAGAGAAGGTAAATCAAAGGGAGAAGTATCATGCAAGGAGAGCTTCCGACTAAGAAAAATAGGAGTAGAGCAAGCCTTGCAACCCAACATATTTGTTTTGACAAGTAAGTCAGTGATGTACTTGGCCTGATTGATAAGAATTCCTCCAGAATTAAGCTTATGAGCTTGAATGCCTAAGAAGTAACTCACTTCTCCAAGATTTTTGAGAGAAAACTGCTTGTTAAGTTTTTGAATAACATCTGCAACTTGTTGAGCATTATCCCCTGTGATTAGGATGTCATCAACATAAACTAATACAAGAAGAATAGTGCCCTGATGATGAGAGAAGAAAAGAAAAGTGTCTGAGGTAGATTCTTGCAATCCAAGAGATAGAAGAAAGCCTTTAAGTTTATCAAACCAGACTTTGGGAGCCTGTTTGAGGTCATACAAAGCTTTTGTCAATCGACACACATGACCAGGTTTCCGAGAACCAACAAAACCCTCTGGTTGGGTCATAAAAACAGCCTAATGTAAATTCCCATTCAAAAAGGCATTATTAATGTCAACCTGTTGAATAGTCCGTCCTCTTATGACTGCCAATGTAAACATAATCCTCATTGTGATAGGTTTGATCACAGGACTAAATGTGTCAAAATAATCAATACCAGGTGCTTGTTGAAAATCTTTTGCAACAAGTCGAGCATTAAACCATTCAATAGAGCCATCAGGCTTATATTTAACTCTATAAAACCCATTTGTGCTGCAATACATTATACATTCATATCTTTCTGATAAGGAACTAACTCCCAAGTCTTGTTGCTAACAATAGAAGTAAATTCATTGTCCATGGCTGATTTCCAATGAGGATCAGATAAAGCTTGACCCACAGTAATAGGTTCCAAAGAAGTAGAAAGGGTGGCAGAAAAAGACTTTGGTTTGTAAAATCTTTAACAGCTTAAACATGCACATCTTCTAACATTTTTCATAAATTAGCAATTTAAAACTTTCGTATTATAACATGAATTCGGCCACCCTGCTAGAAGTATGTGTCTACTATCTGTAATTTATATGATGCGGGTGAAATAATATTAGGTGAAGACAATAAAAAAATAGTGAAAGCCATCTTATACAGATAAGTATATCTTTAATCTACAAAAAGCTTTCGGGATACTTCGAGAATAAAGTATAATTTTACAATGAGAAAGAGAAATACGATTTTATAAAAAAAATGTAATAAGATGATACCCTTGTCAAATTTGCAGTCCCTATTCCCGTTTATTTACCAAAACATTGCATCCGAAAAGCTTTCTCATAGTATTGGGTAGCAGATGTTACAATTGTCACTCATGAAATGTTTTGTTCAATCTGGAGATGCTTTTTGATTAATGATTTTACTTGTATGATTGTAATAAATGGAGCCATGTATTTTTTTCTTGTATTGATTTTGACGTTATGCAAGAGACAATTGGCAATCAGAGGTTGCACCTTTGAGAGATAGTAATGTTGTAATGATCTTTTTCAATCGTCCACTATTTATAGGAGTGTAGGAACAACTATATAAGGAAATTACAAATCAATATAATATGATAGACACGTCAAAAATAAATAAATTTAGTTATATAATATATGGTAGTTATTGGAGATGGGTAATGAATTGTTTTGTTAGGTTAGGTATTTCAAATATTCTAATTATTTTGGAATATTTCTTATTTGTTCCAAAACAAAAAAAATGCTCACAATTTAAATGGTTGTTAAATCTGCATATCAATGTTGATTGCTTACATACCATTTTTAATCATTTTCTAGTATTTAATTGTAATTTCTATAAATAAATTCATTACCACCTAAATAAATGAAAACATCGTATAATAAATTTTGATAATGTATTTTGAAGAATTGTTTATAGTTACGTTGTAAATTTGAACCATATTTATCATAATTGTTTAGAATCTTTGAACCATATTCATCAGAATTGTTTAGAATCTTTAAACAATCTTCGGGAAATTTTTGGCATTTATTTGTGATTGTAATCAACATTTAGCCTTGATTTCAATATCCATAAGTTTTATTTCAGTGATATTCTCAATTTAAACCATATTTAAATGAACCGAATTGAATATTTCATTGAATTCTATACCAAAATTAAACAAAGTTATATAGAAAATTAAATTTGGTCAACTTCCATTTATGTTTTCTCCTTCATTTCAGTATGTATACAAAAATTAAAAAGTCAAACTTGTTAATTTAGATTAAAAAACGTGGTTATCTCATAATAATTACAATTAAATTGTTAAAATACATGTGTATCATGAGAATAAATAAATAAAAGTCGGATAATGTTTTTAGAAAGTGTCTTTTAGGTGGGAAAACAGATTTAGAAAGTGGTTTGTTATTTTATATATATATATATATATAAAAATAGGGACTAGTTCAAATGAGACCAATATCCTAGGGTGAGACCGTAGGGACTGATCTGGTCCGTTTATTTTTATTTTTAGATGGCTATGATTAATTCAGTATTTAAGGTAATTTAAATGGGCTTAATTGTATTCAAGAGCAAATATGTAACTATCTAAAGGAGCGGATTTTTTATTTATGGATAGATTTATAATTTGGCATCATATCTGTAGAGTTGGATATTGATTTGACCGAGATTTTTGGGGACGTGATTTTTGCCAAAACTGATATCATGTCTTCAACTTTTGAGTTCTGCAAAAGAAGAGGCACGGCAGTTGAGGAGTTTGGAAGAGAAGAAGAAAACTCTGTCACTCCATTTTTTGCCATAGGCCGAGAAAAAATCCGACTAAATTTCTGGTTTAGAGGTATGTTTTTAGTTTCGATTTTTTATATAGGTGATTATTATGCAATTGTTTCTCCTTGTTTTTTTTTTCATTTTTTTTTTTTACTGTTTGAATGTTTTTGGAAAAAACAAATCGGTAATTCTTTCTTCTTTTTTAGGCTTCCATTCAAGTTTCATGTATTTTTGTTTAGCGTGTATGAATATTTCATTTGATTTTCATGTATCGGTCGTCTATGGGATATTTTAAGTTGGTGAATTTTTTGGTTATGGTTATTTGTCTTGTATGGTTTTTTCGGCAGTTATGGCACTTTCTATGTGAATTTTTTGTTTTGAGTTTTTTATGTGTGTTTGTTGTATTTGTTTTTTTGTTTCAGTTTTTTTGGAACTCGTTTCAATTGGTCTTTTTTTCTTTTAATGAAATTTTAGTGGTAAATTTCAATTAGGTTTCATTTGTGGGGTTATACTCTTTCATTGCAATCATATATGATAACAAGAGTTTATTGATAAGAAATTATTTTCGGCCTGCGTCTCAAGCAAACCTGTTAGGAGTTTTATATGATTTTTAAGAAATTTGGCTTATTTTTACGTTGATCTAAACGATGCATTGTTTATGTTTTATACATGCAATAGGGTTATTATGTTTGTATTGAATGATGCATCTGTCACTAAGTATCTAATGCGACAATATGAACATATTTATGCATCATTTTTTCAAGCATTGTTCTTCATTGTTTTTGTTGTGAGAGTTCTTGACTTTGTTCATGTGCATCACAACTGATATAGTGAGAATAGTGTAATGCATGTATAAACCATGTTTATTGCATAGATATGACCTTTTTAATGTTTTTTAGATGTTAAGTGTTTTGATTGTCATGTTATGTTTATGAATCATGCATCAGTCATGAAATATATATAACACAATTATTGACTTATATATGCATACTTTTTCAGGGGGCAAGGTAGGACTGTGAGAGGCTGTGGATGTGGTCTCCAAAGGGGCAACGAGTCTCAGATTTTAAATTTTCGAATGAAGTATTGTCATGTCATTGTTGTTGATGAGTTTAATGAAGTAAAGGGGAAAAACTTGGAAGAAGCAAGGAGGTTTCTGACTGGGAAGATTATTGTGTAGTTGGTTTTTTTATGTTTTTGGATTTTGGAACTTGAATTTGTTGGACTAAATTCTTTTTTTTTTCTTAGATAAAATTGAATGGGTTGATGTTTTTTTATTTTGTTGGTTGGTTTGGTCCTGATGCAATACAACTAGTTGAATGAGTTGTACTTGAGTTGATGATGTTGGCAGTAACCGATTTTGTATCATTCCCAAATATTGGAGAAAAAAGTTATTTTTTATCTAAAATTGCTCATATATATCTTTATACTAATTGAGGGTGCCTACCTTTGACATTCTGTTATAAGTCAATCTTTATCATATCTTATACTTAAATTATTACCGAAGAATAAATATATATATTTTTCTTATTTTCAAATTTCTTAATACTTTATGCATGTCTATTTGTCCCTTCCGGAAAATAAGTCGAACCAATATAGCAATTAAGTATTTCAAGCTTAGACAGTTGAGCAAAAAATCCAAAATGTTTTTAATTTCTCGACCATATATTATATGATAAAGTTTCTATTTATCGTCGTCCCAACCAATAATTAAACACAACATACATATATTGGCAAAATTATTTTTTTAGTCCTATAACTGGATCTCTTCGGGGATTTCGTCTTTACTTATTTCGATTCTGACATTTCGTCCCCTAAGTGAGCTTTTCTCGGACTTTTAGTCCGGTCACCGCTTATACTAGGTAATAGTGACCGGCCAGCTAATATGTAAATTCTAAAATAAGCCAAAAATAATTTTGTAGTCCTCTAAGCGGAACTAGGAGATTTTGGTCCTCACTTTTTTCCGAATTCTGAATTTAGTCTTTTAAATAAAAATATTTCAGAGATTCAATCCACTTATAGTTAAATATAATTTCACTTTTAAAAAATAAATAATTCAATTAAATTCCACTATAAATACAATATATAGAAAAACATATTTAAATAACTATGAATAAAATAGAATTAATATACAATATCAAATAAAAAGGAATGATTTATAAAAATTAGAAAAACAATGTTAGAAACTATATCTATAACTAAAAGGATAATTAAATTATTTGATAGATATCTTAATTTTTCAAAATCATATTATTTATCATAGGATTGGATTTTTTAAATATCTATAATTTTGATCATTCAATTAATTAGAGAGGAAGGGGACTCACGGCTAGTTGAGTTGAGAGGGACCAAGTTGTACTTTTTTTTCTATTTTGTTAATTTAAAATTTGAATGTTTAAAATTTCATATAATGATAATGTCAAAACAAGCCATATTTTTACATCCGAACAAGTATTTTTTTGGGTATTTTACCTATACATATACAAGTCCGTATATTAGTTATTTATGTAATTTGCCGATTGTTTCACCATAACTTTTGATAAATATTCATAATATACTCCTACGTAGTAAATACCAAATTTTTTTCGTCTCGTATTTATCTAACTAGGGTAATAAATATAATTTTCTATATATTATGTTAAATTAAATATAATTTTCTATATATTATGTTAATGATTGAAATTAAATTTAACTTTTAAATTTAAAAAGTGAAATTATATGTATAAATGCATTAAATCTCCGAATTGTTTTCATTTAAAGGACTAAATTTAAAATTTAGAAAAAAGTGAGGACTGAATCTCCTAAATAGTCCACTTAGAGGACTATTTTATTTTTTCATATTTTTTAAAATTTACACATCAATTGCCGGCACCATTACCTACTATAGGCGGTGACCGGACAAAAATTGCGAAAAAAACTCACTTAAGGGACAAAATATCAAAATCAAAATAAGTGAGGACAAAATGTCCAAATAAGTCCATTTAGAGAACTGAAAAAATAATTTTGCCTACATATATTTGCATATTGATGCCTATAGTTCATTATGCCCAACCTGCATATATAATCCAGATCATATATCTTGTCTACAGGGTTTCATTTAGTGTTTCAATACGCTAAATGGATATCGTCTACAAAAATGACATCATCTTATCTACATTTTATATGCTTGTTGTATTGAATAATCAAATTAAATAAAACACCATATAAAGTGGCTTGGAAATTCCATGTGTACAAGTTCAATCAACAAGAACTATATATATAGCATTAATCCTCCTACATTCCTTCCTATAGTGGATTGACTCTTTATAGTTCATATATAGAATGGTATATACATAACAAGTCTAATTTCAGAAAATTCTTTAAATTAAATGAAGGGAGTAAGTTAATAATTAAGTATAGGGGTTATTGCTAAACATTAGATAATAAATGCATCCATATTAGCCTTTCCAGATATGGATATCAAGAAGTAGACAAGTTGGCCACACTAAGTATAGAACTACAGACAAGGTCATGCAAAAGAAATGAGAACTTTAATTGGAGCAGCCGTGCTATAATATATATTCTCATCTAGTGGGTTTTTGTTCCCCTTGAACGATAAGACTTTTTATTAGATATTCAACCAAAAAACTTATATCATTGCCAACTGACAAAAGATCTCCTTGCACATACAATTGTCAAAGAGGGAACTATACCCTGAAACAAACTAAAACACTCCCATCTAAGAGACTAAGCCACTCCTTAAGGGAGACTTGGCCGAACAAATGCAACACTCCAAAAAACAAACCGGGCACGAACAACCACCACATACTACGGGATAGACAAAACTAACCTGCTTACGAGTTCCGGCCTTCAACCTAGAACAAATAAAAAAGAAACAAAAAAGACAATGCTAGAAACATATTAAAATCAAACTAAAACCAAACTAAGAAGAACCAAAAAAACACAAAGATAAAATAATTAAAAAATATTGAGGATTTATCAAGTGCCATATTATATTCCGAAATTAAACCAGTAAACTTACATGAATTCCAGAAAAGGAAATTATGGAAAACAAAGAAACTTAGACCGAGGCTAGAGTTCGACTCTATATCTTTAAGATGAATTGCTCCGCTACGGTGCCCATGGTTCAATAGCAAACGTCTCCCAAGATACAACGGTCTC
This sequence comes from Rehmannia glutinosa, assembly GCA_016081115.2. Lineage (NCBI taxonomy): Eukaryota > Viridiplantae > Streptophyta > Magnoliopsida > Lamiales > Orobanchaceae > Rehmannia > Rehmannia glutinosa. Next base: position 33,172,123 of record CM071934.1, on the reverse strand, counting down.
CTCTTGCTATAGTAGCACTCCAAACAACAAGAGACGGCGAACTTCGAATATTTTATACTCTCTCTTCTTTTTTTTCCAAAACATTTTGACAGAAAATAAGCTTATGAATGTTTGCAGATGTTGAATGGATTCTCTGCAGAATAAGGGGAATATTTATAGATTACCAAAGGTCACAAGTGAAACAACACAACTGTTCGAACAGACATGTCTATTTATTCGAACAAACACGTCCATTGGTTTCAAAAGAAACAACACAATTATTCGGATAAACCTTTTCAATCCGAAATAGTTTCAAATGAACACTCGCACCTTTTGGCAACAATTTCTCATTCACCCTAAAATATCTATTATATTTCCAACGGAAAAAAACTACCACAGCAGAAAAAGAAAAAACTAAAAAAAATCTACGAACTACCTCTCCCTCTCGCTACACAAGCTCTAGAATGGCTCTGTCGTTACCGTCCCTGCCATCCCCCTTTACCCTCACCACAGACCCAAGTTGAATCTGGATTTGGAAATGATCCGCCATGGCCGCTGGATCAAGCCGGAAGAGAAAACCGGGGGAGGGGGATGAGATCGGCGACATGGAAAGCAGACGGCCAATGAACTGGTTCGGTTAGGGAGAAGAGAGAGAGAGAGAGAGAGAGAGAGAGAGAGAGAATGGGGAGTAATTCGCAAAAATAGAGGGGAAAGTCTTAGTGACGTAGTAATAACGTATTACAGGGATAAAATGCAAAGTTAATCCTCCATCTATAGGGGTGTTGCAATATTAGTCCTGCGTGTTTTGTTTTTTTTGCAATTTTTGTTCTGTAAGTTTTAAATTTGTGCAATTATAGCCCTATAAATTTTAAGTTGACGTGAATTCTGTTCTAGGGATATTTCAATATATCAATCATCTTCAAAATGCCATTGATAGCTAACATAATTGGCAAAACTGGGTATATTATTTCCTAGTCATGAAAATACAAAAATGCGTACAAAATTGGCAAAATTGGGTATATTGAAAAATAGGACGGAAATTACCACAATTAAAAAATAAAAATAAAAATTGTCAAATCCTAAAAATTAAATGATTAAAATTGTTATTTTCGCTGAAGTCAAAATTATTACAGGACTAAAATTATAACTTCAAAAGTTACAAGACTAGTTTGTAATACTCGAATAGATACATGATCAATTTTGCAATTTTCCCAATGTATTATATATACTATATAATTGAGAAATGTTTCAAGGTGTCCTTAGTCGGTGTGTCAGAAGGTTTTGAAATACCCTCCTCCCCAAGCCAATACTTTTTACTCACTCCACGCCGTGCGCCGAATCAAAAAGAGAACCCTAACACCATTACCTTATCCGGTTATCCCCAATCCTTTATCCACCCGCCGGACTGTGAATCAGAGAAAAAAAAACCTAGGAAATAGCGTATCAAAATAATGGACATCTTGAAACAGGAGTTGTTGAAGCAACGGCAGATCCTGGCGGAGGATGTAGGCGGGAAGAAATACTTCAACCGCTTCGAAATCGAGCAGAAACGCCTCCAGCGGCTGCGCGAAGAGGAAAACCACGAAGCCGAGGCCAAATCCCTTCGCCACAAGCAGAAGAATCACCCCAATTCATCATCCAAGCCGGAATTCCCAAATTCTAAGGTCGAATCCTCATCCTCGAAATCCCTAGTCGGAGAGAAAAACATTGGCAATCTCAATCTCCCAAAGCAAGAAGTCATTCGCCGCCTGCGATTCCTAAAACAACCGGCGACTCTCTTCGGAGAAGACAGTGATTCGAGACTCGACCGTCTGAAGTTGGTGTTAAATGCTGAATTGTTTGAGGTTGACGATAGTGATATGACGGAAGGTCAAACTAACGACTTTTTGCGGGATATTAATGTGGAGTTGAATAGGAAGAGGAAGTCAAGGGATGATAATGGAGCAGAGGATAAGGATTCGAAACGAATGAAGGCGAATTTTGATGAGTTGTGCGATGAGGATAAGATTCTCGTGTTTTTCAAGAAGCTGTTGAATGAATGGAATCAAGAGGTGAATGAGATGAGCGAGGTGGAGATTAGGACAGGTAAAGGGAAGTCGATGGTGGCCACGTTTAAGCAGTGTGCTCGGTATTTGGATCCTCTGTTTGAGTTTTGCAGAAATAAGATTCTTCCTGATGATATTCGACGAGGGTTGATGGTGGTTGTCGAGTGCTGTATGAGGCGGGACGGCCTAGCTGCAATGGATCATTACATTAAAATGGCGATTGGAAATGCGCCTTGGCCTATTGGTGTTACTATGGTTGGCATTCATCAACGCTCGGCTCGTGAAAAGATTTGTACTAAAAGTGTGGCGCACATTATGAATGATGAGACGACCCGTAAGTATTTGCAGTCTGTTAAAAGATTGATGACATTCGCCCAACGGCGTTATCCAACCATGCCGTCCAGAGCCGTTTACTTCAACAGCCTGGCAAATGGTAGTGATTTGCAGTCACTATTAGCAGTGGAGAGAGAGGCTTCTGCAGTTAACATGTCTACATGAAAAGGTAAAAATTGCCGCAATCGTTCTCATTGTTCTTGGCTCAAGCATTAGACATAAAATGGAAAAGGCAAAAAAATTTGATAAGAAAAGCAAATGTATTTACTGATATCTTTTTACTTTTTATTGATGAATATGGTTTGATGAGGATACACGTACTGTTGAAACCAGAGAAAGTTAAAGCGTGTAGCATGTGGATTTGATCCTTTTGAATACCTTCCTTTATTATTAGTGTTTAGCATTAGTAATGGGTACTAAAAGGGCAGACGGGATCCTCTGTTTCAAAAAGTTATTTCATCTCCTATTCCACCACGGGATTATTGTCATATATATAAAAACCACCGTGATAAAAACCCATAATTTAGGAGATGAAACTTTTTGGAAAAAGGATCCCATCGAGGATAGCATCTCAAAGAAGATGATGCCAATTGCCCATGTCTTAGTTTCAGTTAAATTCCAAATTAACTGAATATGATCACGTTGAAACAGTTTGAATTTAATTTAGCCCACTACTATCCATTTGAACTTTATATCCAACTTTTTTCATATATCCATTTTTTCCCTATCTTATCCTCATGTCAATAATCGAAATTAACTGATTTCTGAAGATTCCTCAAGTTGAATAATATTTATGACCATCTACTCAAAATAGGGTATAAATTGTTATTCCAAACTTATAAGTGCCACTCTATCCTTCCTTAGAATTATGATGCAGTTATATAATTAGAGATGGCCTGCCAGTGTTGATATAGAAAATCTATTGTCAATCTTACTTTCAGCAAGGACAATGTGTGTAAAGAAAACAAGAAGGATTTCATGTTTTATTCAAGTATGCGGGCTTTTAAATTTAGGACAATAACTTTAAATTTTGGGGAAACTACATGGAATATGCTGATTTTGGTACACATACCACACAATACGCTCCTATTACTTTTGTATCTATTTTTTTACTTTTGTACCTATTTTTTTTTACGCTCCTGCATATTTTTTGATTTTTTTTATTTTTTTTCGTTTTTTTTGTTCCTGCATTGATTTATATGTTATATATGTTGTTTCGATGTTGATTAAATTTGTTTTTTCGTTGTTTCTATGCTGTTTCTTTGTTGTTTATGTTAATTTGTACATCGTTTTTTATGTTGTTTTTTATGTTATTTTTTATTCATATATTAATTTGTACATTGTTTCTTTCTTTCGGTGTTGTTCTATAATGTTTTTAATGTTGTTCTAACAATTTTTTTTGTTGTTTTCATGTAATGTTCAATGTGTAAATACAGTTTTTACCTATTTTTAAGCTCATTTTATTCATATGGTGTTTTTAATATTTTTTACGTTGTTTCTGGGTTGTTTCCACACCATTTTTAATGTTGTTTCGATGTTTCTTTGTTGTTTTCATGAAGTTTTCGATGTTTAAATACAATTTTTACCTATTTTTAACTATTTTTACTTATATAGTGTTTTCTATATTGTTTGGTTTTTGTTTTTATATTGTCTCTGATTTGTTTCCATGTTTTTATGTTTTCATGAATTGGATCAAAAATTGAATTGTGTTTTTTTTATTCATGTTTCTATGATATTTTTAATTTGTTTGGTTTTAATATGTGTTGTTTATGTGTATATTTCTTGATTTTTTATAAGACTTCGAGTATAAAATGGATTATTTAACGATGGCAAAATTTATTTTTTCACTGAAATTTTATTAAAAGAAACATGTTTGAAACAAGTTAGAAACAATATTGAAACAAAGCGTAAAAAGATTCGAGAATTTTTGCTGGAGCGTATTGTTGTGTAAAAAAAAGGGCGGGAGCATAAATTTAGGTAAAATAGTATCGAAAAGCGTAAAAAGATCGACATTGATTTAAAATGGTGGGTATTTGTGTCAATTGCCCTAAAATTTTGGCGAATTTAGGACAAATTGAGCCCGGATGATCCAATTAGGGCTAATTTCCATGTGGGCCTCAATGTTGACTCCGCATTACCAAAGTTAATTGCTTATGTCATGTAAAATAAGTCTTTAAATTATTTTAAAAATTTACAAATAAACGAAAATCTTAAAATCAATTTACAAATTAACAAGTAGAGTCTAAATACATAAAAATAAATTTGATAATTATTTTAAGAATTCGCAAATTAACAATTAAAATATAAATATATGAAAATAAATCTATAGATACAAAAAATAAAGTTCTAAAAAACTATTTAATAAATTTTAAAATAATTAAAAAAATCAAAAATTTGAAATAAAATTTAAAAAGTTAATTATTAATATATAAAAAAGTACAGAGTAAATTTTGAAATTGTTTGAATATAAATAAATCAAAATAAATTTTATTTATTTAAATAATTTCATAATTTATTCAATAATTTTGCATATATCAAATTTATTTCATATATTTAGACTCAATATGTTAATTTGTAAATTTTTGAAATATTTTTTAGATTTATTTTATGTAATATAAGCAATTAGCCTAGCAATTCGGCTTCAATATTGATGTCCATGTGGCAATTAGCTCGAATTTGGCAATTTGGGCTCAAATATTTGTCCTCAATTCGCCAAAATTTTAAAGTTATTGTCATAAATTAAAATCCCACAAACTTAGTGTTCTTCTTTGCCACTGGGCATAGTTAGTATTCTCATTTTGCAATGAAGCTTTTCCATGGAGCGTGATTATCTTTAATGACTAATATTATTGTCAATAATTATTTCGTGAGAAGCATGAAAATACAAAAATGTTGTCATAATAGTTTCGAAATACTGAAACGTAAGGCTCCATTTGGATGGAAAGATTTGAAGCTATGGATTTCAAATCAATAATAACATATTCATAGAAATTGTTTTGGATTAAGTCATTCTATAATGGATTTCAAATCATTGGAAGATATTTTGGAAGTCATTTTAGAGTATTTCAATTTTTTCTTAAATAAAGTCATTTGAAATCATTCCCTCTAGCTCTCTGTCCAAATCCAAATTCAAAGCCAAATTCTCTTATCCAAATGTAATCTAACCTTATTCTTGATGTGATGAAATTTTTTATTCTTAATGGGGAGAGAGAACCAGAGATGTTTCAAAATTACAAAAAAAACCTCAGTTTTTATTATGTCTTAAACTTAAGGAGTTAAATTTAATATTTCGTAAAATGTCACAGAGTTTCAAATACTTTTTTTCGATGAAGGGCACAATGTAAGACAGATCAAACCTGAAGGGATTTTTTGTAATTTTTAAAAAACTCTTGGTTTTTTTGGTAATTAGCCCGGACCTCAGAATTTTTTTTAATTATCCCATATATATTTTTGCGTGTGAGAGCATTCAGTTAAAATTAATTTCTTCTCCATTATTTGAGAAAAAGAAGCGCAAATATAAATGTTACAAATATTGTTGATGCAGAAATCAATGATGACAAAACAAGCTATAATTGCATGCATGGATGCGTACATGCTAGCTTGTTGCTTATTCTTACACAAACAGTAGATATTGAAGTGGAGAAGAATCATCAATCATCAACAATACTAATTATGGCAATTAGACCCCCACGTTGACAAATCCCACTAAGGTGGCATTCTGAACCAACCCTAATGTTGTCGTTAAAATTGTTCCAACGGATCGAATAGCTGAAGCAAGAACGCCATTGGTGGTGGAGAGCACGGGACAAATCACAGAGTTTAGTGGAAGCTGAACAGTAGTAACACATGGAAGTACGGGCAAACCAAGGATAAGTCCTGTTAAAGCAGGAACAGTAATATTAAAGGATCCATTAACATTGGTGGTGGCTTGACCGAGAGTGACTGTTGTTCCAAGAATGGAGCAATTCAGGCTAACAAGTGCTCCGGCAACACCTTGGCCGGGACAATTTCCGGTAGGCGTGCAACAAAGGTTGCCGCCTATACTTAGGCCACGCAGAGTGATCAATTGGCCGTGAGCTAGTGGTTTTGAGGCCGCAAAGAGAATGAGGGCAATGAGGAAAAGAGCTGAGACACGATTATAAGCCATTTTTTGAGATTTGATGTGTTTTGTGGCTGTAATGAATAATATGTTAGAATGTTTTGATTTGTTATTATGTTCAAATGTAAGGAAAGAATACCTATTTATACATGATTATTTTCCTGTACTCTTGCCTTTTTTTCAAGAATTTTCATAATATTTCTTCAACTATCTCATAACGAATTAATTAGGAAGTTTGAAGTAGCACCTAGCTAGGTGTTTAGGGGTGGGTTGCTCTTTATGTGTGGTTGTAATCTATCGTATAAATCAAAGTGCCTTTTTAGTAATTCCATACAGTTATTTATCTAAATATCTATATGTCCCTATATTATTGAGTAATATATGAAACAAAGTTTACATTTAGAAACTACATATATATAATAACTTCCATAGTACGTAATTGGAAGTTTAGCCTGCTATATATGGATCTTTTCAGAACGTGGAGTCATAAATCAAATGTATATGCTAAATAATATAAATAGTATTTTAAAAAAATGGGTATTAAATACAATCTTATTTATACATATAGCAATTAGTTTTTAAATGTAGTGATAAAATCAATCCTTGTTTTCTCATTTTGATCCTCAACTTCCAAGTGTATGGAAACTAATTAATTGAGAACTTTGCCTGGTGGTTTATGTAAGGGATTAATGTGCCACAGTCAAACAAAATCTAATAGTTTTTTTCTTTGCTAATTAATTCTATCTAACTGAAGTTTTGAGCTTTTAATGGGGGAATGTAAATTAAAATGGGGTGTAGTGGACTAAACTCAAGATGTCCAACATGCTAAAGAGCCACAGTTGAATCTTTACAAAAAGATTGGTAATAGATTTCATATATCAACACTGGTATCCCATACAAGTTGTAAGATTCAACTGTGGCTAATATGATGCATGTAGATACAGTCTAGAGTGATAGCCTTATATTTTAAATAAATTCTTGCCACCCCTAGCCTATTGGAATTTAATTTGACATTAGACGAAAATATTTCTTGCCATCCGAACTATTATCAGTTTATTGGACTTTTAAAAACTTGTATTTAACCCACTAGCTATCCATTTGAACTTTTAATGCAAGTTTCTATCCAAATTTTCTCATATATCCAATGTTTTCCCTTTCTTATATATCATGACGTCAAGAATGGGATTAACTGATTTGAGAAGATTACTCAAGTTGAATAATATTTATGACCATCTAACCTTATTATATTATTAGAATTTGGCAACACCATTATGGCTACCAGTGTTGATATATGGAATTTATATACTGTTAATCTTTTTGTTAAGATTCAACTATATATGGCTTTTATCAAGTTGGACAACTTGAATTTGGTCCACTACATGCACTCACACTTTTACATCCCCCACCCAAGTAATTAAAGCTTCGTTTCTTTAGGTTTAGCAAAGAAAATTTAATTATTTGATTTAGCTTGGGCTGAATGATTTTAGAAAACAACTCGAATTTTGTTTCTAAGTTTAGAAGGGTTAAAATGCATCTCACTAATTGCTAGAATAACATTAGAAAAAGAGTAACTTTAGGATTTGAAATAAATACGTCGTACCTAAGTGATCAGAATTATTCAAACAAATACAACACGTTAATATCAAGAATTTGAAACCTGTAATATATATAATATTTCAAGCACACTACTATGGGGCACAATCCTTTATGTAAATCACCAGGCAAAACTCTCAAAGATCATGACTTTTTAATTATAAACTAAAAAGTTGAGGAAAATCAGAAAGAAATTAAGGTTATTATTTTACTACATTAAAAAATTAATGGTCATTAAATGCATAAAAACTGTTGTAGTACTCATTTTATTGAAAACAAATTATATCATACATTATATTTGGCCTACAGATTTGATTCTTAAATCTTCACATTCTGAAAAAGTTCATATATATATATAACAAAAAAAGTTCAGAATACATATACAAATTTAAGTTACAAGCTTATTGCATGCAAGCTTTTCAATAATATGGGCTAAAATGAAAAGTTTGTGCATACTCTTTCAATAATGTGGGCCGAGTTTTGGATAACAGTATGGTACCGAAAAAAAATAAAGGGGGCAATATTTGACTTGTACAACAGATGAGAACCATCTATAGAGCAACCCACCCCTAATCCCCTACTTCAGACTTGCTACGAAGATATATAAAAATATAAGTAATAAAATTTTTGAAAAGAAGAAGGCAATATAGAGGCAAACGAATCAGTATAAATAGGGCTTCTTTCCTTACATTTGGACACAACAACTTAAGCAGAGTACTAACATATATAGTATTGTTTATATCACATATACACCCACATCTCCAAATGGCTTCTAACAATGCATATGCACTTTTTCTCATTGCCCTCCTCATCTTTGCATCTTCAAAACCACTAGCCCAAGCTCAGGTGATCACCCTGCGTGGCTTGACTGTAGGCGGCAACCTTTGTTGCACGCCCAACGGAAATTGTCCCGGCCAAGGCGTCGTTGGGGCGGTTGTAAGCCTGAATTGCTCCATTCTTGGTGCTACAACAACAGTTGGTCAAGCCACTACCAATATCAATGGGTCGTTTAACATTACGGTTCCTGCTTTAACAGGACTTATTCTTGGCTTGCCCACAGTTCCATGTGTTGCTAGTGTTCAACTTCCACTCAACTCTGTTGTTTGTCCGGTTCTTTCGACCACCAATGGCATTCTTGTTTCCACTATCCAGTCCCTTGGCACGATCGTTACATCCACATTGGGGTTGGTCCAAAATGCTGCCTTAGTTGGATTTTTCAATGTGGGCGTCTAATTGCCATTATATAAGCTGTCTTGAAGATTCGTCTCCGAGTTCAATCTCTACCGTTTATTCATGAATAAGCAACATGCAATCATGTTTGCGTGCATGCAATATATTGCTTGTTTTTGTGCTTGTTGATTTCTGCGTCAATAATATATGTAACATTTTATATGTGCATGTGTATCTCATTTTCAGATAATGAAGAAGAAAATTGAATCTTAATTTAATGTTCATATTTGTGTATATATATATATATATATATATATATATTATCTGTAGACTAATTGAGGATGTATGCAGATTGCAGGCGACATTCAGTTATAAGTCGATCGTTATATTATAGTCTAAAATATTGTAAGTTAAGATGCATATACATTTTTTAACTTAATATAGAATTCCAACCGTTTATTCCAATAGTCTAGTCTACTGTTGGAATTTAGGTTGGAATTTTTCCAATGGTTTGCTGCAGCGTTGGAATCTCCATTGAAAATGTAAAACTTCCAATAGTATTTCCAATGGTTTATTCCAACTATTTTGTTTACCATTGGAATTACTATTGGAATTTTCCAACGGTTTATTTTAGGGTTGGAATTTTCGTTGGAATTCTAATTCCAACGGACATTCCAATAATTTATTCCAATAGTTTTGTATATCGTTGGAATTACTGTTGGAATTTTCCAACGATTTGTTGTGGGGTTGGAATTTTTGTTGGAATATCTATGATTCCAACAATTTTTTATTTCGTTGGAATTATTCCGTTGGAATTTGATTGTTTTCTTGTAGTGTATGAATAATTATGTTTACTACTCAACCAAAGAAGATGGTTAAGTAGTTTTAATATCTCAAAACTAAAATTATCAAGATAAAACTAAACGAATATTTCTTTCGTACGCACTTTCTTTTAATACTAAACAAACACAATATTATTTTGTAATACAAAAAACAATAAAAACATTAAAGAAACACAAAGGGTGCTCAATCCATTACAAATGTACAATTACTAGCTAGATCTATTTCAGGCTACTGAAAATATATTTCCGACATGAAGTCATAGACGAAGCCATACTAGGCCCCCTGAAATTTTGCAAAATATTAAGGGTATTTTGGTAATTCACTTTATAAGCTTAAAAAAATATAGAAAATAGGTAAAAATGCAACAAAACTTTCAATTCATTCATTTTTGTTGTTCCTTCTCATTTGTGAATCTTGAAAAATATTTGAATTTTGATCATTTTTTTCTACTTTCTCAAAATTTTGTATATTTTCTTTTGCTCCACCGTAATATTGAACATGAATTTTGACATTATTCTCTTGTGCTTCTCTATTCATTTCTTTTAGGATTATTTAGGGTTCATTATCAAATTTTCACTAAAGAATTCAACATTAATTGGTGATGAGTTATTGAATGATTGTTTGGTAATATACACTAAGAAATATGTATATTACCAATGAAGATATTATGCAACGATCTCAAAATATGAGAATAGAAGACGAATATTATGATATATATATATATATATTGATGTAATTGTATTAATGTTATTTATTTTTGAATATATTAATATGTAATTGAGTTAATACAATGACTTTATAGAACTTAGTCTTTATTTATAGTATTATTTTTTATTGTAATATAATTGTATTAAGATGTAATTATATTAATATCTATTCATTATTTTTTTTGAAGCATTATAGTATAGTTTTTAGAGTTGATGTATCGTATTTTATTTTTGTATTAATGTTAATTGGGCCCCCCTAAATAAAATTTCTGGTTTCGTCACTACATGAAGTCAATCTGAAAAGGAGTAGATTTGGAGGTGAGATATTGTATTATTATTATTATTATTATTATTATTATTATTATTATTATTATTATTATTATGGTATTTAGGTTTAATAATTAATGGACTACCAAGTATTGATAAAGGAAATCTATTGCCTATTTTATTGTAGGACTCAACTATGGCCGGCTTTTATCAAGTTGGGGCAACTTGAATTTGGTCACCTACATGCATATGCACCCACCCAAATTAAAGCTAGCTTAAAGAAACTTCATTTCATTAGGTTTAGCAAAGAAAACTTATTAATTATTAGAGTTTGTTTGGATTTGATGATTTTAGAAAAGAGTTGGAGTTTGTATTTTAATTTAAAAGTTAAAATGAATCTTACTAATTGATTAAATAACACTAGAAAAGGAGTCCTCCCCATTCTTCTCTACTCTCAAAAATTATTCACTATGTAGGACCACTGGTTTCATGGGCTGTTATTGTGGAACAAGGGCGGTGTTGCGGATTTTGTGGACCGATGACAACCCGGGGAGGCGTTTTCATGCATGTTTTATGTCTTATGAGGTGTTTCCATGCATGTCTTATGTCTTATGTACGACATGCATGGAAACGCCTCCCCGTGTTGTTATCAGTCCATGAAGTCCGCAACACCGCCCGTGTTCCACAATAACAATCCACGAAACCAGTGGTATGTAACATAGTTAACAATTTCTGAGATTAGAGAAAACGCGGAGGATTCGTTAATGTGGAGAAAACTAGGGCATTTTCCCGTCTTTAATTAGGGGATTTATAAGAAGAAGTGGATCTGCAAAAAGATAAATTTTCTCCAATATATGCCAAGTTGGATGAGTAATGTCTAGTCATAAGTTTAAGTGATTTTCGGCATGTCTAATTAGTAAGATTTATAATTTAACGAATTCCATCATCGGATGTCCTCAAATTGTATGGTTTTTTCAATATACGTCCCTAAATTGGCACTCCATATAATTAGAGGACTAATTTAATCACCCCCATATAATTAGGGGACCAAATTGTAATTTATCCGAAAATAAATATAAAACTAAAAACCATATTAAAGATGCGGAAAATAAAATTCAGCCTGATAATATACATTAAAAAATTTCCACAAGAAGTGGTCAAATTACAAAGTAAGTTCTTTTAATTCTTTATTTTGCTAATAAACTTGTGAAATTAGGGGGGACATGTGATATATATGGGCATCACCGCAAGATAATGATAGTATATAGAGATGTTAAATGGTCTGGTCCTAACGGTTTCAGATCAGCTAACGTGTTTCAGTCTAAATGGCCTTCTGGTTAAACAGGTTGTTGTTAAACGAGCCGGAAATATTGGAACCTATAACCTTAACCCTAGTGGACTTCAGGCTAAACACGCCATTATCGGCACATAAGTCAAAAATTAAAAATTATATATTTAAATCTAAAACTAAAAACATATTAAAGATGCGAAATATTAAAAATTCAGCCTCATAATATACATTAAGATTTTTCACACGAAGTGATCAAATTACAAACTAAGTTCTTTTAATTCTTTATTTTGCTGATAAACTAGTGAAATGAGGGGGGACGTGTTATGGGCATCACCGCAAAATGATGATATATATAGAGTGTCACGCCCCAAACGGGACGCGACGACGATCCACAACTTAAATACAAGTAAACCAAATATTCTAGATGAATATCATCAAAACCCAATGGAACAGAGTCTAAATAGTAGTGGAAATAAGGACACACGTTACAACTTACAGTCCATAATATCCATAATCCAAATTACATCCCCGATATGATCTAAAGATAACAACTTAAAAGTCAAAGGGTCCTACGCCCTTCAGTTACAAACTGGAATGAAAAGAAATACAAGAGTCCAACAACAACAACAAGAAGTTGTAAGTCCAACAACAAATAATAGTAACAAGTCCAACGACATCAACAACAAAAGATAGTAAATCCAACAAGCGGAGTACAAGGGCTCAATCCGTAGTCGGTTCATCATCTTCAACGAAGTCCTCATCTAAAGGTTAGAAAACAAGTGGGATGAGACAGAAATCTCAGTGGATGGGGTGATCGTGTGCAAGTGTGGCGATATATATTTAATGCGAGAAAATAGTTATATGAAAACGCGTGAGTATGATACATGAATTCACACACAGTCCACAAGCGCCATGATAAATATATTTAAGTAATATACTTATACAGTTCAAGAAAATAGTTCGTGGTCACACAGGCACTATGTGATTCAGACAAGACAGGTAAAATTACATACGGAATGTAACGCCAATCCCATGCAAGACAAATAATGGTTGCGTACGGATTTGTAGCGCCAACCAATGCAAAACAAGTAGCGGTTGCGTACGGATTTGTAGCACCAACTAGACAGGTCCGATAACTCCGGAATCGTGTGGATCAGACAGCGATTCCTTCGTTCTTCCTTGTAACTCCCCGGGCAAGATGGTCGAAGACCTGTCACCTTATCGCTCCGTAGGCAAATACAAAATCCACAGTGGAGCTTGCAAGGCTCGGATTTGTCATAATCATGATTATACCTTAAGTACTACGACCCGCTTCCCTTGGACACTCCGTCCTTCAGTTGCGGGATTAGGACGATGGGGCCAGAAGAGTGGAATAGCAGCCGAGCTGCCCGGTTCCATCCACGGCGTATCCATTCGACCGTGAGCTCGACACACCAAGTTGACTCGAGCAGAAAGTAAATACAAGTATGTGCAATCAACCAGCAATGAGTATTATTGATTCAGGGAAGCAGTTCAGGAAAATTTTTGAAACTTCACGAGTAGCAATATGGCATTGGTGGAGTTATTTGGATGAAGATGATTATCGGAAGGATAAGCAATCTTCGATATCTTGAAAGATTAGGTGGAACATAAGTCCCGTTATAGATTCAAAACCGCAAGACGAGGAAGTCGCCCCGCGATCGGGTATTAATCGGTCGAATCGGTCCGATAAGTCAAGGGTTTTTTGAGAAAATAAAATACTTTAATTAAATCTCCAAGTCAGAGGGTCCAGGGCTATTTCAGTAAAAGAGAAAATAATTTGAGTTAGGTCTTTTATAAAAGAAAAATTACAATTTAGCCCCATTTTGTAAAAACCCAAACCTTTGGGGTTAAAAATTGAATAAATAAATATCCCGACCTTGAAAAATTATGAGGTCAGTTCCTAAATTCTCCAAATTGTCCAGAGATTCAGGTTTTTAAAGTTTTGAGGTCGAGTTTTTTATAAAATTCTCACATTGACCCCAAATTTGTTGAAATTGCCAATTCGGACCTTAAGTTTAAAATAATCGGAACTCACAAACCGGAAGGGCTTTTAATGTGATTCTAGTTGTAAAATGTCACTAAGGTTAGTGGGATATTGGGACAAAAACAGTTTTTAAAATAAATAAGTTTAGGTCCTTTAACTTTTGCAAATATCATTTTTGTCTCATTTTGAAATAATTGCCTTTAAGGCTTTTAGGGGTCCAATTGTTATGAAATTTGAACCTTGGGTCCAAAATATAATTAAGTTACAGTTACGTTAGTATTTCCAGGTGCATGGGCTGCATAAGTCCTGGAAATTTCATTTGGGTCCTCAAGTTTAGTCTTTTACACTTCAGTCCCTCAATTTTAGAAAAATTACTTTCCAAGCCCTAAACACTTGGATTTTTGGAATACATTTAAAATATGTCATTTACAGTACCTTAAGAGTGAAAATTTCAAATTTTAAATTTAAGGTCCGGTACAGTTTCAAAATTTGCAAAGTAGCCCTTAAACTTTTAAAATTTTACAATCTAGTCCTTGGGCTTTTAAAGGTTGATTTTATTTATCTTAAAACTCTTAAAATTTTATTAAAATGTCCAAAAGTCATTTTTGAACCTGAGTGCATTCCCAAAATTCGAAATTTGCAGAGAGGTCCTTTAACTTTCATTTTCTTGCAATTTAGTCCACCAATTTTTCATTTTTGCATTTTAAGTCCAAAATTGAAATTTAATCAATTATGCTCGACTTGTCCAGGTTATAAGTCATCCAAAACATGGATTTCAAATATCATACACATGCATATCCAATTCATACAATAATTCATCAAATAGAACATTAAATTGTACATGCATGCACCTAAAGTTCAATAAATAGCAATTTTGAGCAACTCTTGAGAATTTTCATGATTTGATACATAAAATTGACATGCAATACATAGATTATATATCTCAAGGGCTCATGATCAAAATTCTACATGTATTTTAATAAAAACACCTAGAAGTTGGAAAGTATTTTTCCACCCACCTTAAATTGGAAAGTTGTGACATAAAAGGATAAATTTCACAACTTTGGATGAGGTAACTTAAGTCAGCCCCTATGTTAAGAAATATCAAAAATTTGGAGTTAGAAAATGAGAGAAATATTAAGGAGAAAAAGAAGGAGATAAGGAAATTGAAAAAACTACACTTTACCTTGTGTAGTAGGTGATTGGAGACTAGTTGAAGCTTCAAATTTGGAATTTTTGGTTCAACTCCAAAATCACCTAAGGTCAGCCCCTATTTCTAAAAAATGAAAAAGGGGTGTTAAAATTTGAAAAACAATAGGGAGAAGAAGAAAGAAGGGCTCTAGTGTCCAATTCTTACCTTGTAGTCCAAATTTCTCTACTAGTTATTCTTCAAGTCTTCTAATTAGGCCACCGTGCATGCATGTCTTCAAGTGGTCTTCTAAGTACCTCAAAATCCAAAATTCAAACTTATATTAAAAAGAGAAGGTGATGAGTAGTAAGATTTTAAGTTGAATTGAGGAGTGAAATTTCTTACCTTGAGATAAGGGATGTTCGAATTTTTGGTGTTTAAGTGGAAAGATTGTTTATTTTGGTTTAGATGTTTGAAGAAAGAAAGTATTTTTGATGTTAGGAAGAAGATGTTCTTGAAGATATGAAGATGGGTTTGAAGATGTGAAGGACTTGTGTTTGAATATTTGAAGATGTGAAGAAGTGGTACTTGAAGATATGAAGAACTTATGTTTGAAGATTTGAAGATGTGAAGAGTTGGTGTTTGAAGGTTTGAAGATGTGAATGATTTTGTGTTTTAAGATTTGAAGATGTGAATGATTTTTAGAGAGAGGTTAGAGAGAAGTTGGAGAAAAGGCTTGAGAGATGAAGGTGTTGGATGAAAAATGAACAAATTTGTTCATTTTTATTCATGTGGCCGTCCACATTGCTAGAGGGGGAGGGAATTTTTTGATTAATTTTGTGTCTTGCAAATTGTCTCTTGCATGGAGACAAAAGGGTGGTCAAAGGTATGGGCAAGGTATGGGAAGAGAAGGAATGTTGGGAAAAATAGTATTAAAGAATTGATGTATAAGATGATGTATATAATGTTTGAATTAATGGTATAATTATAGACAAGATGACTACATAAGGTGTACATGTACAAGAGTTGGGTGGTATTTCTACACCAAAATTCATCACCAATGCCGTCCACTATAGGGGTAATTTGGTAATTACATATATTTTTTTTGTCCCAAATTTGATGATAATAGATGAAATATATCAATCTCTAAAATAATTAGTGATTTCCTTGATCACTTATAAGTCTCATGATCACTTAATCTAAATCAAAATCTTAATTCTATAAAGTAAAAATCTCTAAAATAAATAGTCTCTTAAAATTCTAAGGTGACTAATAAATACAAAAATAGTAATAATGATCAATCAAGTGATCATAAATGTGAAATAGAAGTAATGATGATCATGATCATAAGTAATTAAATAAAATGAAATAAAATACAAAATATATATTAATGATAATTACCCGTCAAAGTTACGCGGTAAAATAGTCGATCAAATACATAGACGACAATAAGAATCCATTAATGATAATTACCCGTCAGAATAGTTCTGGATATTGATTCCTCATGTCTTCTTCCATCTCCCACGCTGCGTCTTCGTCTCGGTTGTGGTTCTGCCACACCACTTTAACCATCGGAATTTCTCTCTTACGCAATTGTCGTATCTGCTGATCAATGATCCGGATCGGCCTCTTGGTGTAGGATAGATTTTCCATTAGAGGAGGAGTATCACGAGTGATGATGTGTTCGGGATCTGGTTGATACTTCTTCAATCTTGATACGTGGAATACATCATGTATTCCCGCATATGGTGCTGGTAACTCAAGTCGGTAGGCTAACTTCCCGATCCTTTGTAAAATCTTGTAAGGCCCAACATATCTCGGACTCAACTTGCCTCATTTCTTCGGGTTGATTAATCCTTTCCGTGGTGAGAGTCTGAGAAATACTTCATCTCTGACTTCAAATTCCAAATCCTTTCTTCTCTTGTCCGCGTAACTCTTTTGACGGCTCTGAGCTGTGCGAATCCGCTCCTTGATCAGCTTGACCTTCTCCATGGCCTCCTGAACTAAGTCGACCTTTGGAATCGAGGGCGACTTTCGTTTATCTTTCGGAGTCCATTGGTCATCAATCTCCCAGTGTAGTGGGGATCTACATTTTCGCCCATATAATGCCTCGTAGGGTGCCATCCCAATCGTGGCCTGATAACTGTTATTGTAGGCGAACTCGGCTAATGGTAAGTGTGAATCCCAACTTCCTTGAAAATCCAATGTGCGGGCTCGCAAAGATATCTTCAAGGGTTTGAATTGTTCGCTCGGTGTCCATCGGTTTGTGGATGTCTTCTTTGTCTTTGAAACTTAGCGAGGTACCCAATGTCTTGTGCAAGCACTTCCAAAAACTGGAGACAAACCTCGGGTCTCTCGGACACTATGTCGGACACTATGTCGAATGATTTCTCGGATATAAATGATTTCTGATATTTCTGCAAGTTTCGCAAGTTTTCTTGATGGGTAAAAAGTGTGCAGATTTTGTGAGTCGGACTACAACTACCCAAATAGCATCATGGCCTCCTCTGGTCCTTGGTAGATCCATCACAAAGTCCATCGTTATGTGTTCCCATTTCCACTCGGGAATTCTCAACGGTTGTAGTAAACCAGATGGTCGTTGGTGTTCTGCTTTCACTCATTGACAAGTTAAACATCTCGCAACGAACTCTGCTACCTGGTTCTTCATGTTTACCCACCAATAACTCCGTTTCAAATCCTTATACATCTTGTTTCCTCTAGGATGTATAGTGTATTTTGATCGGTGTGCCTCTGCTAGGATGTTATTCTTAATCTGCTCGTCATTCGATACACACACTCGATTCCGGAATCTGATAACCCCATCTTCGTGTACCAAGAATTCTGATCTCTCTCCTTTAAGTATCTTCTCCTTCAGTTTTTGAAGATGTGAATCTTTCCCTTGTGCTTCTTTGATCTCATTCAGCAGATCGGGTTTAACCGAAATGTTAGCACATGAAATCTGAGTATTGGTTCTCGTCAGATTCCAATTGCTCAGCTCTTCTAATGATTCCCACTCTCGAATCATGAGTCTGGCTAAGCTCGCCTTTCTGCTTTCAGCGTCTGCTACGACGTTAGCTTTCCCAGGATGGTATTGAATATCGAAGTGATAGTCCTCAATCAACTCCATCCATCTCCGTTGCCTCAGATTGAGATCTTTCTAGGAGAATAGATACTTCAAGCTCTTATGATCTGTGAAAACCGTGAATGTTGCTCCGTAGAGATATTGTCTCCATTTCTTTAATGCAAACACTATCGCTGCCAATTCCAAGTCATGTGTTGGATAATTGGCTTCATACGGCTTGAGCTTTCGCGATGCATAAGCGATGACCTTTCCTTCCTGCATGAGCATTGCTCCTAGTCCTTCTTTTGATGCATCACTGTAGACGACAAAGTTTTCTGTTCCCTTTGGAAGAGCTAAAACTGGAGCTGTAGTAAGTCGTTTCTTCAGCTCTTGGAAACTAGCCTCGCACCTGTCATTCCACTCAAACTTGACTTGCTTCTGGGTTAGTCGAGTGAGCGGTCCGGCTATCTTGGAGAACTCCTGGATAAATCTTCAATAATATCTAGCTAGTCCTAGGAAACTCCTGATCTCCGTTACAGACTCGGGTTGTTTCCATTCAACCATTGTTTGTACCTTCGAAGGATCTACTGCAATCCCGGTGCTGGATACTATGTGTCCCAAGAACGCGACTTCACTAAGCCAAAATTCGCACTTGCTGAATGTGGCATACAACTTATGCTCTCGTAGTGTCTCCAAAATAATTTTCAGATGACGTTCGTGCTCTTCTCTAGACTTAGAGTATACGAGTATGTCATCAATGAATATCACTACGAATTGATCCAAATAAGGTTGAAAGACTCGATGCATCGATCCATAAATGTTCTTTGGTGCATTTCGCCGGACAGAAAAGGCATCACTACAAACTCGTAGTGTCCATATCGGGTTTGAAATGCAGTTTTGGAAATGTCTTCTTCGCGGATTTTCAGCTGATAATATCCTTGCTGTAAGTCAAACTTTGAGTACACTGTCGCTCCTTGAAGTTGATCAAACAGTTCGTCTATTCTCGGGAGGGGATATTTGTACTTGATGGTCACGCTGTTAAGACCACGATAATCTATACATAGTCTTAATGTGCCATCCTTCTTTTTGACAAATAGCACAGGTGCTCCCCACGGAGACGTACTCGGGCGGATAAATCCCACATCCATCAGTTTCTGTAATTGCGTCTTCAACTCTTGCAATTCAAGAGGAGCCATTCTATACGGTGTCCTAGCAATTGGGGCAGTCCCCGGTAACACCTCGATGGTGAACTCGACTTCCCTATCTGGAGGGACAGTGGTGAGTTCTTGTGGAAATACATCCGTATATTCTGATACTATAGGTACTTGGTTGATTTGTGTCTCAACCTTGGGTTTGTTGATTACAAACGCCAAGTACCCTTGTGCCCCTCTTGTGATCGCCTTCCTCGCTTTCATTGCTGAAATGATTGGGGCAATCTTAACTCGTGCCCTTCCTGAAATTTCTACTTTGGGCTTTCCGGGTTCACATAGCTTAATGGACTTGTTATGGAAGTCCATTTGTGCATGGTGTGTAGACAACCAGTTCATTCCCAATATCACGTCGTATTCGGATATAGGTAATAAGATCAAATCGGCTGGAAAATTTATCTCATCAATCTTAACTTCGCATGCATTATAGATAATATATGTTATCTGACTTGCGCCCATAGGAGTTGACACTTATAGACATATAGGCATATGTTCCATGCATGCATGCAGTTTGTGTACAAAATGCTGTGCAACAAATGAATGCGTTGATCCAGGGTCGAACAATATTTTAGCGTAGTGGTTAGATACTAGAAGCGTACCTTCCACCATGTCTGTTGCCTCCGGAGCCTCCTGTCCGGCTAGTACAAATGCTCGAGCGGGCATCCTTGCCCGATTACCCTGGCTCTGCGTCTGTTTGGTTCGGTCATCGTACTTCGGGCAATCTTTCAGCTGGTGCTAATTACTACCACAGCGCAAACACCTTCCTTGTTTACGCCAACAGTCATTGGCAGTATGTCCCGGTTTCTGGCAATGTGCACACACTTGACCCGGCTTTCCTTGTACTGGTCCTTTTCCCGTATCTGTCTATTTAACTGGTCCCTTCTGAAACTTAGCATGAGGTTTAGATGATATCCCATGTTTGTCCTCTTAAGACTGTTCGATGGCCTACTCTGCTGAATCTATCCAATACGGTTCAGTCTCGACTCAATACGGAGAGCTGCCTTTACCGCGGCTGAGTAGGTTGTCAATTCAACAGTCAACAGTTTTTTCTGAAGTTCTAGTTTCAATCCTCGAGTGAACTTGTAAAGCTTATCCTCTTCGGTAATGATTGTCCCCAGAGCATATTTGGACAATCGATGAAATTCAGACTCGTACTGAACTACAATCATGTTCCCCTGCCTCAACCTATGGAATTCATCCTGGCGTGCCTCTTTCACAATCTGTGGAATATACTGTTCATTGAACTCGGCCAAGAAATTTCCCCACGTTCTGGCTACTTGGTCCTGTTCCTACCTTCTTTCAACTGCCCTCCACCAGTCTCTAGCAGCCGATTCTAGACGGAATACGGCGAGTGTGACTTTCTGTTCATCTGAATATTGGAGAGCATTGAAGATATTCTATCCATTCTTCTGCCTTCAAATCATCCGGCTCTTCTAAGAAGGCTAGTGGGTCGAACCGTAGAAATCACTCCAATGTGCGATCGTTCGCCTCTCTGGCGGGTTCGGGAGCACGGGGTTGAGGCTCCCTGTTGCCTCATGAAAACCAGTATCTGTTGTAGAGCCTGTGCGGTTAAGTTGTCTCCTGCAGCAGGTGGAGGAGGCGGTGGTAATTCAGGGGAGGGTACCCGGTCCCTGGGTACGTCGTCATTCCCTCGGGGAACGCGGCGAGGTCTCCCACGTCCATGATGTTCAGCCATTCTGTATCTTGAAGTGTTAGTTGCGATCCACGAGTAAATGAATACAATAATTATTCCCGTAAGGCAAGTTATATCGTAGGGAAAGTAACAACAAACACAAGACACTGAATAAATAGCAAAAGGCATATCCATTAATGTAAAACTTGAATACACCCATAGTACAACAATAGTAACACTGAGTCAAAGATACATCAGAACCAAAATACAACTGAATCTAATACAATAGAAAGTAAGGTACAACATAATGGAATAAGCGTCTACAACAACGAAAGTACAACTGACAATCAAGCTAACTAATCAGTGAGATCGCCATCATCGTCACTCGCAGCTATGTCCATAATCGGGGCCTGGTTGGGCTAAGGTGGCGCCTCGACCTCAGGCCAATCAACGAAATCCAACCACTGCTCGAATCCCTGTGCATCATCAAGTGGAGCAGCCTCAAGTGCCTCAGGCTCTCCAACATCGACTGGATCCTTCTCAGGATCCTCCTCGGGGTCCTCCTCAGGGTCCTCCTCAGCGTCGGGTACGAGCTCCACCTCGGGTGGTGGCAATGGCTGTGCATTAGCTGCCAGAGCAGCTTCCAGAGCAGCGTCTCTCTGAGCTAGGGCCTGTGTAAGGTCCTCTATCACTGTCATCTACTTGATGAGGGTCTCCTCCAAGTGCTCAACGGTGTCGTGAGATAGGCGGGCGTCAATCTCCCATTTCTGGCGGCCGTCACTTGCCCTCTTCATTTTCTCTCGCACATTATCCAGGCGCTCCTGGATATTCTGTATCTGATCCTCCCGCGCTCGTATGGTGTCCTCGCGGATCCTCCTCGTATGGTGCTGGTGCTCCTCGGATAGCTCTAAGGTCGCTCGAACAAAGAAAGCCAGTCAAGAATCAACTAAGTCAAGACAAGTATGACTATGGAATCTCCAAACATGCGTTCTAACTTAGTTCAAACATCAATAAGACGGTTCTATGCCAATTTGAAATCGATTTCATACTTAATGAGTCAAGTCGCGGTACTACCCAACACAGACCAAGGGTCCTATCCTGGGTTAGCTCGGTGTAAGTTTCCATCTTACTAGCCGAGCTCTGATACCACTCTAACTGTCACGCCCCAAATGGGACGTGACGACGATCCACAACTTAAATACAAGTAAACCAAACATTCTAGACGAATATCATCAAAACCCAATGGAACAGAGTCTACATAGCAGCTGAAATAAAGACACACGTTACAACTTATAGTCCACAATATCCATAATCCAAATTACATCCCCGATATGATCTAAAGATTACAACTTAAAAGTCAAAGGGTCCTACGCCCTTCAGTTACAAACCGGAATGAAAAGAAATACAAGAGTCCAACAACAACAACAAGAAGTAGTAAGTCCAACAGCAAATAATAGTAAAAAGTCCAGCGAAATCAACAACAAAAGATAGTAAATCCAACAAGCGGAGTACAAGGGCTCAATCCGTAGTCGGTTCAGCATCTTCAACGAAATCCTCATCCAAAGGTTAGAAAACAGGTGGGATAAGGCAGAAATCTCAGTGGATGGGGTGATTGTGTGCAAGTGTGGCGATATATATTTAATGTGAGAAAACAGTTATATGAAAACGCGTGAGTATGATGCATGAATTCACACACAGTCCACAAGTGTCGTGATAAATATATTTAAGTAATATACTTATACAGTTCAAGAAAACAGTTAGTGGTCACACAAGCACTATGTGATTCAGGCAAGACAGGTAGAATTGCGTACGGAATGTAACGCCAATCCCATGCAAGACAAATAATGGTTGCATACGGATTTGTAGCGCCAACCAATGCAAAACAAGTAGCGATTGCGTCATTTAATTTATAGCGCCAACCAGGGTCCGATAACTCCGAAATCGTGTGGATCAGACAGCAATTCCTTTGTTCTTCCTTGTAACTCCCGGGCAAGATGGTCAAGACTGTCACCTTATCGCTCCGTAGGCAAAGAAAAAATCCCAAAGTGGAGCTTGCAAGGCTTGGATTTATCATAATCATGATTATACCTCAAATCTTATGACCCGCTTCCTTGGACACTCCGTCCCCGGTTGCGGGATTAGGATGATGGGGCGGAAGAGTGGAAAGCAGCACGCTGCCGGTTCCATCCCCGACGTATCCATTCCCGATGTGAGCTTGACACACCAAGTTGACTCAGCAGAAAGTAAAAGTAAATACAAGTATAGTATACCAACCAGCAATGAGTATTATTGATTGGAAGCGATTCAGAAATTTTTGAAAATTCACGAGTAGCAATATGGCGTTGGTGGAGTTATTTGGATGAAGATAATTATCAGAAGGATAAGCAATCTTCGATATCTTGAAATATTAGGTGGAACATAAGTCCCGTTATAGATTCAAAACTGCAAGACGAGGAAGTCGCCCCGCGATCGGGTATTAATCGGTAGAATCGGTCCGATAAGTCAAGGGTTTTTTGAGAAAATAAAATACTTTAATTAAATCTCCAAGTTAGAGGGTCCAGGGCTATTTTAGTAAAAGAGAAAATAATTTGAGTTAGGTCCTTTATAAAAGAAAAATTACAATTTAGCCCCGTTTTGTAAAAACCAAAACTTTTGGGGTTAAAAATTGAATAAATAAATATCCCGACCTTGAACAATTATGAGGTCTGTTCCTAAATTCTCCAAAATGTCCAGAGATTCTGGTTTTTAAAGTTTTGAGGTCGAGTTTTTTTATAAAATTCTCACATTGACCCCAAATTTGTTGAAATTGCCAATTCGGACCTTAAGTTTAAAATAATCGGAACTCACAAACCGGAAGGGCTTTTAATGTGATTCTAGTTGGAAAATGTCACTAAGGTTAGTGGGATATTGGGACAAAAACAGTTTTTAAAAGAAATAAGTCTTTAACTTTTGAAAATATCATTTTTGTCCCATTTTGAAATAATTGTCTTTAAGGCTTTTAGGGGTCCAATTGTTATGAAATTTGAACGTTGGGTCCAAAATATAATTAAGTTACAGTTATGTTAGTATTTCCAGGTGCATGGGCTGCATAAATCCTGGAAATTTCATTTGGGTCCTCAAGTTTAGTCTTTTACACTTCAGTCCCTCAATTTTAGAAAAATTACTTTCCAAGCCCTAAACAGTTGGATTTTTGGAATATATTTAAAATCTGTCATTTCTAGTACCTTACGAGTGAAAATTTCAAATTTTAAAATTAAGGTCTGGTACAGTTTCAAAATTTGTAAAGTAGCCCTTAAACTTTTAAAATTTTACAATTTTTTAAAGGTTGATTTTATTTATCTTAAAACTCTTAAAATTTTATTAAAATGTCAAAAAGTCATTTTTGAACCTGAGTGCAGTCCCAAAATTCAAAATTTGCAGAGAGGTCCTTTAACTTTCATTTTCTTGCAATTTAGTCCACCAATTTTCTATTTTTGCATTTTTAAGTCCAAAATTGAAATTTAATCAATTATGCTCGACTTGTCCAGGTTATAAGTCATCCAAAACATGGATTTCAAAGATCATACACATACATATCCAATTCATACAATAATTCATCAAATAGAACATTAAATTGTACATGCATGCACCTAAAGTTCAATAAATAGCAACTTTGAGCAACTCTTGAGAATTTTCATAATTTGATACATAAAATTGATATGAAATACATAGATTATATATCTCAAGGGCTCATGATCAAAATTCTATATGCATTTTAATAAAAACACCTAGAAGTTGGAAAGTATTTTTCCACCCACCTTAAATTGGAAAGTTGTGAAATAAAAGGATAAATTTCACAACTTTGGATGAGGTCACTTAGGTCAGCCCCTATGTCAAGAAATATCAAAAATTTGGAGTTAGAAAAATGAGAGAAAAATTAAGGAGAAAAAGAAGGAGATAAGGAAATTGAAAAGACTACAATTTACCTTGTGTAGTAGGTGATTGGAGACTAGTTGAAGCTTCAAATTTGGAATTTTTGGTTCAACTCCAAAATCACCTAAGGTCAGCCCCTATTTCTCAAAAATGAAAAAGGGGTGTTAAAATTTGAAAAAAAAATAGGGAGAAGAAGAAAGAAGGGCTCTAGTGTCCAATTCTTACCTTGTAGTCCAAATTTCTCTACTACTTATTCTTCAAGTCTTCTAATTAGGCCACCATGCATGCATGTCTTCAAGTGGTCTTCTAAGTACCTCAAAATCCAAAATTCAAACTTATATTAAAAAGAGAAGGTGATGAGTAGTAAGATTTCAAGTTGAATTGAGGAGTGAAATTTCTTACCTTGAGATAGGGGGTGTTCGAATTTTTTGTGTTTAAGTGGAAAGATTGTTTGTTTTGGTTTAGATGTTTGAAGAAAGAAAGTATGTTTGATGTTAGGAAGAAGATGTTCTTGAAGATATGAAGATGGGTTTGAAGATGTGAAGGACTTGTGTTTGAATATTTGAAGATGTGAAGAAGTGGTACTTGAAGATATGAAGAACTTATGTTTGAAGATTTGAAGATGTGAAGAGTTGGTGTTTGAAGGTTTGAAGATGTGAATGATTTTGTGTTTGAAAATTTGAAGATGTGAATGATTTTTAGAGAGAGGTTAGAGAGAAGTTGGAGAAAAGGTTTGAGAGATGAAGGTGTTGGATGAAAAATGAACAAATTTGTTCATTTTTCTTCATGTGGCCGTCCACATTGCTAGAGGGGGAGGGAATTTGTTGATTAATTTTGTGTCTTGCAAATTGTCTCTTGCATGGAGACAAAAGGGTGGTCAAAGGTATGGGCAAGGTATGGGAAGAGAATGAATGTTGGGAAAAATAGTATTAAAGAATTGATGTATAAGATGATGTGTATAATGTTTGAATTAATGGTATAATTATACATAAGGTGTACATGTACAAGAGTTGGGTGGTATTTCTACACCAAAATTCATCACCAATGCCGTCCACTATAGGGGTAATTTGGTAATTCCATATATTTTTTTGTCCCAAATTTGATGATAATAGATGAAATATATCAATCTCCAAAATAATTAGTGATTTCCTTGATCACTTATAAGTCTCATGATCACTTAATCTAAATCAAAATCTTAATTCTATAATGTAAAAGTCTCTAAAATAAATAGTCTCTTAAAATTCTAAGGTGACTAATAAATACAAAAATAGTAATAATGATCAATCAAGTGATCATAAATGTGAAATAGAAGTAATGATGATCATGATCATAAGTAATTAAATAAAATGAAATAAAATACAAAATATATATTAATGATAATTACCTGTCAAAGTGACGCGGTAAAATAGTCGATCAAATACATAGACGACAATAAGAATCAATTATATGTTCGGAAAGATCGGGGCTTCACATAGAGATGTTAAACGGGTTGGCCCTAGCGGTTTCGGGTCAGTCCTAACGTGTTTCGGTCTAAATGGTTTTTTGGGTTGAACAGGTCGTTGTTAAACGAGACGCAAATATTGGAACCTAATCCTAACCCTAGCGGGATTCGGGCTAAACACGTCACTATCGGGCCATAAATCAAAAAATTAAAAATTATATATTTAAATTTAAAATTTTAAACGTGGACATATACAATATTTAAGTTTAACTTCTTAACTTAAAGTATTCATTATAAAAACAAAAAATAAAAGGCATACATAGTTTATAAGTATATTGCATTGACAAAATTACAAAATTTAAATATTTTATAATCTAAATTTTAAAAATAAAACTATCATAATAAAAGCTACTATTATATTCCCATATAAAACGGGAATAATAATATTTTTTATTTTGAAGTTACTCATATGGCTATAAGTCATAATTTTTAAAATTATTTTTTTAAATCTATTAAAGATGTGGGAAATGTGAATTTGAAAATACATATTTACTAGTAATAGGTAAGAGATAATAAAAATGGATATAAAATATTAGAATTATATATATTTTTAAAAAAAAATTGACACCCGGTTAACCAAAAGGCTAGTCTTAATGGGATTTGGGTTAAATGGTTCGGACCAAAGGCCCGGACTTAAACGAGCCAAAATAATTCGGCCTTGATCCTCTTTTTTCTGATTTAACGGTCCGGAACAACGTGGCGCGGCCCATTTGACATCTCTAATAGTAATATAGTTGGTGCAACATCACTTGAATACCACTGTGGGGAAGCTAATCGCGTCGAATCAAAAATATATTAAAGGAGGTGAAATCGAACCATTACTCAATGCTTCTTTTTGGAAGATGAATAAAATATGTTTAGATTATAATGTTTGGATTTGTTTTAATACATTAGGTCTACCCGTGAACCTAATATATATTATAATGTTTGGATTTGTTTTTCTTGAATATCTTCATTCTTCTAAAATATTTTTTCAAAATAAATCCAGATATTTTTGTTAATTTTATATTTATATATCTAGATGTCAATGGAATAAGTGAAAATCTGGTTTAACCACCGGAGTGGCGAAATTGTACCTCTGCCATTAGAGAATTCAAAAACTTAATTTAGCCTTTAATTAATTTATTAGTGATTGTTTGCTTTTTATTTAGATGATATTTTAATATTCCAACTAAAAATATTTTTATGTGTACTTGATGTTGTTTTTTAGGGTAGATCATTCAAAGTCAACGGAGTTGATAGAATCCTCTTCCCGAGGGGGAAGTATTCATCAAGTCTTCTTCTCCGAGAGCTGGAAAATTATTTGATTGGGAACTTGCCTGCACACATGAGCAAAAAAAGGCCCCGGGGGTTGTCCTTGGGATGCCCCTCCAGCGCTCAAGTCAGCACGGTGAACGAGAGAATAAAACAATTTCTATGGACCGTGTAGGAGAAATTGGTCTATGGGCCAATCCCGGACTCCTTTGGGCCGGGTTATTTTATTAAGAGTCCATATGACAATTAATATTAAATAAATATATAAATTGAAATATATATTAATTAATTAAATATCATTTTTACCCCCAGCATAAACCCCTCATCTCTGGTGTTGAGGAGGGATGAAGTAATGCGGGAGCTAATTCGGTGTAGAAATATCTAGCTCGTCTTGTTGTATATCTTGTCATGCCTTTGGAGAATCTTTGACCACTTTTGCATAAGGGCGCTTGTAAGGAGAGCTTGTGGTCATGTCTTCCACATGTAATTTTTTTCTCACTACTCTTTAACTTTGAAATTTTTTGCTTTGTAGAAGGCTTAGAAAATTTCTGGAAAGTTGAGGTGAGAGTCCATGGAGAGTTGGAGTGTGTCAAGAGGAGAGAGAGATGTGAGCTCCATACAAGGGTGAGCCCCATTTTCCTTCATGTTTTTCCTTGTCTTCTCCAGAGTTTTCGTATATTTCAAGCGGGGTTCTTAATTTTGTCATTCTTCCGTTCCGCTCGGAGGTCAGGGTGTCACCGGGCATTTAGTTTCTAGTTTTGTCATTCCATTTCCATCTCTGTCTATGGAGTTTGATATTCCTCCTCTCGTTCCAGAGTTGTGTTTTGATGGCGAAGGAGAAGTAGAGCTTGAGCTGAATTTGAGCTCAAGTGGTGAGTCTTCCGAGGCTGAGTCCGAGGAATATGGTCCCGAAGGAATCCACAGCACCAAGTATCAACATCGTCCTCCTCCCGGGAGTTAGGCAGTTGTTCCGAGAGAGTTGGCCAGTCGAGTATCATCTGTTTGTCTTTGTAGGCTGCGGGAGCGCTAGAAATTCCTTCGGAGTTTGTGATGTTTGGCCCGATTTGGCAATGCACAGTTTACTCATCCACCCGAGAGATTCATCATGGTATACCTTTGACTTTTCGTTGGTTTTATTCTTCCCAGGATAATTTCCTCATCACGATCCATAGATCCTTTGGAGCATGTGTTGGTCGAGTTCATTCCTCAAAGCTTACGCATGTATAGGGGTTATGAGTATGTGATGCGATAGTTGGGCTTGACTCGACTCTAGATGGATTTCATTCTCTGTTCTATGCCAGGAAGGCTCCTTGTCACACCTTTTTCCACTTATTCCCGCGCCCCTAGTGCAAGTTTCTTGAAGGACTTCCTTCTCCTGGTGGGATATGGAAGGATGACTTCTTTTACGTGATGGATAATGGTTGGGAGCTCCCTCGTGATGGGTTTTGGAAGTTATTGACGGCCCAAGGTACTCCTGATTCTCGAAATGAGATGGCGGAAGTGTATAGATCCAGGGGATTGTTTAAGAGTCTTCTGAATGTTAGGGAGTGTTGGGATTTGATCCAGCATCCTGTCTGCAATGGGCTTTAAAAGAGGCGCAAGGCGCAGCCCGCGATTCGAACTCGTGAGCGCTAGATTACACAGTTAAAGGAGAGTTTAAAGGATTTGTTATGGACTACCTATACCAACAGATGCATTTTCTTTTCTGGTACCCATTACATAGAAACTCTGAGGTTAAGCGTGCTTGGCCTGGAGTAGACATGGGATCGGTGACCCCCTGGGAAGTTTTCCAGGGTGCGCGTGAGTGAGGACAAAGCGCGCTAGAAAAGACTCGTGTTGGTTTGTGGGGACAGTTATCAATCCAGTAAAGCACTTGACGTCCAACAACTGGTATTAGAACAGCTCACGAGTTCGAATTTCCTTGGAAGCACACTGCAGTGAAGGTTGCCAGGAGCGGTGGAACTGAGATGCTGGCACAGCGGAGGTAAATGGACCAGAACTGAAGGGTACATTGCCAGGTCGCCGGAACTGAGGTAAATAGACTGGAACTAAAGGCGAGGTTCTTTGGGTGGCGGAATCGAGAGAGGCGGGCGTGACGCGACACTTGAACTGAAGAAGTTGGCGTTAGAACTGAGGAAGTTTGGCGGGCAGCGGAGGTTGCCAAGTGTAACGACCCAATTTTATGAAACTAAAGTACTCTAAAATATTATTAAGAAAACACGAATTTATAAATTAAAGTGATGCCAATAATTATCAAAAAGTTGATTTAAAATTTTAATTCTTAAGAAAAAAATATAATGATAATAATAATAATAATAATAATAATAATAATAATAATAATAATAATAATAATAGTAATAATAATATTACATCTTCCAAATTAAATATCCAACAATTGTTCCAAGCATAAATCGGAAAAATTAAAGACATAAATCTAAAATTTAGTCCGATCATAATTATTTAAAATATAAATATAGCATGATTCATTCCACCATCCACAACATCATATCCTCAGCCGGATTCCTCAACCTGAAAGTCATGATAATAATAGGGGTGAGCTTCATCTCGCTCAGTAGGGACATATCTGTCAATATTTAATATAACATGAAAAGCATTCACATAATTACAACAATAAATTCATTAATTTCCTCTTTTTCTATGACTGGCCAGTTACTACATATAGCATTGCGGGTTCACCCCGAAGATACCTTTGATCCCGGACCCTTTTCCTAGCCCCTAGCTTATATGAATTTACTTCTTCTTGACATATATTGCAATTAATAAAATACAATCATGAAACATTAAATAAAGACAAATAATATAGAAATCCTTACCTTAATATTCGCAGATATTCGATGTAGAAAAATGAACAATAAAACTCTTAATTTTCGAAAAATGAACAAAAACTTGATGGCTCAAAAGCTACCTTTAAAACCGTAGGCAAGTGCACCTATCGTTTTATAGTATAGATTATTGAGTACCGAGTGTCATTCCCACGAGGATTGTAAGTACTAATAATTACCGTCTTTTTGTTATTTAATCTAACAATTTTCAGAGTTTTTGTTTGATGAAAAAGGAAAAACAAATTATAAATTGTAAAAATTAAGTAAAATTTGTAGAATAAGAAATCAAGAGATAAAAGTGTGTTTGAATGTAAATCCCTCTAGAATGTTTTTGTGATTTGACAAGTTAAAAGATTCAACCATAAGCCCTTAAGTAAAAACCAACCTCTTTTAATAAAATCTCATGCTATGTGGACCGTAGAAATTCCCGATTTAAGTTAATCCCTTTCTCAAGGCGAAAAACTCCTAATCTCAAGTTGATTAACTGAAATCTCTTTCTAGTTAAAACCCCCAAGATTGCATTATAACGATTTATGAATTCCCATATTAGGTTTGACCCTAATCCAGAAGATTTATGTCGTCCTATATCTAGGATTGCATGCAACTCTTTTCACTTATACAATTTCTTTTTCACCATAAATCTTTCGATTACTCGATGAAGAAAAGATATCAAATCAATATACCGGAAATATTAACTCGAATGAGATAAGCATGATATAAGTGAATCACACAAGACATGAGAATTTTATTAAAAACATACAAACCTTAATCACAAATCCATTCTAGAGTTCATTACACTCAAACACTAAGATTTTAGCTATTCATGATTTTGACAAAAGAGTAAATTACACAAGAAGATTTAAGCATTGTAGACATAGTGTACTTATCTTTCTCAAAACCTCAATGGACTTCTTCCTTGATTGATGATGTTGCTCCAAGCCTTCTTCTCCAATATTGCCCCAAGCTTTCTTCTCCAAGACCCCTTGATCCCAATTCTACTTAATGAAATGAATACAATGAATATTTCCTGAATGTCTAATGAATGAATCTCCCAATTTCAACCCTTGGATTTTATAGGCAACCAATACATTGATAGTACTCTCTTTTATTAAACAATCACCCCCATTTTCCTTGTTGGTTGGTGAATTCTTGTATTCAAGTGATGAGGGAGGGGACATGGAGACATGTTTCAGCAAAATAGGGTGTTAAAAGTGTACAAAAGTGGCCAAAATGGGTTGGTTGGTGAGTTTTCCCCAAATTCCGCAAAGAAAAGTTGCAAAAAGAGGTCCCGGACACGCCCGTGTACCCCAGAACGGCCGGGCCGTGCTGTTTTATCACACAGGGACTCAGCCTGACATGGCCGTGCTTCCCAACACGGCCAGGCCGTGTTCCTGGACACGGCCGTGTTGGGGAACACGGCCAGGCCGTCTTGGAGGCTGTTTTGTGCAAAAAGTTCGAGTTTTTGGCTCCCGGCGGAACACGGCCGTGTTGCCCGACACCCCCTGCCCGTGTTGGACCAAAAAGGCCCCGAAATGACGCGTTTGGCTTGGAATTTCGAGCGTTTTTGCATCCTTAAACTCTCCGGTATGTTTTGACATGAATCCATGGTCCGAAATTCACCAAAATTAGCCCCGAATGGTCAATCTACATCAATAAAATCACCTCGGAGTAATATGAACTATGTACAATCAAAAATTTACAAAACTAACAATAAAATAACTCGAATTCTACTCAAATATACACATAAAACATGCATAAAAAGACTCTTATCAAACCACCTCCAACTTTGAACTTTGCTTGTCCTCAAGCAAAACATTATATCAAAAAGAGGGATTCAATAAATCACAACATACAAAGATGATTTTTTTTTTTTGAACATATTGAACATAAGCAGTCAAGTTCTTGGCCTTCTCAACCTGAATTAACCATTAAGTAAAAACATAGTTTTGTAAAGCGATCGACTGTCAAGAAAGACTGTAATATCGGCAGGCATTATTCAGACTTGAAATCATCACTCCACAAATAATGATAGTTATGAACAACTTCAATTCAATAACGCCATGAAAATACAAGAATTCAATAGATCATTGTAGTTAGCCTACTAGTCATATAACCAAGCTTCTTGAACTTTATTGGAATGAGAAGTCAAGGAGTATTCATTCTCCTTTTTTTTGTTTTTTTTTTTTTTTTTTTTTTTTTGGGACCTTTCGAGACATGCTTCTACTAGGTTTATATTTTGAATTTCTGTTCAAACACTCCTAGGGTGGTTTCCCATACTCATATTCGTGTCGCCGTTTTACGTAAAAGACAAACATGGGGCTCATGAATGCTCCTAGTTACTAAGCAACAACAAATAGAGGAGTATAACCTCGATTGGTCCGTTTTTTTTTTTCTTCTTTTTCTTTTTTTTATTTTTCTCTTTGTCTTTTTTTTTTATTCGCAAGCTTGGTTTAACAACTCGTTAACCACTACTAAATCACGAGTTCTCAGACGTTCATAGCGCTAGGTATCGTCGTATATGCCTTAACACATCAAGTATTTTGGTGTTAGAAATCTCATCAAAATTTTGCCTCGCATCCACGTCAATCTATCCTAGACAATCAATTGCTTCACATTGAAAACACAAATTAACAAGTTAATGTAGGTATAATTGGGCTAAGTTATTGACTAGCAAACATTCAATTTGTTAAAAAAAAATAATAAAAAATAAAAATAAAAATCACATCTCTCACAAACAAGCATACAAGCATTAGAAAATGTTATTGTACCCACCTCCAACTTTATGATTCACATTGTCCTCAATGTGAAAGAAAGAAATGGACAAACACACACAACACACTCAAAAAAAAAAAGCAAAGAAACTAGAATGATATAAAAGAAGTGGAAAAAGAAAATACGACCTTACTACAATAGTGGAATCGGTGTTGAGTGATCATTGGGTTGTTTTTGCACGGGACCTTCAACGGCATCTTCATACCTAATCAAAGTTAAGCAACACACAACTCGAATACCGTGAAATCTCAAATATTCCCAATTAGGACAACCAAGAAGATGTTCAAGAGTTTTTTTTTTTTTTTTTTGATTTGAAAATGACTCTAAGGACTTGTGATTATTTTGAAAGAAAATAAAATAAAAAAATAAAAATGAATGAAAACAATTGCACACAAACATCGGGTTGCCTCCGGGTAGCGCTTCTTTAACGTCATATAATTTGGACCATTTCACCTAAATGTGAAGATTTAATCGGCGGAGCCTTGAACTTATGAAAAATTTTATCTCTTTGAACAACATCGCCACCCGTATCGATTTTCGAACAATTGACCTTCATGGTCCTATTTTTCTTCATGTTATTCTCAAAATGGGATTTATCTCGTGGGAAACTTTTGCACATTGAACATCACATACTTTCGAGGATTTATTAGAAGACATATCAAGCAAAGAATCATTTATCCTTGTCTCAATCAAGTTTATAGGAAAACAAGTATCATTTATAGGATTTCTCAAAGGAATTTTAAAGATAACTTGTTCACCCCCTACTCTCAAAGTAAGCTTTCCATCATGCACATCAATGAGAGATTTAGCGGCCAAAAGGGACGCCCTAGAATTAAGGGAACTTCTATATCATCATGCATGTCAAGAATAATAAAATCAACTGGGAATATGAATTTATCAATCTTAACTAGCACATCTTTAACAATACCTCTAGGATGTTTAATCGATCTATCGGCTAATTCAATGTCCATCCTAATAGGTTTAAGTTCACTTAATTCCGCATGCTTGAATGTTTCATAAGACATCACGTTGATACTAGCTCCCAAGTCGGCTAGTGCCCTATCAACAGGTAAACCATCAATTGTGCAAGGGATAATAAAGCTTCCTGGATCATTAAATTTTTGTGGTAGTTCATTGGAAGGACATTTATCATTCAATCGCACATTTGATAATTTATTAAGCTTATTTTCACTAGGAATGATGTCATTAAGATCCCTAACATGCTTTGAATGAGGGTCAACAAATGGATTATTGGCATGTAATTGTTTGAAAGAATCAAGGTACTTACCAAATTTGTCCTCCCTTCTATCTTCTTCGGTTAGACTCCGGTAAGGGATCTTGGGCTT
This sequence comes from Rehmannia glutinosa, assembly GCA_016081115.2. NCBI lineage: Eukaryota > Viridiplantae > Streptophyta > Magnoliopsida > Lamiales > Orobanchaceae > Rehmannia > Rehmannia glutinosa. Next base: position 33,137,132 of record CM071934.1, on the reverse strand, counting down.
GTATTCTCCAACCTCCTTTTTCATGAGATTTTCTTTGGGCATGTCATCCTCCACGTATTTCTGCATGGCGGCATTGGCATAATCATGCTCATGTGGAAAACTGATGGTGATTGCCTTTACGTGCTCCCTTGGGTTTGGCTCGAGATTACCCGGCAAACTACCTTGTGGCCTTTCGGAAATCATCTTCGCAATCGCCTATTTGGTTTTCAGATTATGGATAGATGCCTCTTGATTTCTCAAGGATGTTTCCACCGCCTGGAATCGGGTATCATTGATTGCACAAACTTTGTTATAAGATCTTCCAAGTTAGGCTTACCTTGATTTAGGTGAAATCCAGGAGACGTGTGTAGATCGGGATTGGGATTAGGTCGTGGTTGGCCTTGATTTCCCCAACCGAAATTAGGATGTTGTCGCCACCCAGGATTATATGTGTTCTTTGTAAGGATTACTTGGGTAATTTTCGCCTTGATTCCCAACGTAATTAGCATGTTCAGCGTGAGGTATTGTGTGTGGGACAGTCTTGATGATTATGCAATCCGCCGCAAGTTTCACAAGATAAAGCGTGCGGTGGTGGTGGTTTAGGAGCGCTAGATCGTCGATCGTTTGGGTCAAAGCTTCGACTGTGCGGCTAGTGTAACCTTTGCATCCGCATTATAAACACCACTGTTCGTTAGGTTTACCTCAAATGCACGGATTGCCATTGATAGCCATTCATGGCCATTCCTTCTATCGAGATCTGGGCAAACTTCGGTGTTTTATTGTTCAAAGTTCCCCGGCCGCCGCATCAATCATTTGCCTTGTTGACGAGAGTAGCCCATTGTAAAATGTTTGGACTTGCATCCAAATAGGAAGACCATGATGTGGGCATTTTTCGCAACAATTCTTTGAATCTCTCCCAAGTGTCGTATAAGGTCTCGTCATCTTCTTGAGTGAATGAAGAGATTTCATTCCTCAATCGTGCAGTTTTGGCCGGTGGAAAATATTTCAAAAGGAACTTTTCGGCCATGATGTTCCACGTTGTAATCGTTCCCTTTGGCAAAGTATTTAGCCATTGTTTAGCCCGTCCCCGAAGAGTAAATGGGAATAGGCGTAAACGGATGGCATCATCAGAGACCCCATTGATTTTGAATGTATCGCAAATTTCGAGGAAATTTGCGATATGATTATTCGGATCTTCGTTTGGTAGGCCGTCGAATTGAACGAATTGTTGCACCATTTGAATGACATTCGGTTTGATTTCAAAATTATTGGCGGCAACAACGGGCCTTACGATGCTAGATGACGTGCCGTCCATGGATGGTTTGGCATAGTCATACATAGTTCTTTGTTCATCCTCCATGACGAAATCTTTACTTTCGTTAGTATCCTCTTCGTGGTCTGTGTTAGTACTTTCCTCTGTGTTGCTACCGGCGATGTCGCGCTTCCAAATTCGGCGACGAGTAGGCATACACTGCGGTAAACAAAGAGGATAAGTATAAACCAAGACTTACAAAGATAGATAAAAAGGAAGATAATGGTAAAAAAATAAAAAAAAATGATTAAATTAACAAAAATAAAGCGTTCTTAATATTACAATCCCCGGCAACGGCGCCAAAAACTTGATGGCTCAAAAGCTACCTTTAAAACCGTAGGCAAGTGCACCTATCGTTTTATAGTATAGATTATTGAGTACCGAGTGTCATTCCCACGAGGATTGTAAGTACTAATAATTACCGTCTTTTTGTTATTTAATCTAACAATTTTCAGAGTTTTTGTTTGATGAAAAAGGAAAAACAAATTATAAATTGTAAAAATTAAGTAAAATTTGTAGAATAAGAAATCAAGAGATAAAAGTGTGTTTGAATGTAAATCCCTCTAGAATGTTTTTGTGATTTGACAAGTTAAAAGATTCAACCATAAGCCCTTAAGTAAAACCAACCTCTTTTAATAAAATCTCATGCTATGTGGACCGTAGAAATTCCCGATTTAAGTTAATCCCTTTCTCAAGGCGAAAAACTCCTAATCTCAAGTTGATTAACTGGAAATCTCTTTCTAGTTAAAACCCCAAGATTGCATTATAACGATTTATGAATTCCCATATTAGGTTTGACCCTAATCCAGGAAGATTTATGTCGTCCCATATCTAGGATTGCATGCAACTCTTTTCACTTATACAATTTCTTTTTCACCATAAATCTTTCGATTACTCGATGAAGAAAAGATATCAAATCAATATACCGGAAATATTAACTCGAATGAGATAAGCATGATATAAGTGAATCACACAAGACATGAGAATTTTATTAAAAACATACAAACCTTAATCACAAATCCATTCTAGAGTTCATTACACTCAAACACTAAGATTTTAGCTACTCATGATTTTGACAAAAGAGTAAATTACACAAGAAGATTTAAGCATTGTAGACATGGTGTACTTATCTTTCTCAAAACCTCAATGGACTTCTTCCTTGATTGATGATGTTGCTCCAAGCCTTCTTCTCCAATATTGCCCCAAGCTTTCTTCTCCAAGACCCCTTGATCCCAATTCTACTTAATGAAATGAATACAATGAATATTTCCTGAATGTCTAATGAATGAATCTCCCAATTTCAACCCTTGGATTTTATAGGCAACCAATACATTGATAGTACTCTCTTTTATTAAACAATCACCCCCATGTTCCTTTTTGGTTGGTGAATTCTTGTATTCAAGTGATGAGGAAGGGGACATGGAGACATGTTTCAGCAAAATAGGGTGTTAAAAGTGTACAAAAGTGGCCAAAATGGGTTGGTTGGTGAGTTTTCCCCAATTCCGCAAAGAAAAGTTGCAAAAAGAGGTCCCGAACACGCCCGTGTCGCCCAGAACGGCCGGGCCGTGCTGTTTTATCACACAGGGACTCAGCCTGACATGGTCGTGCTTCCCAACACGGCCAGGCCGTGTTCCTGGACACGGCCGTGTTGGGGAACACGGCCAGGCCGTGTTGGAGGCTGTTTTGTGCAAAAAGTTCGAGTTTTTGGCTCCCGGCACGGAACACTGGTCGTGTTGCCCGACACCCTGCCCGTGTTGGACCAAAAAGGCCCTGAAATGACGCGTTTGGCTTGGAATTTCGAGCGTTTTTGCATCCTTAAACTCTCCGGTATGTTTTGACATGAATCCATGGTCCGAAATTCACCAAAATTAGCCCCGAATGGTCAATCTACATCAATAAAATCACCTCGGAGTAATATGAACTATGTACAATCAAAAATTTACAAAACTAACAATAAAATAACTCGAATTCTACTCAAATATACACATAAAACATGCATAAAAAGACTCTTATCAATACCTTTGATCCCGGACCCTTTTCCTAGCCCCTAGCTTATATGAATTTACTTCCTCTTGACATATATTGCAATTAATAAAATACAATCATGAAACAGTAAATAAAGACAAATAATATAGAAATCCTTACCTTAATATTCGCAGATATTCGATGTAGAAAAATGAACAATAAAACTCTTAATTTTCGACCCCTTCGTTTTCTATATATGCTCACTAAAATATAATCTCATCAAAATAAAATTTTAGAAAACACACTCAAACTTTGCTCACAATTTTATAAAATTCTCCGTCAAATTTGCAGTATTTAACTATTTAGGAAATTTTCTTTGATAAAATGCTAACAACATACCTCCTATTTATAGGCAAACAAGATCTAATGGAAAATGTATTTTTTTATACATGATTAGGGCATTTGGATTAATGGGTGGTTGGCTAAAATTTTCATCCACTCCTTTTTGTTATGTGTTAGGTTATTGTCTAATTAGTGCTCCACTACAATTAATCTATATTTATATATATATTTTTTTCTGTTATTACATTCTACTCTCCTTAAATAAAATTTCGTCCTCGAAATTCGATATCTTACCTGGAATTGAAAATTTTGAGTACTTGACACGAATCTCCTCTTCACGCTCCCAAGTAGCTTCATTTCTGCCATGACGTCTCCATTGTACTTTGATCAGAGCAATATCTTTATTTCTCAAATGGTGAATCTTGCGTTCCAAAAAAGCTTCCGGTGCCTCCTCGTAAGTTAAGTCATTGTTGATTGTCAAATCGTTATAATTCACGATGTGACTTGGATCGTGAACGTACTTTCTTAGCATAGAGACGTGAAAAACATTGTGCACACTTGATAGACTCGGTGGTAATGCTAGCTGATAAGCTAAATCTCCAACTCGTGTAAGGATTTCAAATGGTCCTATATATCTCGGTTTCAACTTTCCCTTTTCGCCAAATCGAATAACACCTTTAATAGGAGCTACTTTTAGAAATACTTTTTCTCCTTCATCAAACTGTATATGTTTTGTGCCTCCAGGGTGAGCTGTGTACGGCGCACAGTGAGCTTCTTCAAGAATTTCTTTTATAAGCCCTTCCTCTTTAAGAACGCATAATCTCCCTTCATATGTCAAGGTACCATCATTTGTTATAACAAATTCTTTTACATTCCCTTCCCGAGCTTTTTCTTTCATTTTGCTCAAAAAATTTATCTCGAGGTTGAGCTTCTTTTATCTTCTCTCTCAAAGTAGGTTGCACCACCAAAGATGCTAGTACTATCTCTGTACTTTTTGGTGGTACCACTGCTTCAATTCTCATCCTAGCAAATTCTCTCACAAGATGTTCTTGTTCAGATATCAAGCTTGGCTTTTCTCCTTTTGTTTTACGACTTAATGCATCGGCTACAACATTAGCTTTACCCGGATGATAGTTGATAGTGCAATCATAGTCATTCACCAATTCCAACCACCTTCTTTGCCTCATGTTTAGCTCTTTCTAAGTAAACAGATATTTCAAGCTTTTGTGGTCGGTGAAGATTTCACATTTTTCTCCATATAGGTAATGGCGCCAGATCTTTAATGCATGCACTACAACAGCTAACTCTAGGTCATGAGTAGGATAATTTAACTCATGTGGCTTTAGTTGTCTTCAGGCGTAGGCAACCACTTTACCATGTTGCATTAGTACGCATCCCAAGCCTTATTTTGATGCATCACTATAAATAACAAAGTCTTTAGTGGGGTCAGAAATTGTTAATACTGATGCAGAAGTTAGCCTTTGCTTCAACTCCTGAAAGCTTTCTTCGCATTTCTCATTCCATTGGAACTTCTCCCTTTTTCTTATCAGTCGAGTCATAGGCGCAACTATCTTTGAAAATCCTTCAATAAATCTTCGATAATAGCCTGCCAACCCTAGAAAACTGCGAACTTCATTCGCATTCTTAGGTGCACTCCATTCATTGATTGCTTCAACTTTAACCAGGTCCACTTCAATTCCTTGAGCAGTGATTACATGTCCAAGAAACACCACTCGATCTAGCCAAAACTTGCATTTCTTGAATTTCGCATATAACTTTTCCTTGCGAAGCGTTTCTAGCACTATTCTTAAGTGCTCAGTATGTTGTTCTCTATTCTTTGAATATACAAGTATATCATCTATAAAGACTATGACGAATTGGTCTAGATACAGATGAAACACTCTATTCATCAAATCCATGAATATTGTTGGTGCAATACTTAACCCAAATGGTATTACTACAAACTCATAATGTCCATATCAAGTTCTAAATGCCGTTTTCGAGATATCACTCTCTTTAATTTTTAACTAATGATATCCGGATCTCAAGTCAATCTTAGAGAAAATGTTGGCACCTCTCAACTGATCGAACAAATTTTCAATCCTTGGTAACGGGTATTTGTTCTTCACTGTGAGTCGATTAAGTTCTCTGTAATCGATACACATTCTAAGTGACCCGTCTTTTTTCTTTACAAACAGAACTGGTGCTCCCCACGGTGACACACTAGGTCTAATAAATCCCAAATCCAAAAGTTCTTGTATTTGCGCCTTTAACTCTTGTAACTCCTTTGGCGCCATCCTATAAAGTGCCTTAGATATAGGTGCTGCCCCAGGTATCAAATCTATTCCAAATTCAACCTGGCGATCTGGAGGAATTCCCGGCAAATCCTTTGGGAATACATCCAAAAATTCTTGTACAATTGATACGTCATTAGGTGTCACTTCAACTGTCGAGGTATCTACTAAACTCACTAGATATCCTTGACAATTTTTCTTTTTCAACATCTTTCTTGCCTTCATTGTTGATATCACTCGTGGTACGGCCTTAGACTTAATCCCATAAAATTGTATATCATCATTTCCTGGCAGTTTGAATATTATCTCTTTCTCATGACACTTAATGTCTGCCTCATATCTACTAAGCCAATTCATACCTAGGATTACATCAAAATCATTCATCTTAATTATTTATTGATCAGCTTTAAGATCTTTTCCCCATATATTCACTTCAACATCCTTATTTCTTGAGTCGGTAGTTATCGAATTTCGGATGGCAAGCCAATTTCAAGGGTTCATTTACTCTAGCACTCTTATGTCCTAATATAGCATGAAATTTGGCGGATAATAACGAATGTGTGGCACGGTGTCGAAAAGTACAAGAGCAGTATTCCAGAGCGGTTAGCATACCCGACATTGTACGGGTTACGATCGCCTTCTTCTTGAGTCATAGCATACATTCGAGCTCTACCTCCGGATGTTTGTTCTTTTCTTTCCCGCTTTCGACTTTTAAAAGAGGACAATTAGAGACTTCATGTCCGGCTTCTTACACTTGAAACATTTTCCTTGTCCGGCCTAAACATTCTCCAAAATGATTCTTCTTGCATTTTGGGCAAGTTGGCTGTCTCGCTTGCATAGTTGGGCGTGCATTTCCATCGGTCTTTATCTGTTTATTTTGATTTTCATTTTTTTATGTTTTGCCCGTCCCATTTTCGTTTTCTCGGGTAAAACAACCAAATTGAGCTCATCTTCGTCCCCAGCAAAACTTGCCTCCACCTCATGAGCCCTTCTCACCATCACCGAGTACTCTAAATCTCCTTGAGCAGATAATATACCTGATAATTGTGCTCAAGTCCCCTTCGAACCTCGAGCCTTTTTCAAATCAAGTATCCACTAGGTGTGGAGCAAACCGACTTAGTTGATTTAAGCTGTCTCTCTCATACTGTGTGATCAAGTTTCTTTGTTTAAAATTAAGGAATTCTGTCTCCTTTTTGTCCCGATATGATTGTGGGAAAAACTTTTCCATTACAATCACTTTGAACTCATTCCATGTTAAAGTATTCCGCTCTTCTTCAGTCTTAGTCCTCCAATATCCTTCCCACCAATGATCGGCATCTTGGTGAGTTGGAAGACAAAGACATACGACTCTATGTTCATCTCGTGCGACCAATAAGTCGAAAAATTCTCTCTAGCGATCGAAACCATTCTTCTACTGCTGTCGGGCCATCACGTCCATTGAATGTGGGTGGACGATAGTGGCGAAATTGTTCCACGACTCGTGCGTTGTTGTTGTTGTTGTTGTCTCCGTTGTTCTGCACACCTCTGAGGAACTCAGCAATTATATCTCCAGCAGTAGCAGTGGTTTGATTTCCTGTGTTAGTGGAGTTCTCACCGTTGACTTGATTTCCACGACGGGGAGCCATATTCCTAAGGTCATACATAATGTATTTATTATTATTATTATCCCAAGTTATTAATGGATTTTGCATGAAATATCTAACTTAAAATCTAAATATCATAATATAATGGTCAGTTAAATTAATATCAATTAAAGGACAACTAAGTTTTATATATGATAAGGATTTATTTATCAATTATTGAAATACATAGACTCATCCATTTCTACTGATCCATGTCTTCATCTTCCTCCGGATCTTCTTCTGGATCTTCTTCTGGGTCTTCTTCCAGGTTTCCTTCCGGTTCCTCATCTTCTGCCATAGCTTCATTGTTCAAAAACTCAATCCATTTACAGTATAACCTAGCAGTAAATGTCCCGTAGTTTATTTTGGGTCGATCTTCATGCCCGTCATACTCCAATAATGAGGCATAAAGCTTTTCAGTCTTGACGTTCCAAAACGAGGGTAAGCTATCAATCACTCTACGAGAGGCAGCGCGTTCGTTTGGAGCGCCAATGACATTCCTCACATTGTACCACAACTGGTGAATTTTAACTATATATTCTCCAATACTATCTCCCTCCTCAATTTGATCGTTGAAATAATGATTGAGTCGGTTAATGGGATGGTTCGGACCCCAGTTATTATTATTATTATTCTTTCTTGCAGTGTGACGAGTGCGAGTTCCTGCCATCTATATATATGTGCATTTTCAACCATAAGTCTATTTTTATAGATATATTTTTTTATAAAAGAAATAAAAGATTTCTATTCATTTAACATATAAATTGGTATTATGTTTAAGCAGAATAAAATAACATGGAATACATCATGACATAAATGAGCATACTGGTGCAATTGTATAATGTAACTTGCATTAAAAATTCTCATACCTTGAGGAGACCGACAAGATATGATGGAGGTGGATGTTATTATACCATTTTATCTTATACAAAGTTTGAGTTTTATTATATATATATATTTTTTAAGCAAAAACTGTACATTTCAATTTTCAAAAAAAAAATTTTTTTTATAAGCCTCTGTAAACGTAAAGACTGCTTCCGATACCACTTGTAACGACCCAATTTTATGAAACTAAAGTACTCAAAAATATTATTAAGAAAACACGAATTTATAAATTAAAGTGATGCCAATAATTATCAAAAAGTTGATTTAAAATTTTAATTCTTAAGAAAAACAATATAATAATAATAATAATAATAATAATAATAATAATAATAATAATAATAATAATAATAATAATAATAATAATAATAATAATAATGATGATAATAGTAATAGTAATAATAATATTACATCTTCCAAATTAAATATCCAACAATTGTTCCAAGCATAAACCAGAAAAATTAAAGACATAAATCTAAAATTTAGTCCGATCATAATTATTTAAAATATAAATATAGCATGATTCATTCCACCATCCACAACATCATATCCTCAGCCGAATTCCTCAACCTGAAAGTTATGATATTAATAGGGGTGAGCTTCATCTCGCTCAGTAGGGACATATCTGTCAATATTTAATATAACATGAAAAGCATTCACATAATTACAACAATAAATTCATTAATTTCCTCTTTTCCTCTGACTGGCCAGTTACTGCATATAGCATTGCGGGTTCACCCCGAAGATACGTTTGATCCCGGACCCTTTTCCTGGCCCCTAGCTTATATGAATTTACTTCCTCTTGACATATATTGCAATTAATAAAATACAATCATGAAACATTAAATAAAGACAAATAATATAGAAATCCCTACCTTAATATTCGCAGATATTCGATGTAGAAAAATGAACAATAAAATTCTTAATCTTCGACCCCTTCGATTTCTATATATGCTCACTAAAATATAATCTCATCAAAATACAATTTTAGAAAACACACTCAAACTTTGCTCACAATTTTATAAAATTCTCCCTCAAATTTGCAATATTTAACTATTTAGGAAATTTTCTTTGATAAAATGCTAACAACATACCTCCTATTTATAGGCAAACAAGATCTAATGGAAAATGTATTTTTTTTATACATGATTAGGACACTTGGATTAATGGGTGGTTGGCTAAAATTTTCATCCACTCCTTTTTGTTATGTGTTAGGTTATTGTCTAATTAGTGCTCCACTACAATTAATCTATATTTATATTTTTTTTTTCTGTTATTACACCAAGCACTGGAGCTGAGATGCTGGCAGGTGCTGGGAGGGAGATTGTTGGGATTTGGTCCAGCATCCTGCCTGCAATGGGCTTTAAAAGAGGCACAAGGTACAACCCGCGATTCGAACTCATGAGCGCTAGATTGCACAGTTAAAGGAGAGTTTAAATGATTTGTTATGGATTACCTATACCAACAGATGCATCTTTTTTTCTGGTACTCATTACATAGAAACTCTAAGGTTAAACGTGCTTGTCCTGGAGTAGACTTGGGATGGGTGACCCCTAGGGAAGTTTTCCAGGGTGCGCGTGAGTGAGGACAAAGCGCGCTAGTGTTCGCCAAAAAATTGTTTGGTTCATACTACTGCAAGTGTACAGTGTAGTTTATAGAATAATGGCAAGCAAGGTCGTATTCCTCACGGATTGAAGTTCGAAACACTTAGGCTATAATAACATCATATTCCAATTTTTATTGAAGCGACCGAATTTTGAGTATTTTAATCTAATAAAATCGAAAATAAAGAAAGAGTAAATAAAATAAATTTGTGAACCCCACAAGTATTTTCAACATCTTTAGGAGCAACCTTAGGCACATAATCTCAACATGCTTCTTTAATATTAAATGCGAATAAAATTTTAAAAACCAATTCATGCAATTCTATGGGTTCAAATTCCTAAATTCATTTACTCCCCTGGTCAAGTGGTGCGTAAACAGTTGATTAATAACAATTGTAGTCCTCTCGGATTGTTACAATTCTTATTAACTCCCAAAAGATTTGTGAATTAAATGACTCCCCACAAACACGCTTGTCACACATGTTTCATGTCTAAATTCGATTTTCGTCTTCTATAACTCACTTGGCCGGATTATGGACTAGAAGTATGACATGCAAATTATTGGCCAAATAAAAAGCAAGTATAAATAAGTACTCGATTTCATAAACAAGAACGCATGAATTAATTAAGAAAATAAATAATCTTATTTAATATAAATCCACAGTTTTGATTATGCCTCTAAGATCCGAAAATATGTCAAACATTGATTACAAACTCATAGACAAATTTGAATCCATAATTAGACATCATATAAGCACAGTCAAGAGTTCTTAAATAGACATAGAAATAAAACCCCTTCTTGTCAGGATGAATTCTTCCTCCAAGCCCTCGAAGCTCTTGTGCTCCCTAGATGCGAAAGCCTTGTGGTGTTCTTCGCGACTTAGCCTTTTGCTCTAAGAAGCTCTTTAATTCCTTCTTTCCTGTGTTATTTGATGTGTTTTCTATGTAGAGAGTGATGTTGGATGATCAATTTTCGTGCATAGCCTTGGGTCCCTTTTATAGATGCTTGGAGAAATCACTTGGAGAGTTTGAGTAGGAAAAAGAGACCAATTCAGCCCTAGTTACGTCGCACGATCGTGTCAACCCACACGTCCGGGTCGTGCGATCCGAATTCTATCTTGGAGTCTCCATGAAAGTTGTAGATCTTTCTCATAGCTTTTCAAGGCCACTTGAATCATCTCAATATCAATTTTGTAAAGGAAGTTATGGCTAACATATCTTTTGAACTCGCCGATGATGGAAAGCTGTTAGCGCGTTTTGACATTTTTGAAGGAAAAATCCTTTTGTTTGACCTTCCATGCTTCTCTCCTTCATATTTTTGCTCTTACATTAGCTCTTGACCTATACTTTAGCACGTGATATCTCTTTTTATCCAATTTAGCTTTATTTTCTGCAAAATTCACAAGAGTACGCAGTATCACGCCCAACAAGGGAAACCAAGCAAAATATATTGAATATACGTGCAAATGCATCAAATATATATCATTTTAAACCCTCAAATGCACGTATATTTTACACTCATCAGCTAGAAAATACTCGTGTTGGTTTGTGGAGATAATCATCAATCCAGTAAAGCGCTTGAGGTCCAACAGGGAGTTCTTGGGTATTCCACCTTGCTTACTTATTTACATTGCTTCCCGCTTTACTTGTGTATTTTTTTGACCCTCCATTTTTTCGATATTGCTTCTTGCTTTTTTTTCAAGTAAGGAGAGTTACAGCATAGCGGAGTTGACGACATTTAAAAAGAAGAAAAATGAGAAGGCCAAGGTAAAGTCTGCTACCGGGGGGAGTTCTAGTTCCCTGTCCCGGAGTTCCAGTGAGTGAGGACCGCGCCCTTATCGTCCGAATGGTGAACGATGCCCGAGCTCTCGCTCCATTGACCGTGCCGATGCTATTTTGGCTCCTCGTCCCCCTCCTGGGATGCCCTTCTGGAGCTCGGAATGGGCATTCCCCCAGAATTTACTCCAAGTTTTTGCAACATTTTTTGTATCTTTTCCCACATGTGTTAGCATTTTCGCCTTCTTTTTCTTTCACATTTTCATCGTGGAGGGACTCTTGCGAGGAGGCCCCAAGACTCCGGAGGAGAAAATTATTTTTACTAGGACCCTCTTATGAGGAGGCCCCTCCCATCCGGGGATTTAGTCGGGTGAGGTCTTCTCACCCGGGGTCTTAGCCGTGTGAGGTCTTCCCCTTTGGGTCTTAGCCAGAAAAGGTGAATTGCTAGGACCCCCCATAAGGAAGCCCTTCCCATCTAGGGTCTTAGTCGGAAGTGGTCTTCCCACCTGGGGTCTTAGTCGGCTGAGGTCTTTCCCTCTGGGGTCTTAGTCGGAGAAGGTGAATTACTAGGACCCCCATGAAGAGGCTTCTCTCATATGGGGTCTTAGCCAAAAGGGGTCGTCCCACCCGGGGTCTTAGCAGGGTGAGGTTTCCCCTCCGTGGTCTTATTCAGATGAGGTTATTTATGAGGATCCCCGTAAGAAAGCACTCCTATCTGGGCTTTAGCCAGAAAGATGGGGTTTGCTAAGGAGAGCACCCAAATGGTCATTGACATTGACCATATGTGGTCATTAATTGGATTCCTAACATCAAAGTAGAGACGTGAAAGTACTTTTATTCATTATAATGATAAAGTTTTACGCCCTATGGGCTGAAACATGACTAAAATGTACATAAATGTTTAACACCTCTTGGGCAGAAATAAACTGTAAATAGTCAAAAAAACTATATACTAAGATCTCCGCTAGTCCAGGGAGAGCTGGTGTCTATGGTTGTGTTGTGCTTTCATCATTCGGTCTTGGGAGCTTGCTCATCTTCAAGGTGGCCACATAGCACTCCCGATTCATCTTGATGTCTCCAATCATCTATCATATCCCCAAGTCTGTGGGGAACTTCAGCCTTAAGTAAACCATAGAGAGGATCGCTCAAAACTGGTTCAGGATGGGCCTTCCCAATATAAGATTGTACGGAGAGGGAGCATCTGCAATGAGGAAGTGGACCATCTTCATAACCTAATGTGGGGCGTCCATTCCCAACGTGAGTGGTAGGTTGATCTCGCCTGAGGACTTGATCACTTGTCCAGTGAAGCCAATTAGCAGTGCCGAAACTGGAACAACCTATACTAGGTCAATCCTCATCTTGTCGAAGGCTTCCCGAAATATGACATCCACTGCGCTCCCCGTATCTACCTGGACCTCTTGACCATAAAGTTGGCCAGCATAACTTATATGACAATGGTGTCAGGGTGAACTTGGGTTTCTGGGATGTAGTCTTGAGTGCCGAATGTGATAGGCATGTCCTTGGTCCGGTTCCAATTTGGAACACGGTTCTGGTTCTGATTTTAACCAAAACCATTTGTTTATCTTTGATAATTTTTTTATTTTTTTAAAACAGTTTATCAATTTCAGTTACAAAAAAATGGAAAAAGAAAGAAAGAGAATTGGACTTAATATTCAATTTAGTTTTGTACTAAATATTAATAATAATATTACATTGTTTATATATACTATTAGAGTATACAAGAATCATAGTTCACGTAGTTCCCTTACAACATTTGGGTTAAAATGTATCTCATGTGGTTATAAATATAAAACGTTATAACCATTGTTCCACCACGGTTCCAGTTCTGATTTGTAACCCGGTTTTAGTTCCATTTGGCCACCCCTACACCTAAGGCATCCTGACATAGCAGTCCTGGAGCAGCAGCTGCATGAAGACCCCTCATAAGAGCACCTTGTCATAGCAGGTTGCAACATCAGCTGGTTAAAGACCCCTCACAGCTCCACCAGCTGAGGATGACCCTCACTTGACTGGAATGGAAGAGAGGAACAACGAACAGGAGGACAACTAGACTCCTGAAAAACCATCACGCTACTGGAGAATAGGCAGGCATGAAATCTAGCAATGACATTCATAAACTCCCTTCGGCACTCCGAGTGAGGAGTAAAGAGCTATCTAGACTATTCAAATTACCTCTAGAGAAAGCAACTCTTTACAGAAGAGCAGAACTCCAAAGAAGACCTGCTAACGATCCCTTGTCAACTGAAGGAAGCTCCAGGAAACCTCCAAACATTGGAGAAATATCTCCCAATACGGAATCAGAAAGAAATGCTCAACTCTTTGGAGAAGACAAAGACTCCCAAGATGAATAAAGTTAAACCATAATTGAATCAGTCCAAGGATCCACTACACAAAGAATAAGAAGTGGCTAAGTGCCACTCCACCTTGCACTCACGCAGGGAAGCATCTACTAACCCTCAACTATGTCGTCGAGCATTTTCACTTGGCATCCTATATGGACAAAGGGCTCCCTCATTTTTCCTTTGATCTCACGATTTTCTGCTCAAGCTGCTAAAGAGAAATATATACATTCCATGAGGCCACTTAGGAGAGCCATGCGCAATCTAAAGCCCTGAGACTCCAGAGCAGAAGCACAATTCATTCAACCATACTGGTGAAATTACTCCTTAGAGACATCAAGACTTTCTAGCTGCTGAAGAGGAACGACGAAAAGGGTTACCCAACGAATACTTAGATAAGGACTTAGACAGTAGATATTGAAGTGAAGAAGAATCGTCAATCATATCTACAACACTTATAGTGGCAATTAGACCCCCATGTTGACAAATCCCACTAAGGTGACATTCTGAACTAGCCCTAATGTTGTCGTTAAAATCGTTCCAACGGATCGAATAGCAGATGCTAGAACGCCATTGGTGGTGGAGAGCACGGGACAAACCACAGAGTTAAGTGGAAGTTGAACAATACTAACACATGGAAGCATGGGCAAGCCAAGGATTAGTCCGGTTAAAGCATGAACAATGATATTAAATTATCCATTAACATTGGTGGTGGATTGACCGAGAGTGACTGTTGTACCAAGAATGGAGCAATTCTGGCTAACAAGCGCCCTGGCAACACCTTGGCCTGGACAATTTCCGGTAGGCGTGCAACAAAGGGTGTCGCCTACACTTAGGCCACGCAGAGTGATCAATTGGCCATGGGCTAGTGGTTTTGAGGCCGCAAAGAGGATGAGAGCAATGAGAAAAAGTGCCGAGACACGATTATAAGCCATGTTGGAGATTTTATGAGTTTATGTTTTAGAATGATTTGATATGTTTTAGAATGCTTTGATTTGTTATGTTCAAATGTCAGAAAAGAGCACTTATTTTATATATGTTTATTTTCTGTCTTGTTGCCTTTTTTCAAGAATTACTATAACATTTATTTTACTATTTTATTATATTAGTAAGTTTGAAGTAAGAGTTTATGGGTGGATTTCTCTCTGAGATAGTTCTCATAGATCTATTGTATAAGCCAAAGTGCCCTTTTTTGTGTCATACTACAATATATTTGCCTATACTTATTGAAGAATACATCTCCATGAGATAAACTTTACATTTGACGAGCATGCATTATAGACCATGAGATAAACGTAACATTTTAGAAACTACATATATATGGTAACATGAGATAAATCATATATATCACTACAAGAAATATGCAAATAGACACCACCATAAAGACAGGTGGTCTTACGACTTTTAAGTGTCGTTTCCTTTTAACACCATTTTTTACAAAACCACTCTCTTATTATTAGCTGACCTTTTGATAATAGACAACGGGTTTCCGTAAACCGCTGTCTAATATAAAGGGCACCATTAAATAGATGTCTAATCATTGTCAAAATTATAGACACGGGTTTAAAAACTGGTGTCATATCATAATTATTGTTAATAATTAAAATTATTGCTAATTTTCTTCTAAGAAAACCAATTTCTTTGCTGATTTTCGAAGCACTTGTACCCCTCAAAAGTCTCATTCCTTCCGCCACCACCAACTTCAACTTCAACCCGCCCCCTTCCCGCCATTGCTCGTGCTTTCACTCTTTGCGCACACACTGAAATTACAACCACTTGCTTGTGCTTTAAGCTGCGCCTACGGGAATGCGGTGTCGGTGAAGCAAACCATGGGTTTGAGATAACATCTTCCCCGCCTTCAACATACCACCTCAAATCCAGGTATTTCCCTTGCCCGATTCTCTCTCTCTCCCCTCTCTCCTCTCTCTCTCAATTTTGCCCTAAATTTATAAGATATGAAGATGTGGTTGCCCTAAATTTCTACTTTATAGGGTTATGTTGTTAGGATTTGAAGATTTGCAAATAATTA
Source organism: Rehmannia glutinosa (assembly GCA_016081115.2). Taxonomy (NCBI): domain Eukaryota; kingdom Viridiplantae; phylum Streptophyta; class Magnoliopsida; order Lamiales; family Orobanchaceae; genus Rehmannia; species Rehmannia glutinosa. The sequence goes on along the minus strand of CM071934.1, from coordinate 33,120,967 downwards.
GCTAAAGGTATTAATACATCTTTCGACAAACCCCACGAAGCCTCACATGACCAAGTTGATGTTGGGTGCAGCGGAGGCGTGTCGTGGTCCGAGATTTGATTTATCCGGAATATCCGACAAATCACACCAACAATATGATTGCAAAAAATAAATGACACCGACAGAAATTAAATGCACACAGTGATTTTACGTGGTTCGGCAAAACCCGCCTACGTCCACGAGAGTTTCCGTTCTTTACTAATAAAGAATTTCCCGGTACAAGAAAATACACCCCTTGAGTTTTATGGACCAAACCCAAGAATAAAAGACTCTCGTACAACCACTTTACTAGCTATCAAAGAACACTCTCCCCAACCCCTTTGTGTTACCGAGAGAAAAATACCCCAAGTGTTTCCTCGCACCTATCACAATTTGACTCACCCAAATTGATCTCCCCAGGTGTGTACACTCATTTTTCCTCTCCACCCGGTTGGATGGCCAAGCAATTAACCTGCTTGCCATGATTTCCTTCTGCACTCCCCCAAGCCTTTTATAGGCAAATGTAGGGAGCAATTTCAATGAAACCAAATGCAAATCAATTTGCATTTTTCCACCGAAAGCCACTTTGTAAACAATCTCCAAGATTGACCATGTTTGGTTGGCCAAAGAATTTCTTCCCACATTATTTGACAAAATTGTTGTGGTGGATTTTACCTAACAATCTCCACCTCCACCAAACAATTTACATTACCCGCAAACCAGAATATCAAAACACCATTGGCCTTTAGTTATCTGCACATGCCGAATCAGTAAGGTCCTAACTCCACCTGATTCAATCGACCAATGCACACGTGCGATCCGAAAGAACGCCACCGATTGGCTGCGAGAGGACGACCTCGATCCATCCTCTCGCCGGCCAGATTTTCCTCACACCCGTCCCGCACCTCGGAAGCCTTCCGGCGCTACCACTTCCGGTAATCCTTGAGGTCACCAGGACGATACAAATTCGATACTTCTCTCCCACCCTTAGGACCCTTCCGCCATGTGTGATTTTCAGGACTCCACCTTCAGCTGAATATCGCAGCTATTGGAATCCACTTGGCACCAGGAAATTAGATTCATCCGCATCTTTGGGACATAAGCCACACCACCCAAAGTACGGTCTGCTCCATCACCCATTTTGATTTTCACCACTCTAATCTCATGATTCTACAAGTAGAACCATCACCCGAGAACAAAATTCCTGCCCTCAATTGAAGTAAATCAAAATAATCCCTTCTGGAGTACACATGCATTATGCATCCCGAATCTAAAATCCATCAATCTCGAGAAGAAGTATCTATCCTTGTGGAGACTGTGAGATATCTCCAACTTCCGCAGCTATCACCGCATCACCACCGCCACCGTCACCGTCACCGTCATCATCCTTCTTTCTTCGAGGACAATTTCTTTTGACGTGATCCTTCTCGTGATAATGATAGCATACAACACCCTTTCCCTGGTCCTTGAATCTGACCTGCTGATTACAGATCCACCACCAGAATTCCTCCCGTTACCGATTCATTTCCCAAGCAACCAAAGCATATCCATGTCCCTCATCCTGGTTTGCAATTTTTTTTTATAGGACAACAACGATGCTTTTATATATGCTCCAAGCCCATTGTGTCTTTTTCCGTACTGCAACATCGTCACCAGACTATCATATGAATCCGGGATAGAGGCAAGAAGTAAAAGGGCTTTATCTTCTTCCTCAACCTTTACACCAACTTCCCCCAGTTGATCCAGATTTGCCCACTGTGCACCTTTCATATCTGTCAATTTTCCTCATTTCCTTTCAACGCCATTGCCAGGCCCCGTTGAACTAGGAGATCCTCCACCCTTTATTGCCAAGGAGTGAAATTCCGTTTTGCCGTCAAATTGTTGCACCTTGAATGGATTTGTCATCGCCACGGTGTCCAGGAAAAATTCAAATCTCAATTTTCTACCTTGCCCGAGTTACCAAGTAGCTCTGATACCACTTGTTGGGCGCAGCGGAGGCGTGTCGTGGTCCGAGATTTGATTTATCCGGAATATCCGACAAATCACACCAACAATATGATTGCAAAAAATAAATGACACCGACAGAAATTAAATGCACACAGTAATTTTACGTGGTTCGGCAAAACCCGCCTACGTCCACGAGAGTTTCCGTTCTTTACTAATAAAGAATTTCCCGGTACAAGAAAATACACCCCTTGAGTTTTATGGACCAAACCCAAGAATAAAAGACTCTCGTACAACCACTTTACTAGCTATCAAAGAACACTCTCCCCAACCCCTTTGTGTTACCGAGAGAAAAATACCCCAAGTGTTTCCTCGCACCTATCACAATTTGACTCACCCAAATTGATCTCCCCAGGTGTGTACACTCATTTTTCCTCTCCACCCGGTTGGATGGCCAAGCAATTAACCTGCTTGCCATGATTTCCTTCTGCACTCCCCCAAGCCTTTTATAGGCAAATGTAGGGAGCAATTTCAATGAAACCAAATGCAAATCAATTTGCATTTTTCCACCGAAAGCCACTTTGTAAACAGCCTCCAAGATTGACCATGTTTGGTTGGCCAAAGAATTTCTTCCCACATTATTTGACAAAATTGTTGTGGTGGATTTTACCTAACAGTTGATGGAAATATAAACACTACTTTCAATGATTTTCTATCTATGCTTGAATACCTGGTCCTAGCTTCCTCGGCAGAAATTAATGAAGTTGCATTGCTGGTGGTGTAGGTTTTACATGTTAATCGCATTAGGAGACGAAAGGTAGTAAAGGATTTTCTTGTGCGATTAATTTGATGTTTTCAATTTTTTGGTGCTTGTGTTATGAAGGGTTGATTTTTAGAAATTAATGTGTTTTGATTATTTTTATTGATCATTGCATAATATGACAAAGTGTTTCATAGTATGATTTAACTTCATGAAGGTGCAACATGGATTTTGATATATGGATTTTGGCACTTAGTATATAGTTTTCCTTTGGATGGCTCTCAAAATATCATATTAATATCAAGGGCCCGATATATCTTTTTTGTCAGATTTGAAAATGGAGACAAAGTGGTTGAGTGCAAGCATGGAGAGAGTTTTATCTTCTGTGTTTTTCTCAGATTTGAAAATGGAGACAAAATGGTTGATCAAGCATACACGAGTTGCTCCTCTTAACCCTGTGTCCGGAAGAATGGACAACATGTGTACGAGCCAAGTTGATGTCATGAAGCATACCAAATGTAACTCCTCATATTTACTTTTTAGTCCTTCTGCCATAGCCTTAATCAGTACGAATGCCATTTTTCTTTCCCAATCTTGAGCAACTTTCTCATCTTCCTACATCATGAGGAAAACCAAATAATTCAGCTATCAATATTGTTGCAAAAGACAATTTTCAATATAAGTAACAAACATAATTTTCAAGTATAAGAATTTATTGCAAAAGAAGCTAATCGTGTTGTCTTGAGGTTCAACAGATAAGTTATGGCGACGTTGATTCTTATCTCTATTCTCGGTGTAGTTTCATATCCTGCTAGTGCTAACAGAGTGATGTTACTCTGACCAACTTCAACATGTGGTACCTAATTATATCTCACGGGATTCAGTTAACTTATAATATGTCAAAATTACAGGGTGGTACGTCTAATGAACTGTACAACACAAATGCTCGTGTCACCGATGGAATTTATGAAGGTCTGACATCTAACTTCTGGACATTTTTGTTGTCTTTTGTAATGTTGGAAATTTGGAATATAAGTCTTATGTTCATTATGATTCATATAGGCATTGCAATTGGAGGGGATGTCTTTCTTGGGTCAACAATTCTGACCATGTCCTGTGGTTTAACAATATCCATCAGGTATATTCAAAAGTGGTGCTAACTACATATTCAAAAGTAGTGCTTGTGATTGTTCTGCTTATTTTCAATTCACATGGAAAACTTTAATTGCATCTGGTTTTTGGCAGGTGGCTGGAGGTGATGGTACTGCTGGCTGGGTCCTTGGTTGTCTTGGAGAGCTTAACAAGCAGGATAGTTTGCCAGTTCCACCAACTTGAATTATTCCACTTGGTACAGGAAAAGACTTGTCAAGTAGTTTTGGTTGGGTAATCTTTCATCTGCATCAACTTGGCTCTTTTCTTTTTTCTCAAAAACCTGGCTCGTTTATAGTTGCTCATGCGGACGGAAGTATGTATGTATATGAAAAGGCAAGTTTTGGACTTTATTTGTATGAATTAGTGTTTTTTGGGATAAGTACATAAACCCCATGAGGTTTGGGCTAATTACAAAAGACTCCATAGGTTTTTGAATATTACAAAACACTCCACTGAGACCTAACAATAATTTCCCAAAAGAATAGTTTCTTCATCTAGTTATTGGCTTATTGCTTGGGAAATGAACAAGTTGATTTATTTTAGGTTTGTTATTTTATTTTATTTTTACTTGAACCACCTAATTACAAAAACTCGCGCGGCTATCTTTCAAAATTGCAAATATTCATTGGTCCGATCCATTGTAAACGTTAGCATTATTTCTTCAATTATATGCAGGGCCGATTTTCATGAGTTTGCAGAGTTATGTTTCTGGGAATTCGGTGATCTGGTGAAATTCCATGAAGAAATTCACAATCTTGGTAGGAATTTGAAAATTTTCGTTCTTTATTTGCTTTTATGTTTCTAATATAGTAGGTAAGACTATTTCATTTTTCTTTAACCAGAGTTTACTATTGCTCTACAGGTCTCCATATTCATGTACTAGCTCATGCTACTTCTGGATATCATAAAGTTACTTGAGGAAAGTCGTAGCTTTACAGGACCTAAAGGGTATAATTATTATTTTTTATTCTTGTTGTAATGATAGAAGCTCGGATGACAGGAGCAATGTTGCTCATCTGGATTTTGTTGCCTTTAGCAAAATGTATATAGCCTTTCTGTTGCAATGCAAAATGCAACAGTACAAGATTACACATTCTTGACAATCCCCCCAAACTTAAAATATGCTTCGTCCCGAACATATGAGAAAATTATCAAAAGAAAGAAGAATGCGTAATAAGTACTTACATGGATAGTTCCGATGAAGTCGGGAGCTCGTCCGTCAATTCAGAAACTGAAGGAGCAGATCATACGGTCGGATCGCGTGCGTCCACATGCCCGTGTGCGTCTGGTTTTTTTTTAATTTTTTTTTTGTTTTTTTTTTCAATTTTTTTTTCGTTTTTTCTTTTTTTTTCGAGAATTTTTTTCGTTTTTTTTAAGATTTTTTTTTTTTTTTTTAAACTTTTTTTTATTTTTCGGAAATTTGTTTTTCGTTTTTTTTTTATTTGGAAAAACAAGAAAATCCTATCCTATGAAAGCAAATAAATCCTAACTTAGAAAAGGAGAAAAAACAAACCAAAAACATGCGAAGAAAAAAAATAGCAAAACCGTTGGGTTGCCTCCCAACAAGCGCTAAATTTAACGTCTATAGCTTGACGCCTGTTTACTCGATCACGGCTCTAGCAAAGTGAGGCGTGTCACCTCTTCTTTTTGATCTCTACTAAGCTAGTGCTTGATCCTCTGGCCATTTACCATGAACGTCTTCCCATCTCGGCTCAATAACTCCACTATTCCCGGAGGATTTAACACCTTCTTTATCACAAACGGCCCCGACCATCTAGACTTAAGTTTTCTCGGAAAGAGTTTAAGACGCGAGTTAAACAAAAGGACTTGTTCCCCGACCATCTAGTAATATGGATGTCTTTATAGCATGGTTTTAGTGTGGTTAGTTTATTCAGTGATTTGACTCATTGTCTAAGTAGGTACTTTATTATGTGTGAATCTTAATGTTATTCTGGTTGGTGCATGTCCGTTTGAGAATCCTGAAAATCCCAAGGACTTCCGGAAGACAATACAGAGTCCTACATGTCTCCGGAATATGTTTTAATATCTGGATAATGCCAGCATCTATCTAATTTCAAGGATCTTTAATTTGTTGTTGAACCTCAATAAGTAAGGGATTTTTTAAGCTTCCAGATGCAATTTATGTGTGCGTTTCATTTTTTTTTGGAATTTGAATCACCTTCTTTTGTTAAGAATATAAGGTTTGTCTTTTTTGCATATTGGCTGTATCACTGTATGAGGTGATTATTTATGTTGTTTAGTCTGTCTTTATTTTACGAAAGGATGAATTATTATCAGAGAATTCATATGTGAGTCATGCATGGTACTGTTAGTTTTTCCTTGTTATGTTGTTTAGGGAACTCTAATGTTTTTCGTTTTGATCATCATATGAGCCTAACTGCTCTACTTTTTCAAAACTATTATTCTATGATTTTGTGTTGATTGAATATAGATTAATGGTATTTTTGTTGGTATGCAGGATGAAAAGAGATGGAGATTTTTCTTGCTGGTTGGTAGAAACTGGACATTGATGGTTTTAGTTGATTATTATAACTTTGTATAATTTTTTTCGTTGGTAGAATTAATTCATTGTTGAATTTTTAGTGGCTTTATAGAAAACAATCCTTGTATTTGTTTTTGTAATTTTTGTAATAATACTTATTTACGTGGCTACTTTTGTAGCTATGTATTTATGAGTATGATCTAATTATTATTACTAATTTTACTTTACATATTATATATATCCTCGCTGGTTAATTTTTTCTTTAGGCACTACATTTAAAAACATCACTTCAATGGGTATTTAACAATAGTTCCTTTTTTGTAATAAAATCCGGTGGAAAATGATGCCTGTTATAAAACAGACATCGGTTTTAAACCGCAGTAAAAAGTAACCCTTTTCTGGAAATTAACATCGGCTGTTTTATCTAATAGATATTGGTTTAAAACCGATGTCTATTTACTTTTTTTTGTAGGTAGTGCGGAATTTATCATTTATTCCAATTAACTTTTAGTGACGGTATAATCCCATCATTAAATATATTTAAGCAATAATGACGGGACCTATTTCCCGTCATTATTTACTTTTACTTAGGAGGGCAATAATGAGGGGCCATGACGGAAATTTCCCATCATTAAAAGTCTTTAATGATAGTTTTTGGACATATGATGATGAAATTTCCGTCATTATAAATTATTTTTCTTGTAGTGACAAAAGGTCTTGTTCACCCGGTAAAAACTCCATCTTCTTTATCATTCGATCGTGCCATCTTTTGGTTCGCTCCTTATAAATCTGGGAATTTTCATAAGCTTCATCCCGGAACTCCTCCATCTCGTTTAAGTGCAAGAGCCTCTTCTCACCCATTTGCCTTGGAAGTCAAAATTTAACTTCTTCACAGCCCAAAACGCCTTATGCTCCAATTCGATGGGCAAGTGTTTTGGTTTATACAACTGCAAGTGTACATTGTAGTTTATAGAATAATGGCAAGCAAGGTCGTATTCCTCAGGGATTGAAGCTCGAAACACTTAGGCTATAATAATATCGTATTCTAATTTTATTGAAGCGACCGAAAATTTGAGTTTATTTAATCCTTAAAAATCGAAAATTAAAGAAAGAACTTAAAAATAAATTTATGAACCCCACAAGTATTTTCAACATCATTAGGAGCAACCTTAGGCACATAATCTCAACATGCTTCTTCAATATTAAATGCGAATCAAGTTTTAAAAACCAATTCATGCAATTCTATGGGTTCAAATTCCTAATATCATTTACTCCCCTGGTTAGGTGGTGCGTAAACAGTTGATTAATAACAATTGTAGTCCTCTCGGATCGTTACAATTCTTATTAACTCCCAAAAGATTTGTGAATTAAATGACTCCCACAAACACGATTGTCACACATGTTTCATGTCTGAATTCGATTTTCGTCTTCTAGAACTCACTTGGTCGGATTATGGACTTGAAGTTTGACATGCAAATTATTGGACAAATAAAAAACAATTATAAATAAGCACTCGAATTCATAAAATAGAACACATGAATTAATTAAGAAAATAAGTAATCACATTTAATACAAATCCACAGTTTCGATTATGCCCCTAAGATCCGAAAAATTTGCCAAACATTAATTACAAACTCATAGACAAATCCGAATCAATATTATGACATCATATAAGCACAGACAGGAGTTCTTAGACATAGAAAGAAAACTCCTTCTTGTCGGGATGGATTCCCCTTCCAAGCCCTCGAAGCTCTTGTGCTCCCTAAATGCGAAAGTCTTGTGGTGCTCTCAGAAGCTCTTTGATTCCTTCGTTCCTGTGTTATTTGATGTGTTTTCTATGTAGAGAGTGATGTTGGATGATCCTCTTTCGTGCATAGCATTGGGTCCCTTTTATAGATGCTTGGAGAGATCACTTATAAAGTTTGAGTAGGAAAAGGAGACCAATTCAGCCCCAATTACATTGCACGACCGTGTAATCCCACACGGTCGGATCGTGCGATCGAAATTTCATCTCAGGGTCTTCATGAAAGTTGTATATATATCTCTTAGCTTTCCATAGGCACTTGAATCACCATAATATCAATTTTGTAGAGGAAGTTATGACCATAATACTAAACCCTGCCACTGCTGGAAACTGTTAGCGCGTCTTGACGTTTGTGAAGGAAATTTCCTTTTGTTTGGCCTTCCATGCTTCTCTCCTTCATATTTTTGCTCGTACATTAGCTCTCGACCTATAATTTGGAACGTGATATCTCTTTTTATCCAATTTAGCTCCATTTTCTCGCAAAATTCACAAGAGTATGCGATATCACGCCCAATAAGGAAACCAAGCAAAACACACATTGAATATGCGTACAAATGCATCAAATATATATCATTTTAAACCCTCAAATGCACGTATATTTTACACTCATCTTACTTACATGTACCGAATACTGAGTAAGGTTAGCTTTAACCAGAGTTTACTATTGCTCTACAAGTCTCCATATTCATGAACTAGCTCATGCTACTTCTGGATATCATAAAGTTACTTGAGGAAAATCGTAGCTTTATAATCAAGTACAGGTGCTAAAGGGTATAATTACTATTTTTTATTCTTGTTGTAGTGATAGAAGCTCGGATGACAGGAGCAATGTTGATCATCTGGATTTTGTTGCCTTTAGCTGAATGTATATAGCCTTTCTGTTGGTTGATAGAATTGGATTATGAATTTGTAGTTGCTTTATCGAAAGGAAACTTCGCTACAAATACTTTTTGTTATTTTATGGATCTTCGTGACTTTAGTATTAATGCATTTTTTGTTGATTGGTGGAATTGGATTTAATTTAATTGGTAGTGAATTTAAGATGGTTGCTGGAATTGGATTTCATTATGAATTGCTTATTGATATGGATTTTTTGCATCTTTAATTTGTATTATATCTAGAGCTTACAAATTTTATTTCATACAAAAGACATCGGGTTTGAGCAGGTATCTTTAAATAAAACTACACCGGTTTAAAACCGGTGTGTAAAACCGATGTGTATTCCTTTAAAGACAGTGGTTCTAAACCAATATCAAAAACATAAACTTTTAACATCGGGGTCTTAGAAAGCGGATATTTTATATCTAAAACCGGTGTCTTTAAAAAAAACAACACCGGTTCTCAGCCGCTGCCAAAAGTTCACATTTTTAACACCAGTGGCTCTAATAGCGATTCTTTTACTAATAGACAGCGGATTAAAACCGATGTCTATTAGCATTTCTATAGTAGTGTATGGAATGTGAAAATGGGTTTTAACACCGGTTTTTTTACTAATAATTTTCCTTTGCTAAATCTATTTATATAACTAATTCTTTTATATTTTTTTGAGCTTTGATGTAGGGAATGTGAAAATGGGGTGTAGTGGACTATTCAAGTTGTCCAACTTGATAAAAGCCATAGTTGAATCTTTACAGAAAGATTGGCAATAGATTTCCTATAGCAACATGGTAGCTCATACAAGATTTAATTATATTAGGTACATAAATCAATTATTCCACTGCATCATAAGTCTTAAGAAGAAGAGGATGAGCAACTTATAAGTTTGGGGTAACAATTTATTACCTGTTTTAAGTAGATCGCCATATTGTCAACTTGAACAACCTTCTCATGTTATTTAATTTATATTTTCTTAATCTTAAAAGTGTGAATGTTTTTTGAAACTTTTGATTCGATTAAATTATTTTGTGGCATGGTTAATTTAATGGGCATTTAAGTAAATTGATATTTATTTAGTTTTTTATTTGAGATAAGTTGTAAGCATATGTAAGGACTTCACATGAAAAGTTTTGACTATGTAAAATTCTAATGTTTATGTTTTCTTATATATCATGACGTCAAGAATGGGATTAACTGATTTGAGAAGATTACTCAAGTTGAATAATATTTATGACCATCTAACCTTATATTATTAGAATTAATTTGGCAACACCATTATGGCTACCAGTGTTGATATATGGAATTTATATATTGTTAATCTTTTTGTTAAGATTCAACTATATATGGCTTTTATCAAGTTGGACAACTTGAATTTGGTCCACTACATGCGCTCACACTTTTACATCCCCCACCCAAGTAATTAAAGCTTCGTTTCTTTAGGTTTAGCAAAGAAAATTTAATTATTTGATTTAGCTTGGGTTGAATGATTTTAGAAAACAACTCGAATTTTGTTTCTAAGTTTAGAAGGGTTAAAATGCATCTCACTAATTGCTAGAATAACATTAGAAAAAGAGTAACTTTAGGCAGGGACGGATCCACGAAGCTTTTCCATGGAGCGTGATTATCTTTAATGACTAATATTATTGTCAATAATTATTTCGTGAGAAGCATGAAAATACAAAAATGTTGTCATAATAGTTTCGAAATACTGAAACGTAAGGCTCCATTTGGATGGAAAGATTTGAAGCTATGGATTTCAAATCAATAATAACATATTCATAGAAATTGTTTTGGATTAAGTCATTCTATAATAGATTTCAAATCATTGGAAGATATTTTGGAAGTCATTTTAGAGTATTTCAATTTTTTCTTAAATAAAGTCATTTGAAATCATTCCCTCTAGCTCTCTGTCCAAATCCAAATTCAAAGCCAAATTCTCTTATCCAAATGCAATCTAACCTTATTCTTGATGTGATGAAAATTTTTATTCTTAATGGGGAGAGAGAACCAGAGATGTTTCAAAATTACAAAAAAAACCTTAGTTTTTATTATGTCTTAAACTTAAGGAGTTAAATTTAATATTTCTGTAAAATGTCAGCAGAGTTTCTGAAATACTTTTGCTGATGAAGGGCACAATGTAAGACAGATCAAACCTGAAGGGATTTTTTGTAATTTTTAAAAAACTCTTGGTTTTTTTGGTAATTAGCCCGGACCTCAGAATGTTTTTTAATTATCCCATATATATTTTTGCGTGTGAGAGCATTCAGTTAAAATTAATTTCTTCTCCATTATTTGAGAAAAAGAAGCGCAAATATAAATATTACAAATATTGTTGATGCAGAAATCAATGATGACAAAACAAGCTATAATTGCATGCATGGATGCGTACATGCTAGCTTGTTGCTTATTCTTACACAAACAGTAGATATTGAAGTGGAGAAGAATCATCAATCATCAACAATACTAATTATGGCAATTAGACCCCCACGTTGACAAATCCCACTAAGGTGGCATTCTGAACCAACCCTAATGTTGTCGTTAAAATCGTTCCAACGGATTGAATAGCTGAAGCAAGAACGCCATTGGTGGTGGAGAGCACGGGACAAATCACAGAGTTTAATGGAAGCTGAACAGTAGTAACACATGGAAGTACGGGCAAACCAAGGATAAGTCCTGTTAAAGCAGGAACAGTAATATTAAAGGATCCATTAACATTGGTGGTGGCTTGACCGAGAGTGACTGTTGTTCCAAGAATGGAGCAATTCAGGCTAACAAGTGCTCCGGCAACACCTTGGCCGGGACAATTTCCGGTAGGCGTGCAACAAAGGTTGTCGCCTATACTTAGGCCACGCAGAGTGATCAATTGGCCGTGAGCTAGTGGTTTTGAGGCCGCAAAGAGAATGAGGGCAATGAGGAAAAGAGCTGAGACACGATTATAAGCCATTTTTTGAGATTTGATGTGTTTTGGGGCTGTAAAGAATAATATGTTAGAATGTTTTGATTTGTTATTATGTTCAAATGTAAGGAAAGAATACCTATTTATACATGATTATTTTCCTGTACTCTTGCCTTTTTTCAAGAATTTTCATAATATTTCTTCAACTATCTCATAACGAATTAATTAGGAAGTTTGAAGTAGCACCTAGCTAGGTGTTTAGGGGTGGAGTTGCTCTTTATGTGTGGTTGTAATCTATCGTATAAATCAAAGTGCCTTTTTAGTCATTCCATACAGTTATTTATCTAAATATCTATATGTCCCTATATTATTGAGTAATATATGAAACAAAGTTTACATTTAGAAACTACATATATATAGTAACTTCCATAGTACGTAATTGGAAGTTTAGCCTGCTATATATGGATCTTTTCAGAACGTGGAGTCATAAATCAAATGTATATGCTAAATAATATAAATAGTATTTTAAAAAATGGGTATTAAATACAATCTTATTTATACATATAGCAATTAGTTTTTAAATGTAGTGATAAAATCAATCCTTGTTTTCTCATTTTGATCCTCAACTTCCAAGTGTATGGAAACTAATTAATTGAGAACTTTGCCTGGTGGTTTATGTAAGGGATTAATGTGCCACAGTCAAACAAAATCTAATAGTTTTTTTCTTTGCTAATTAATTCTATCTAACTGAAGTTTTGAGCTTTTAATGGGGGAATGTAAATTAAAATGGGGTGTAGTGGACTAAACTCAAGATGTCCAAAATGCTAAAGAGCCACAGTTGAATCTTTACAAAAAGATTGGTAATAGATTTCATATATCAAACACTGGTATCCCATACAAGTTGTAAGATTCAACTGTGGCTAATATGATGCATGTAGATACAGTCTAGAATGATAGCCTTATATTTTAAATAAATTCTTGCCACCCCTAGCCTATTGGAATTTAATTTGAAATTAGACGAAAATATTTCTTGCCATCCGAACTATTATCAGTTTATTCGACTTTTAAAAACTTGTATTTAACCCACTAGCTATCCATTTGAACTTTTAATGCAAGTTTCTATCCAAATTTTCTCATATATCCAATGTTTTCCCTTTCTTATATATCATGACGTCAAGAATGGGATTAACTGATTTGAGAAGATTACTCAAGTTGAATAATATTTATGACCATCTAACCTTATTATATTATTAGAATTTGGCAACACCATTATGGCTACCAGTGTTGATATATGGAATTTATATACTGTTAATCTTTTTGTTAAGATTCAACTATATATGGCTTTTATCAAGTTGGACAACTTGAATTTGGTCCACTACATGCACTCACACTTTTACATCCCCCACCCAAGTAATTAAAGCTTCGTTTCTTTAGGTTTAGCAAAGAAAATTTAATTATTTGATTTAGCTTGGGCTGAATGATTTTAGAAAACAACTCGAATTTTGTTTCTAAGTTTAGAAGGGTTAAAATGCATCTCACTAATTGCTAGAATAACATTAGAAAAAGAGTAACTTTAGGATTTGAAATAAATACGTCGTACCTAAGTGATCAGAATTATTCAAACAAATACAACACGTTAATATCAAGAATTTGAAACCTGTAATATATATAATATTTCAAGCACACTACTATGGGGCACAATCCTTTATGTAAATCACCAGGCAAAACTCTCAAAGATCATGACTTTTTAATTATAAACTAAAAAGTTGAGGAAAATCAGAAAGAAATTAAGGTTATTATTTTACTACATTAAAAAATTAATGGTCATTAAATGCATAAAAACTGTTGTAGTAATCATTTTATTGAAAACAAATTATATCATACATTATATTTGGCCTACAGATTTGATTCTTAAATCTTCACATTCTGAAAAAGTTCATATATATATATAACAAAAAAAGTTCAGAATACATACACAAATTTAAGTTACAAGCTTATTGCATGCAAGCTTTTCAATAATATGGGCTAAAATGAAAAGTTTGTGCATACTCTTTCAATAATGTGGGCCGAGTTTTGGATAACAGTATGGTACCGAAAAAAAATAAAGGGGGCAATATTTGACTTGTACAACAGATGAGAACCATCTATAGAGCAACCCACCCCCTAATCCCCTACTTCAGACTTGCTACGAAGATATATAAAAATATAAGTAATAAAATTTTTGAAAAGAAGAAGGCAATTATAGAGGCAAACGAATCAGTATAAATAGGGCTTCTTTCCTTACATTTGGAAACAACAACTTAAGCAGAGTACTAACATATATAGTATTGTTTATATCACATATACACCCACATCTCCAAATGGCTTCTAACAATGCATATGCACTTTTTCTCATTGCCCTCCTCATCTTTGCATCTTCAAAACCACTAGCCCAAGCTCAGGTGATCACCCTGCGTGGCTTGACTGTAGGCGGCAACCTTTGTTGCACGCCCAACGGAAATTGTCCCGGCCAAGGCGTCGCTGGGGCGGTTGTAAGCCTGAATTGCTCCATTCTTGGTGCTACAACAACAGTTGGTCAAGCCACTACCAATATCAATGGGTCGTTTAACATTATCGTTCCTGCTTTAACAGGACTTATTCTTGGCTTGCCCACAGTTCCATGTGTTGCCAGTGTTCAACTTCCACTCAACTTTGTTGTTTGTCCAGTTCTTTCGACCACCAATGGCATTCTTGTTTCCACTATCCAGTCCCTTGGCACGATCGTTACATCCACATTGGGGTTGGTCCAAAATGCTGCCTTAGTTGGATTTTTCAATGTAGGCGTCTAATTGCCATTATATAAGCTGTCTTGAAGATTCGTCTCCGAGTTCAATCTCTACCGTTTATTCATGAATAAGCAACATGCAATCATGTTTGCATGCATGCAATATATTGCTTGTTTTTGTGCTTGTTGATTTCTGCGTCAATAATATATGTAACATTTTATATGTGCATGTGTATCTCATTTTCAGATAATGAAGAAGAAAATTGAATCTTAATTTAATGTTCATATATATATATATATATATATATATATATATATATATATATTATCTGTAGACTAATTGAGGATGTATGCAGATTGCAGGCGACATTCAGTTATAAGTCGATCGTTATATTATAGTCTAAAATATTGTAAGTTAAGATGCATATACATTTTTTAACTTAATTATGAATAATTATGTTTACTCAACCAAAAAAGATGGTTAAGTAGTTTTAATATCTCAAAACTAAAATTATCAAGATAAAACTAAACGAATATTTCTTTCGTACGCACTTTCTTTTAATACTAAACAAACACAATATTATTTTGTAATACAAAAAACAATAAAAACATTAAAGAAACACAAAGGGTGCTCAATCCATTACAAATGTACAATTACTAGCTAGATCTATTTCAGGATACTGAAAATATATTTCCGACATGAAGTCATAGACGAAGCCATACTAGGCCCCCTGAAATTTTGCAAAATATTAAGGGTATTTTGGTAATTTCACTTTATAAGCTTAAAAAATGTAGAAAATAGGTAAAAATGCAACAAAACTTTCAATTCATTCATTTTTGTTGTTCCTTCTCATTTGTGAATCTTGAAAAATATTTGAATTTTGATCATTTTTTTCTCCTTTCTCAAAATTTTGTATATTTTCTTTTGCTCCACCGTAATAATGAACATAAATTTTGACATTATTCTCTTGTGCTTCTCTATTCATTTCTTTTAGGATTATTTAGGGTTCATTATCAAATTTTCACTAAAGAATTCAACATTAATTGGTGATGAGTTATTAAATGATTGTTTGGTAATATACACTAAGAAATATGTATATTACCAATGAAGATATAATTATGCAACGATCTCAAATTATGAGAATAGAAGAAGAATGTTATTTATTTTTGAATATTAAGATGTAATTGAGTTAATACAATGACTTTATCGAACTTAGTCTTTATTTATAGTATTATTTTTTTATTGTAATATAATTGTATTAAGATGTAATTATATTAATATCTATTCATTATTTTTTTTGAAGCATTATAGTATAGTTTTTAGAGTTGATGTATCATATTTTATTTTTATATTAATGTTAATTGGGCCCCCCTAAATAAAATTTATGGTTTCGTCACTACATGATGTCAATCTGAAAAGGAGTAGATTTGGAGGTGAGATATTGTATTATTATTATTATTATTATTATTATTATTATTATGGTATTTAGGTTTAATAATTAATGGACTACCAAGTATTGATAAAGGTAATCTATTGCCTATTTTATTGTAGGACTCAACTATGGCCGGCTTTTATCAAGTTGAGGCAACTTGAATTTGGTCACCTGCATGCATATGCACCCACCCAAATTAAAGCTAGCTTAAAGAAACTTCATTTCATTAGATTTAGCAAAGAAAACTTATTAATTATTAGAGTTTGTTTGGATTTGATGATTTTAGAAAAGAGTTGGAGTTTTGTATTTTAATTTAAAAGTTAAAATGAATCTTACTAATTGATTAAATAACACTAGAAAAGGAGTCCTCCCCATTCTTCTCTACTCTCAGAAATTATTCACTATGTAAGACCACTGGTTTCATGGACTGTTATTGTGGAACAAGGGCGGTGTTGCGGATTTTGTAGACCGATGACAACCCGGGGAGGCGTTTCCATGCATGTCTTATGTCTTATGAGGCATTTCCATGCATGTCTTATGTCTTATGAGGCGTTTCCATGCATGTCTTATGTCTTATGAGGCGTTTCCATGCATGTCTTATGTCTTATGTACGACATGCATGGAAACGCCTTCCCGTGTTGTTATCAGTCTATGAAGTCCGCAACACCGCCCGTGTTCCACAATAACAATCCACGAAACCAGTGGTATGTAACATAGTTAACAATTTCTGAGATTAGAGAAAATGCGGAGGATTCGTTAATGTGGAGAAAACTAGGGCATTTTCCCGTCTTTAATTAGGGGATTTATAAGAAGAAGTGGATCTGCAAAAAGATAAATTTCCTCCAATATATGCCAGGTTGGATGAGTAATGTCTAGTCATAAGTTTAAGTGATTTTCGACATGTCTAATTAGTAAGATTTATAATTTAACGAATTCCATCATCGGATGTCCTCAAATTGTATGGTTTTTTCAATATACGTCCCTAAATTGGCACTCCATATAATTAGGGGACTAATTTAATCACCCCCATATAATTAGGGGACCAAATTGTAATTTATCCGAAAATAAATATAAAACCAAAAACCATATTAAAGATGCGGAAAATAAAATTCAGCCTGATAATATACATTAAAAATTTTCCACAAGAAGTGATCAAATTACAAAGTAAGTTCTTTTAATTCTTTATTTTGCTAATAAACTTGTGAAATTAGGGGGGACATGTGATATATATGGGCATCACCGCAAGATAATTATAATATATAGAGATGTTAAATGGTCTGGTCCTAACGGTTTCAGATCAGCTAACGTGTTTCGGTCTAAACGGCCTTCTGGTTAATCAGGTTGTTGTTAAACGAGCCGGAAATATTGGAACCTATAACCTTAACCCTAGTGGACTTCGGGCTAAACACGCCATTATCGGCCCATAAGTCAAAAATTAAAAATTATATATTTAAATTTAAAACTAAAAATATATTAAAGATGCGGAATATCAAAAATTCAGCCTGATAATATACATTAAGATTTTTCACAAGAAGTGATCAAATTACAAACTAAGTTCTTTTAATTCTTTATTTTGCTAATAAACGAGTGAAATGAGGGGGGACATGTGTTATGGGCATCACCGCAAAATGATGATATATATAGAGTGTCACGCTCCAAACGGGACGCGACGACGATCCACAACTTAAATACAAGTAAACCAAACATTCTAGACGAATATCATCAAAACCCAATGGAACAGAGTCTAAATAGCAGCGGAAATAAAGACACACGTTACAACTTACAGTCCACAATATCCATAATCCAAATTACATCCCCGATATGATCTAAAGATAACAACTTAAAAGTCAAAGGGTCCTACGCCCTTCAGTTACAAACCGGAATGAAAATAAATACAAGAGTCCAACAACAACAACAAGAAGTAGTAAGTCCAACAGCAAATAATAGTAACAAGTCCAGCGACATCAACAACAAAAGATAGTAAATCCAACAAGCGGAGTACAAGGGCTCAATCCGTAGTCGGTTCAGCATCTTCAATGAAGTCCTCATCTAAAGGTTAGAAAACAGGTGGGATGAGACAGAAATCTCAGTGGATGAGGTGATCGTGTGCAAGTGTGGCAATATATATTTAATGCGAGAAACCAGTTATATGAAAACGCGTGAGTATGATGCATGAATTCACACACAGTCCACAAGCGTCGTGATAAATATATTTAAGTAATATACTTATACTGTTCAAGAAAACAGTTCGTGGTCACACAGGCACTATGTGATTCAGGCAAGACAGGTAAAATTGCGTACGGAATGTAACGCCAATCCCATGCAAGACAAATAATAGTTGCGTACGGATTTGTAGCGCCAACCAATGCAAAACAAGTAGCGGTTGTGTACGGATTTGTAGCGTCAACCAGACGGTCCGATAACTCCGGAATCATGTGGATCGACAATGATTCCTTCATTCTTCCTTGTAACTACCCGGGCAAGATGGTCCAAGACTGTCACCTTATCGCTCGCTCCGTAGGCAAAGACAAAATCACAGTGGAGCTTGCAAGGCTCGGATTTGTCATAATCATGATTATACCTCAAGTACTACGACCCGCTTCCTTGGACACTCCGTCCCTCGATTGCGGGATTAGGGCGATGGTGCGGAAGAGTGGAATAGCAGCCGAGCTGCCGGTTCCATCCCCCGACGTATCCATTCCGATTTGTGAGCTCGACACACCAAGTTGACTCAGCGCAGAAAGTAAATACAAGTACAGCAATCAACAGGCAATGAGTATTATTGATTCAGGGAAGCAGTTCAGGAAAATTTTTGAAAATTCACGAGTAGCAATATGGCGTTGGTGGAGTTATTTGGATGAAGATGATTATCGGAAGTATAAGCAATCTTCGATATCTTGAAAGATTAGGTGGAACATAAGATCCGTTATAGATTCAAAACCGCAAGACGAGAAAGTCGCCCCGCGATCAGGTATTAATCGGTCGAATCGGTCCGATAAGTCAAGGGTTTTTTGAGAAAATAAAATACTTTAATTAAATCTCCAAGTCAGAGGGTCCAGGGCTATTTTAGTATAAGAGAAAATAATTTGAGTTAGGTCCTTTATAAAAGAAAAATTACAATTTAGCCCCGTTTTGTAAAAACCAAAATGTTTGGGGTTAAAAATTGAATAAATAAATATCCCGACCTTGAAAAATTATGAGGTCAGTTCCTAAATTCTCCAAATTGTCCAGAGATTCAGGTTTTTAAAATTTTGAGGTTGAGTTTTTTATAAAACTCTCACATTAACCCCAAATTTGTTGAAATTGCCAATTCGGACCTTAAGTTTAAAATAATCGGAACTCACAAACCGGAAGGGCTTTTAATGTGATTACAGTTGGAAAATGTCACTAAGGTTAGTGGAATATTGGGGCAAAAACATGTTTTAAAAGAAATAAGTTTAGGTCCTTTAACTTTTGAAAATATCATGTTTGTCCCATTTTGAAATAATTGCCTTTAAGGCTTTTAGGGGTCCAATTGTTATGAAATTTGAACCTTGGGTCCAAAATATAATTACGTTATAGTTAAATTAGTAATTCCAGGTACATGGGCTGTATAAGTCCTAGAAATTTCATTTGGGTCCTCAAGTTTAGTCTTTTACACTTCAGTCCCTCAATTTTAGAAAAATTACTTTCCAAGCCCTAAACACTTGGATTATTGGAATACATTTAAAATATGTCATTTCCAGTACCGTAAGAGTGAAAATTTCAAATTGTAAAATTAAGGTTTGGTACAGTTTCAAAATTTGCAAAGTAGCCCTTAAACTTTTAAAATTTTACAATCTAGTCCTTGGGCTTTTAAAGGTTTATTTTATTTATCTTAAAACTCTTAAAATTTTATTAAAATGTACAAAAGTCATTTTTGAACCTGAGTGCAGTCCCAAAATTCGAAATTTGCAGAGAGGTCCTTTAACTTTCATTTTCTTGCAATTTAGTCCACCAACTTTCCATTTTTGCATTTTTAAGTCCAAAATTGAAATTTAATCAATTATGATCGACTTGTCCAGGTTATAAGTCATCAAAACCATGTATTTCAAAGATCATACACATGCATATCCAATTCATACAATAATTCATCAAATAGAACATTAAATTGTACATGCATGCACCTAAAGTTCAATAAATAGCAATTTTGAGCAACTCTTGAGAATTTTCATGATTTGATACATAAAATTGACATGCAATACATAGATTATATATCTCAAGGGATCATGATCAAAATTCTACATGCATTTTAATAAAAACACCTAGAAGTTGAAAAGTATTTTTCCACCCACCTTAAATTGGAAAGTTGTGAAATAAAAGGATAAATTTCACAACTTTGGATGAGGTCACTTAGGTTAGCCCCTATGTCAAGAAATATCAAAAATTAGGAGTTAGAAAAATGAGAGAAAAATTAAGGAGAAAAAGAAGGAGATAAGGAAATTGAAAAGACTACACTTTACCTTGTGTAGTAGGTGATTAGAGACTAGTTGAAGCTTCAAATTTGGAATTTTTGGTTCAACTCCAAAATCACCTAAGGTCAGCCCCTATTTCTCAAAAATGAATAAGGGGTGTTAAAATTTGAAAAAAAAAAATAGGGAGAAGAAGAAAGAAGGGCTCTAGTGTCCAATTCTTACCTTGTAGTCCAAATTTCTCTACTAGTTATTCTTCAAGTTTTCTAATTAGGCCACCATGCATGCATGTCTTCAAATGGTCTTCTAAGTACCTCAAAATCCAAAATTCAAACTTATATTACAAAGAGAAGGTGATGAGTAGTAAGATTTTAAGTTGAATTGAGGAGTGAAATTTCTTACCTTGAGATAGGGGATGTTCGAATTTTTGGTGTTTAAGTGGAAAGATTGTTTGTTTTGGTTTAGATGTTTGAAGAAAGAAAGTATGTTTGATGTTAGGAAGAAGATGTTCTTGAAGATATGAAGATGGGTTTGAAGATGTGAAGAAGTGGTACTTGAAGATATGAAGAACTTATGTTTGAAGATTTGAAGATGTGAAGAGTTGGTGTTTGAAGGTTTGAAGATGTGAATGATTTTGTGTTTAAAGATTTGAAAATGTGAATGATTTTTAGAGAGAGATTAGAGAGAAGTTGGAGAAAAGGCTTGAGAGGTGAAGGTGTTGGATGAAAAATGAACAAATTTGTTCATTTTTCTTCATGTGGCCGTCCACATTGCTAGAGGGGGAGGGAATTTTTTGATTAATTTTGTGTCTTGCAAATTGTCTCTTGCATGGAGACAAAAGGGTGGTCAAAGGTATGGGCAAGGTATGGGAAGAGAAGGAATGTTGGGAAAAATAGTATTAAAGAATTGATGTATAAGATGATGTGTATAATGTTTGAATTAATAGTATAATTATACACAAGATGACTACATAAGGTGTACATGTACAAGAGTTGGGTGGTATTTCTACACCAAAATTCATCACCAATGCCGTCCACTATAGGGGTAATTTGGTAATTCCATATATTTTTTTTGTCCCAAATTTGATGATAATAGATGAAATATATTAATCTCCAAAATAATTAGTGATTTCCTTGATCACTTATAAGTCTCATGATCACTTAATCTAAATCAAAATCTTAATTCTATAAAGTAAAAGTCTCTAAAATAAATAGTCTCTTAAAATTCTAAGGTGACTAATAAATACAAAAATAGTAACAATGATCAATCAAGTGATCATAAATGTGAAATAGAAGTAATGATGATCATGATCATAAGTAATTAAATAAAATGAAATAAAATACAAAATATATATTAATGATAACTACCTGTCAAAGTGACGCGGTAAAATAGTCGATCAAATACATAGATGACAATAAGAATCAATTATATGTTCGGAAAGATCGGGGTTTCACATCCTCCCCTCCTTAAAAGAATTTGGTCCCCAAATTCTCCTCAGAATAGTTCTGGATATTGATTCCTCACGTCTTCTTCCATCTCTCACGTTGCGTCTTCGTCTCTTGGTTGTGGTTCGCCACACCACTTTAACCATCGGAATTTCTCTCTTACGCAATCGCCGATTCTGGCGATCAATGATCCGGATCGGCCTCTCGGTGTAGGATAGATTTTCCATTAGAGGAGGAGTATCACGAGTGATGATGTGTTCGGGATCTGGTTGATACTTCTTCAATCTTGATACGTATGGTGCTGGTAACTCGAGTCGGTAGGCTAACTTCCCGATCCTTTGTAAAATCTTGTAAGGTCCAACATATCTCGGACTCAACTTGCCTCCTTTCTTCGGGTTGATTAATCTTTTTCGTGGTGAGAGTCCGAGAAATACTTCATTTCCGACTTCAAATTCTAAATCCTTTCTTCTTTTGTCCGCGTAACTCTTTTGGCGGCTCTGAGCTGTGCGAATCCGCTCCTTGATCAGCTTGACCTTCTCCATGGCCTCCTGAACTAAGTCGACCTTTGGAATCGAGGGCGACTTTCGTTTCTCTTTCGGAGTCCATTGGTCATCAATCTCCCAGTGTAGTGGGGATCTACATTTTCGCCCATATAATGCCTCGTATGGTGCCATCCCAATCGTGGCACGATAATGATTATTGTAGGAGAACTCGGCTAATGGTAAGTGTGAATCCCAACTTCCTTGAAAATCCAATGTGCGGGCTCGAAAGATATCTTCAAGGGTTTGAATTGTTCGCTCAGAGGTCGTCCATCGGTTTATGGATGTCTTCTTTGTCTTTAAAACTTAGCGAGGTACCCAATTCCTCGTGCAAGCACTTCCAAAATCTGGAGACAAACATCGGGTCTCTGTCGGACACTATGTCGACTGGTACTCCATGCAGTCGAATGATTTCTCGGATATAATCTATGCAAGTTTCTGCAAGCTATCAGTTTTCTTGATGGGTAAAAAGTGTGGAGATTTCGTGAGTCGGTCTACAACTACCCAAATAGCATCATGGCCTCCTCTGGTCCTTGGTAGATCCGTCACGAAGTCCATCGTTATGTGTTCCCATTTCCACTCGAGAATTCTCAACGGTTGTAGTAAACCAGATGGTCGTTGGTGTTCTGTTTTCACTCGTTGACAAGTTAAACATCTCGCAACGAACTCTGCTACCTGGTTCTTCATGTTTACCCACCAATAACTCCGTTTCAAATCCTTTACATCTTGTTTCCTCCAGGATGTATAGTGTATTTTGATCGGTGTGCCTCTGCTAGGATTTTATTCTTAATCGTCTTTCGTCGACACACACTCGATTCGGAATCTGATAACCCCATCTTCGTGTACCGAGAATTCTGATCTCTCTCCTTTAAGTATCTTCTCCTTCAGTTTTTGAAGATGTGCATCTTTCCCTTGTGCTTCTTTGATCTCATTCAGCAGATCGGGTTTAATCGAAATGTTAGCACATGAAATCTGAGTATTGGTTCTCGTCAGATTCCAAGTGCTCAGCTCTTCTAATGATTCCCACTCTCGAATCATAAGTCCGCAAAGCTCGCCGCTTAGAGCCCGCTACGACGTTAGCTTTCCCGGGATGGTATTGAATATCGAAGTGATAGTCTTCAATCAACTCCATCCATCTCCGTTGCCTCAGATTGAGGTCTTTCTGGGAGAATAGATACTTCAAGCTCTTATGATCTGTGAAAACCGTGAATGTTGCTCCGTAGAGATAGTGTCTCCATTTCTTTAATGGGAACACTATCGCTGTCAATTCCAAGTCATGTGTTGGATAATTGGCTTCATACGGCTTGAGCTTTCGCGATGCATAAGCGATGACCTTTCCTTCCTGCATGAGCACTGCTCCTAGTCCTTCCTTTGATGCATCACTGTAGACGACAAAGTTTTCTGTTCCCTTTGGAAGAGCTAAGATCGAGCCGTAGTAAGTCGCGTTTCTTGACTCTTGAAACTAGCCTCGCACTGTCATTCCACTCAAACTTGACTTGCTTCTGGGTTAGTCGAGTGAGCGGTCCGGCTATCTTAGAGAAGTCCTGGATAAATCTTTGATAATATCCAGCTAGTCCTAGGAAACTCCTGATCTCCGTTACAGACTCGGGTTGTTTCCATTCAACCATTGTTTGTACCTTCGAAGGATCTACTGCAATCCCGGTGTCGGATACTATGTGTCCCAAGAACGCGACTTCACTTAGCCAAAATTCGCACTTGCTGAATTTGGCATACAACTTATGCTGTCGTAGTGTCTCCAAAACAATTTTCAGATGACGTTCGTGCTCTTCTCTAGACTTAGAGTATACGAGTATGTCATCAATGAATATCACTACGAATTGATCCAAATAAGGTTGAAAGACTCGATGCATCAGATCCATAAATGTTGCTGGTGCATTCGTCAGACCAAAAGGCATCACTACAAACTCGTAGTGTCCATATCGGGTTTGAAATGCAGTTTTGGAAATGTCTTCTTCGCGGATTTTCAGCTGATAATATCCTTGGTGTAAGTCAAACTTCGAGTACACTGTCGCTCCTTGAAGTTGATCAAACAGTTCGTCTATTCTCGGGAGGGGATATTTGTACTTGATGGTCACGCTTTAAGACCACAATAATCTATACATAGTCTTAATGTGCCATTCTTCTTTTTGACAAATAGCACAGGTGCTCCCCACGGAGACGTACTCGGCCGGATAAATCCCACATCCATCAATTTCTGTAATTGCGTCTTCAACTCTTGCAATTCAAGAGGAGCCATTTCTATACGGTGTCCTAGCAATCGGGGCAGTCCCCGGTAACACCTCGATGGTGAACTCGACTTCCCTATCTGGAGGGACAGTGGTGAGTTCTTGTGGAAATACATCCGTATATTTTGATACTATAGGTACTTGGTTGATTTTTGTCTCAACCTTGGGTTTGTTGATTACAAACGCCAAGTACCCTTGTGCCCCTCTTGTGATCGCCTTCCTCGCTTTCATTTCTTTGAAATGATTGGGGCAATCTTAACTCGTGCCCTTCCCGAAATTTCTACTTCGGGCTTTCCGGGTTCACATAGCTTAATGGACTTGTTATGGCAGTCCATTTGTGCATGGTGTGCAAGACAACAATTCATTCCCAATATCACGTCGTATTCGGATATAGGTAATAAGATCAAATCGGCAGGAAAATTTATCTCATCAATCTTAACTTCGCATGCATTATAGATAATATATGTTATCTGACTTGCGCCCATAGGAGTTGACACTTATAGACATATAGGCATATGTTCCATTCATGCATGCAGTTTGTGTACAAAATGCGGTGCAACAAATGAATGCGTTGATCCAGGGTCGAACAATATTTTAGCGTAGTGGTTAGATACTAGAAGCGTACCTTCCACCACGTTTGTTGCCTCCGAGCCTCCCGTCGGCTAGTGCAAATGCTCGGCGGGCATCCTTGCCCGATTACCCTCGGCTCTCGTCTGTTTGGTTCGGTCATCGTACTTGGCAATCTTTCAATGGTGTGCGACATTACTACAAACAGCGCAAACACCTTCCTTGTTTACGCCAACGATCATTGGCGTATGTCCCGGTTTCTGGCAATGTGCACACACTTGACCCGGCTTTCCTTGTACTGGTCCTTTTCCCTTATCTGTCTTATTAACTGGTGCCTTCTGAAACTTAGCAGGAGGTTTAGATGACTGTCCCACAGCTATCCTCTTAAGATCGCATTCGATGGCCTACTCTTTTGAATCATCCCAATACGGTTCAGTCCCGACTCAATGCGGAGAGCTGCCTTTACCGCGGCTGAGTAGGTTGTCAATTCAACAGTCAACAGTTGTTTCTGAAGTTCAAGTTTCAATCCTCGAGTGAACTTGTAAAGCTTATCCTCTTCGGTAATGATTGTCCCTAGAGCATATTTGGACAATCGATAAAATTCAGACTCGTACTGAGCTACAGTCAAGTTCCCCTGCCTCAACCTATGGAATTCATCCCGGTGTGCCTCTTTCACAACCTGTGGAATATACTGTTCATTGAACTCGGCCAAAATATTTTCCCACGTTCTGGCTACTCGGTCCTGTTCCCACCTTCTTTCAACTGCCCTCCACCAGTCTCTAGCAGCCGATTCTAGATGGAATACGGCGAGTGTGACTTTCTGTTCATCTGAATATTGGAGAGCATTGAAGATATTCTCCAGTTTTTCTATCCATTCTTCTGCCTTCAAATCATCCGGCTCTCCTAAGAAGGCTGGTGGGTCAAACCGTAGAAATCGCTCCAACGTGCGATCGTTCACCTCTCTGGTGGGTTCGGGAGCACGGGGTTGAGGCTCTGCCTATTGCCTCATGAAAACCAGTATCTGTTGTAGAGCCTGTGCGGTCAAGTTGTCTCCTACAGCAGGTGGAGGAGGCGGGGGTAATTCAGAGGAGGGTACCCGGTCCCTGGGTACGTCGTCATTCTCTCGGGGAACGCGGTGAGGTCTCCCACGTCCACGATGTTCAGCCATTCTGTATCTTGAAGTGTTAGTTGCGATCCACGAGTAAATGAATACAATAATTATTTGCGTAAGCCAAGTTATATCGTAGGGAAAGTAACAACAAACACAAGACACTGAATAAATAGCAAAAGGCATATCCATTAATGTAAACTTGAATACACCCATAGTACAACAATAGTAACACTGAGTCAAAGATACATCAGAACTAAAATACAACTGAATCTAATACAATAGAAAGTAAGGTACAACATAATGGAATAAGCGTCTACAACAACGAAAGTACAACTGACAATCAAGCTAACTAATCAGTGAGATCGCCATCATCGTCACTCGCAGCTATGTCCATAATCGGGGCTTGGTTGGGCTGAGGTGGCGCCTCGACCTCAGGCCAACCAACGAAATCCAACCACTGCTCGAATCCCTGTGCATCATCAAGTGGAGCAGCCTCAGGCTCTCCGACCTCGACTGGATCCTCCTCAGGATCCTCCTCGGGGTCCCCCTGGGGTCCTCCTCAGCGTCGGGTACGGGCTCCACCTCGGGTGGTGGCAATGGTTGTGCATTAGCTGCCAGAGCAGCCTCTAGAGCAGCGTCTCTCTGAGCTAGGGCCTGTGTAAGGTCCTCTATCACTGTCATCTGCTTGATGAGGGTCTCCTCCAAGCGCACAACGGTGTCGCGAGATAGGCGGGCGTCAATCTCCCATTCCTGGCGGCCGTCACTTCCCCTCTTCATTTTCTCTCGCACATTATCCAGGCGCTCCTGGATAATCTGTATTTGATCCTCCCGCGCTCATATGGTGTTGTCGCGGTCCTTAATGATAGTGGTCAACTCGCTCTTTTCATCTTGGCTCCTTGCCAAGCGCTGTGTTAGGTCCCGGTTACGCTGGCGCTCATCGGATAGCTCTGAGGTCGCTCGAACACTCTCCTGGTACCAGTGAATCATAAGTGCCCGGTAGTACTCCCGCTCAGCACGGGCATGAAAAATGTCCCACCAAGAAGGTGGCGCCGGCTCCATCCTGATCAAACAAAACTAAGGCGGATTAGTCAAAGGTAAAGGAAAGATAAGGAGGGAATAAGGAAAGAATGAACAAAGAAAGCCAGTCAAGAATCAACTAAGTCAAGACAAGTATGACTATGGAATCTCCAAACATGCGTTCTAACTTAGTTCAAACATCAATAAGACGGTTCTATGTCAATTTGAAATCGATTTCACACTGAATGAGTCAAGTCGCGGTACTACCCAACACAGACCAAGGGTCCTATCCTGGGTTAGCTCGGTGTAAGTTTGCATCTTACTAGCCGAGCTCTGATACCACTCTAACTGTCACGCCCCAAACGGGACGCGACGACGATTCACAACTTAAATACAAGTAAACCAAATATTCTAGACGAATATCATCAAAACCCAATGGAACAGAGTCTAAATAGCAGCGGAAATAAAGACACACGTTACAACTTATAGTCCACAATATCCATAATCCAAATTACATCCCCGATATGATCTAAAGATAACAACTTAAAAGTCAAAGGGTCCTACGCCCTTCAGTTACAAACCGAAATGAAAAGAAATACAAGAGTCCAACAATAACAACAAGAAGTAGTACGTCCAACAGCAAATAATAGTAACAAGTCCAGCGACATCAACAACAAAAGATAGTAAATCCAACAAGCGGAGTACAAGGGCTCAATCCGTAGTCGGTTCAGCATCTTCAACGAAGTCCTCATCTAAAGGTTAGAAAACAGGTGGGATGAGACAGAAATCTCAGTGGATGGGGTGATCGTGTGCAAGTGTGGCGATATATATTTAATACGAGAAAACAGTTATATGAAAACGCGTGAGTATGATGCATGAATTCACACACAATCCACAAGCGTCGTGATAAATATATTTAAGTAATATACTTGTACAGTTCAAGAAAACAGATTAAAGTGGTCACACAGCACTATGTGATTCGGGCAAGACAGGTAGAATTGCATACGGAATGTAACGCCAATCCCATGCAAGACAAATAATGGTTGCGTACGGATTTGTAGCGCCAACAAATGCAAAACAAGTAGCTATTGCGTACGGATTTGTAGCGCCAACCAGACGGGTCCGATAACTCCGGAATCGTGTGAATCAGACAGCGATTCCTTCGTTCTTTCTTGTAACTCCCCGGGCAAGATAGTCCAAGACCTGTCACCTTATCGCTCCGTAGGCAAAGAAAAATCCACAAAGTGGAGCTTGCAAGGCTCGGATTTGTCATAATCATGATTATACCTCAAGTACTACGACCCGCTTCCTTGGACACTCCGTCCCTCGATTTGCGGGATTAGGACGATGGGGCCGGAAGAGTGGAATAGCGAGCCAAACCGCGGTTCCATCCCCCGACGTATCCATTCCGACTGTGAGCTCGACACACCAAGTTGACTCAGGCAGGAAAGTAAATACAAGTACAGGCAGTCAACCAGGTAGTCGAGTATTATTGATTCAGGGAAGCAGTTCAGGAAAATTTTTGAAAATTCACGAGTAGCAATATGGCGTTGGTGGAGTTATTTGGATGAAGATGATTATCGGAATGATAAGCAATCTTTGATATCTTGAAAGATTAGGTGGAACATAAGTCCCGTTATAGATTCAAAACCGCAAGACGAGGAAGTCACCCCGCGATTGGGTATTAATTGGTCGAATCGGTCCGATAAGTCAAGGGTTTTTTGAGAAAATAAAATACATTAATTAAATCTCAAAGTCAGAGGGTCCAGGGCTATTTTAGTAAAAGAGAAAATAATTTGAGTTAGGTCCTTTATAAAAGAAAAATTACAATTTAGCCCCGTTTTGTCAAAACCAAAACTTTGGGGGTTAATTTTTAAAGTTTTGAGGTCGAGTTTTTTATAAAATTCTCACATTGACCCCAAATTTGTTGAAATTGCCAATTCGGACCTTAAGTTTAAAATAATCGGAACTCACAAACCGGAAGGGCTTTTAATGTGATTCTAGTTGAAAAATATCATTAAGGTTAGTGGGATATTGGGACAAAAACAGTTTTTAAACGAAATAAGTTTAGGTCCTTTAACTTTTGAAAATATCATTTTTGTCCCATTTTGAAATAATTGCCTTTAAGGAATTTAGGGGTCCAATTGTTATGAAATTTGAACCTTGGGTCCAAAATATAATTAAGTTACAGTTAAGTTAGTATTTCCTGGTGCATGGGCTGCATAAGTCCTGGAAATTTCATTTGGGTCCTCAAGTTTAGTCTTTTACACTTCAGTCCCTCAATTTTAGAAAAATTACTTTCCAAGCCCTAAACACTTGGATTTTTGGAATACATTTAAAATATGTCATTTCCAGTACCCTAAGATTGAAAATTTCAAATTTTAAAATTAAGGTCTAGTACAGTTTCAAAATTTGAAAGTAGCCCTTAAACTTTTAAAATTTTACAATCTAGTCCTTGGGCTTTTAAAGGTTAATTTTATTTATCTTAAAACTCTTAAAATTTTATTAAAATGTCCAAAAGTCATTTTTGAACCAGGTGCAGTTCCAAAATTCGAAATTTGTAGAGAGGTCCTTTAACTTTCATTTTCTTGCAATTTAGTCCACCAATTTTCCATTTTTGCATTTTTAAGTCCAAAATTGAAATTTAATCTATTATGCTCGACTTGTCCAGGTTATAAGTCATCCAAAATATGGATTTTAAAGATCATACACATGCATATCCAATTCATACAATAATTCATCAAATAGAACATTAAATTGTACATGCATGCACCTAAAGTTCAATAAATAGCAATTTTGAGCAACTCTTGAGAATTTTCATGATTTGATACATAAAATTGACATGCAATACATAGATTATATATCTCAAGGGCTCATGATCAAAATTATATATGCATTTTAATAAAAACACCTAGAAGTTGGAAAGTATTTTTCCACCCACCTTAAATTGGAAAGTTGTGAAATAAAAGGATAAATTTCACAACTTTGGATGAGGTCACTTAGGTCAGCCCCTATGTCAAGAAATATCAAAAATTTGGAGTTAGAAAAATGAGAGAAAATATAAGGAGAAAAAGAAGGAGATAAGGAAATTGAAAAGACTACACTTTACCTTGTGTAGTAGGTGATTGGAGACTAGTTGAAGCTTCAAATTTGGAATTTTTGGTTCAACTCCAAAATCACCTAAGGTTAGCCCCTATTTCGCAAAAATGAAAAAGGGGTGTTAAAATTTAAAAAAATAAATAGGGAGAAGAAGAAAGAAGGGCTCTAGTGTCCAATTCTTACCTTGTAGTCCAGATTTCTCTACTAGTTATTGTTCAAGTCTTCTAATTAGGCCACCATGCATGCATTTCTTCAAGTGGTCTTCTAAGTACCTCAAAATCCAAAATCCAAACTTATATTAAAAAGAGAAGGTGATGAGTAGTAAGATTTTAAGTTGAATTGAGAAGTTAAATCTCATACCTTGAGATAGGGGGTGCTCGAATTTTTGGTGTTTAAGTGGAAAGATTGTTTGTTTTGGTTTAGATGTTTGAAGAAAGAAAGTATGTTTGATGTTAGGAAAAAGATGTTCTTGAAGATATGAAGATGAGTTTGAAGATGTGAAGGACTTGTGTTTGAATATTTGAAGATGTGAAGAAGTGGTACTTGAAGATATGAAGAACTTATGTTTGAAGATTTGAAGATGTGAAAAGTTGGTGTTTGAAGGTTTGAAGATGTGAATGATTTTGTGTTTGAAGATTTGAAGATGTGAATGATTTTTAGAGAGAGGTTAGAGAGAAGTTGGAGAAAAGGCTTGAGAGATGAAGGTGTTGGATGAAAAATGAACAAATTTGTTCATTTTTCTTCATGTGGCCGTCCACATTGCTAGAGGGAGAGGGAATTTTTTGATTAATTTTGTGTCTTGCAAATTGTCTCTTGCATGGAGACAAAAGGGTGGTCAATGGTATGGCAAGGTATGGGAAGAGAAGGAATGTTGGGAAAAATAGTATTAAAGAATTGATGTGTAAGATGATGTGTATAATGTTTGAATTAATGGTATAATTATACACAAGATGACTACATAAGGTGTACATGTACAAGAGTTGGGTGGTATTTCTACACCAAAATTCATCACCAATGCCGTCCACTTTAGGGGAAATTTGGTAATTCCATATATTTTTTTTGTCCCAAATTTGATGATAATAGATGAAATATATCAATCTCCAAAATAATTAGTGATTTCCTTGATCACTTATAAGTCTCATGATCACTTAATCTAAATCAAAATCTTAATTCTATAAAGTAAAAGTCTCTAAAATAAATAGTCTCTTAAAATTCTAAGGTGACTAATAAATACAAAAATAGTAATAATGATCAATCAAGTGATCATAAATGTGAAAATAAGTAATGATGATCATGATCATAAGTAATTAAATAAAATGAAATAAAATACAAAATATATATTAATGATAATTACCCGTCAAAGTGACGCGGTAAAATAGTCGATCAAATACATAGACGACAATAAGAATCAATTATATGTTCGGAAAGATCGGGGCTTCACATAGAGATGTTAAACGGGTTGGCCCTAGCGGTTTCGGGTCAGTCCTAACGTGTTTTGGTCTAAATGGTTTTTTGGGTTGAACAGTCGTTGTTAAACGAGACGCAAATATTGGAACCTAATCCTAACCCTAGCGGGATTCGGGCTAAACACGTCACTATCGGGCCATAAATCAAAAAATTAAAAATTATATATTTAAATCTAAAATTTTAAACGCGGACATATACAATATTTAAGTTTAACTTCTTAAGTTAAAGTATTCATTATAAAAACAAAAAATAAAAGGCATACATAGTTTATAAGTATATTGCATTAACAAAATTAAAAAATTTAAATATTTTATAATCTAAATTTTAAAAATAAAACTATCATAATAAAAGCTACTATTATATTCCCATTTAAAATGGGAATAATAATATTTTTTATTTTGAAGTTACTCATATGGCTATAAGTCATAATTTTTAAAATTATTTTTTTAAATCTATTAAAGATGTGAGAAATGTGAATTTGAAAATACGTATTTATTAGTAATAGGTAAGAGATAATAAAAATGGATATAAAATATTAGAATTATATATATTTTAAAAAAAAATTGACACCCAGTTAACCTAAAGGCTAGTCCTAATGGGATTTGGGTTAAATGGTTCGGACCAAAGGCCCGGACTTAAACGAGCCAAAATAATTCGGCCTTGATCCTCTTTTTTCTGGTTTAACGGTCCGGAACAACGTGGCGCAGCCCATTTGACATCTCTAATAGTAATATAGTTGGTCCAACATCACTTGAATACCACTGTGGGGAAGCTAATCGCGTCGAATCAAAAATATATTAAAGGAGGTGAAATCGAACCATTACTCAATGCTTCTTTTTGGAAGATGAATAAAATACGTTTAGATTATAATGTTTGGATTTGTTTTAATACATTAGGTCTACCCGTGAACCTAATATATATTATAATGTTTGGATTTGTTTTTCTTGAATATCTTCATTCTTCTAAAATATTTTTTCAAAATAAATCCAGATATTTTTGTTAATTTTATATTTATATATCTAGATGTCAATGGAATAAGTGAAAATCTGGTTTAACCGCCGGAGTGGCGAAATTGTACCTCTGCCATTAGAGAATTCAAAAACTTAATTTAGCCTTTAATTAATTTATTAGTGATTGTTTGCTTTTTATTTAGATGATATTTTAATATTCCAACTAAAAATATTTTTATGTGTACTTGATGTTGTTTTTTAGGGTAGATCATTCAAAGTCAACGGGGTTGATAGAATCCTCTTCCCGAGGGGGAAGTATTCATCAAGTCTTCTTCTCCGAGAGCTGGAAAATCATTTGATTGGGAACTTGCCTGCACACATGAGCAAAAAAGGGCCCCGGGGGTTGTCCTTGGGATGCCCTTCCGGCGCTCAAGTCAGCATGGTGAACGAGAGAATAAAACAATTTCTCTGGACCGTGTAGGAGAAATTGGTCTATGGGCCAATCCCGGACTCCTTTGGGCCGGGTTATTTTATTAAGAGTCCATATGAAAATTAATATTAAATAAATATATAAATTAAATTATATATTAATTAATTAAATATCATTTTTACCTCCAGCATAAACCCCTCATCTCTGGTGTTGAGGAGGGATGAAGTAGTGCGGGAGCTAATTCGGTGTAGAAATATCTGGCTCGTCTTGTTGTATATCTTGTCATGCCTTTGGAGAATCTTTGACCACTTTTGCATAAGGGCGCTTGTAAGGAGAGCTTGTGGTCATGTCTTCCACATGTAATTTTTTTCTCACTACTCTTTAACTTTGAATTTTTTTGCTTTGTAGAAGGCTTAGAAAATTTCTGGAAAGTTGAGGTGAGAGTCCATGGAGAGTTGGAGTGTGTCAATAGGAGAGAGAGATGTGAGCTCCATACAAGGGTGAGCCCCATTTTCCTTCGCGTTTTTCCCTGTCTTCTCCAGAGTTTTCGTATATTTCAAGCGGGGTTCTTAATTTTGTCATTCTTCCGTTCCGCTCGGAGGTCAGGGTGTCACCGGGCGTTTAGTTTCTAGTTTTGTCATTCCATTTCCATCTTTGTCTATGGAGTTTGATATTCCTCCTCTCGTTCCAGAGTTCTGTTTTGATGGTGGAGGAGAAGTAGAGCTTGAGCTGAATTTGAGCTCAAGTGGTGAGTCTTCCGAGGCTGAGTCCGAGGAATATGGTCCCGAAGGAATCCACAGCCCCAAGTATCAACATCGTCCTCCTCCCGGGAGTTAGGCAGTTGTTCCGAGAGAGTTGGCCAGTCGAGTATCGTCTGTTTATCTTTGTAGGCTGCGGGAGCGGCTAGAAATTCCTTCGGAGTTTGTGATGTTTGGCCCAGTTTCGGGCAATAGGCTTACTCATCCACCCGAGAGATTCATCATGGTATACCTTTACAGCTTTTCTGTTGGTTTTATTCTTCCCCCGGATAATTTCCTCATCGCGATCCATAGATCTGTTGGAGCATGTGTTGGTCAGTTCATTCCTCAGGCTTACGCATGTATAGGGGGTTATGAGTATGTGATGCGATAGTTGGGCTTGACTCCGACTCTAGATGGATTTCATTCTCTGTTCTATGCCAGGAAGGCTCCTTGTCACACCTTTTTCCACTTATTCCCGCGCCCCTAGTGCAAGTTTCTTGAAGGACTTCCTTCTCCTGGTGGGATATGGAAGGATGACTTCTTTTACGTGATGGATAATGGTTGGGAGCTCCCTCGTGAATGGGTTTTGGAAGTTATTGACGGCCCAAGGTACTCCTGATTCTCGAAATGAGATGGCGGAAGTTTATAGATCCAGGGGATTGTTTAAGAGATTCTCCAAAGATCATGCGCAATGGGCTTTAAAAGAGGCGCAAAGCGCGCAGCCCGCGATTCGAACTCGTGAGCGCTAGATTACGTTAAAGGAGAGTTTAAAGGATTTGTTATGGACTACCTATACCAACAGATGCATTTTCTTTTCTGGTACCCATTACATAGAAACTCTGAGGTTAAGCGTGCTTGGCCTGGAGTAGACATGGGATGGGTGGCCCCCTGGGAAGTTTTCCAGGGTGCGCGTGAGTGAGGACAAAGCGCGCTAGAAAAGACTCGTGTTGGTTTGTGGGGACAGTTATCAATCCAGTAAATCACTTGATGTCCAACAACTGGTATCAGAACAGCTCACGAGTTCGAATTCCCTTGGAAGCACACTGCAGTGGAGGTTGCCAGGAGCGGTGGGCGAGATCTTTGGCAATGGAGGTAAATGGACCAGAACTGAAGGGTAGATTGCCAGGTGGCCGGAACTGAGGTAAATAGACTGGAACTGAAGGCGTAGGTTGCTGGGTGGCCGGAACTGAGAGACTGGCATGACGCGACACTTGAACTGAAGAAGTTGGCGTTAGAACTGAGGAAGTTTGGCGGGCAGCGGAGGTTGCCAAGTGTAACGACCTAATTTTATGAAACTAAAGTACTCTAAAATATTATTAAGAAAACACGAATTTATAAATTAAAGTGATGCCAATAATTATCAAAAAGTTGATTTAAAATTTTAATTCTTAAGAAAAAAATATAATGATAATAATAATAATAATAATAATAATAATAATAATAATAATAATAATAATAATAATAATAGTAATAGAAATAATAATAATACATCTTCCAAATTAAATATCCAACAATTGTTCCAAGCATAAATCGGAAAAATTAAAGACATAAATCTAAAATTTAGTCCGATCATAATTATTTAAAATAAAAATATAGCATGATTCATTCCACCATCTACAACATCATATCCTCAGTAGGATTCCTCAACCTAAAAGTCATGATAATAATAGGGGTGAGCTTCATCTTGCTCGGTAGGGACATATCTGTTAATATTTAATATAACATGAAAAGCATTCACATAATTACAACAATAAATTCATTAATTTCTCTTTTTCCTATTGGTCGATTCTGCATATAGCATTGCGGGTTCACCCCGAAGATACCTTTGATCCGGACCCTTTTCCTAGCCCCTAGCTTATATGAATTTACTTCCTCTTGACATATATTGCAATTAATAAAATACAATCATGAAACATTAAATAAAGACAAATAATATAGAAATCCTTACCTTAATATTCGCAGATATTCGATGTAGAAAAATGAACAATAAAACTCTTAATCTTCGACCCCTTCGTTTTCTATATATGCTCACTAAAATATAATCTCATCAAAATACAATTTTAGAAAACACACTTAAACTTTGCTCACAATTTTATAAAATTCTCTCTCAAATTTGCGAGTATTTAACTATATAGGAAAATTTCTTTGATAAAATGCTAACAACATACCTCCTATTTATAGGCAAACAAGATCTAATGGAAAATGTATTTTTTATACATGATTAGGGCACTTGGAATAATGGGTGGTTGGCTAAAATTTTCATCCACTCATTTTTGTTATGTGTTAGGTTATTGTCTAATTAGTGCTCCACTACAATTAATCTATATTTATATATATATTTTTTTCTGTTATTACATTCTACTCTCCTTAAATAAAATTTCATCCTCGAAATTCGATATCTTACCGGAATTGAAAATTTTGGGTACTTGACACGAATCTCCTCTTCACGCTCCCAAGTAGCTTCATTCCCGCCATGACGTCTCCATTTTACTTTGACCGAGCAATATTTTATTTCTCAAATGGTGAATCTTGCGTTCCAAAACAGCTTCCGGTGCCTCCTCGTAAGTTAAGTCATTGTTGATTGTCAAATCTTTATAATTCACGATGTGACAACGTACTTTCTTAGCATAGAGACGTGAAAAACATTGTGCACACTTGATAGATTCGGTGGTAATGCTAGTTGATAAGCTAAATCTCCAACTCGTGTAAGGATTTCAAATGGTCCTATATATCTCGGTTTCAACTTTTCCTTTTCGCCAAATCGAAAAACACCTTTAATAGGAGCTACTTTTAGAAATACTTTTTCTCCTTCATCAAATTGTATATGTTTTCTCCGTCTATCAGCATATGACTTTTGTCTATCTTGAGCCATCTTGATTCGATCTTGTATCATGGCTATCTTCTCAACAGATTTGCATAATTAACTCAGTCCCAAAATTTTTCTTTCACCAACTTCACTCCAATATAATGGTGATCTACATTTTCTTTCCGTACAATGCCTCGTATGGAGCCATCCCAATAGTTGTTTTATAAGCTGTTGTTATAAGCGAATTCTACCAAGGGTAATAATGTTTCCCAATTACTTCATAAGTCGAGTACACACGCTCTCAACATATCTTCCAATATTTGTATGGTCCTTTCAGATTGTCCATCTATTTGCGGGTGATAAGTCGTACTAAAGTTTAGCTTTGTTCCCAAAGCACTTTGTAGACTTTTCCAAAACTTATAAGTAAAACGTGTATCTCTGCAAAACAATTGACACACGGGAACTCCATGAAGTCTCACTATCTCCTCAATATAAATTTGTGCATATCGCTCCATCTCGAACGTCATCTTAACAGGTAAGAAATGAGTGACTTTGTTAATCGATCTACTACAACCCAAAATGACCTTGTTACCCTTGGATCGATGATGGAAGCTCTACCACAAAATCCATAGTTATGTGTTCCCATTTCCATTCTGGGATGTTAAGTGGTTTGAGCAAACCAGATGGTCTTTGGTGTTCGGCTTTGACTTGTTGACAAGTCAAACATTTTTCCACAAAAGTTCCAATATCTCTTTTCATACTTCGCCACCAAAATACTTCTCTTAAATCTCGATACATTTTTGTGCCTCCAGGGTGAGCTGTGTACGGCGTACAGTGAGCTTCTTCAAGAATTTCTTTTCTAAGCCCTTCCTCTTTAGGAACGCATAATCTCCCTTCATATGTCAAGGTACCATCATTTGTTATAACAAATTCTTTTACATTCCCTTCCCGAGCTTTTTCTTTCATTTTGCTCAAAAATTTATCTCGAGGTTGAGCTTCTTTTATCTTCTCTCTCAAAGTAGGTTGCACCACCAAAGATGCTAGTACTATCTCTGTACTTTTTGGTGGTACCACTGCTTCAATTCTCATCCTGGCAAATTCTCTCACAAGATGTTCTTGTTCAGATATCAAGCTTGACATTTCTCCTTTTGTTTTACGACTTAATGCATCGGCTACAACATTAGCTTTACCCGGATGATAGTTGATAGTGCAATCATAGTCATTCACCAATTCCAACCACCTTCTTTGCCTCATGTTTAGCTCTTTCTGAGTAAAAATTTCAAGCTTATTTCAAGCATTTTTCTCCATATAGGTGATGGCGCGGATCTTTAATGCATGCACTACAACAGCTAACTCTAGGTCATGAGTAGGATAATTTAACTCATGTGGCTTTAGTTGTCTTGAGGCGTAGGCAACCACTTTACCATGTTGCATTAGTACGCATCCCAAGCCTTGTTTTGATGCATCACTATAAATAACAAAGTCTTTAGTGGGGTCAGGAATTGTTAATACTGATGCAGAAGTTAGCCTTTGCTTCAACTCCTGAAAGCTTTCTTCGCATTTCTCATTCCATTGGAACTTCTCCCTTTTTCTTATCAGTCGAGTCATAGGCGCAGCTATCTTTGAAAATCCTTCAATAAATCTTCGATAATAGCCTGCCAACCCTAGAAAACTGCGAACTTCATTCGCATTCTTAGGTGCACTCCATTCGTTGATTGCTTCAACTTTAACCGGGTCCACTTCAATTCCTTGAGCAGTGATTACATGTCCAAGAAACACCACTCGATCTAGCCAAAACTCGCATTTCTTGAATTTCGCATATAACTTTTCCTTGCGAAGCGTTTCTAGCACTATTCTTAAGTGCTCAGTATGTTGTTCTCTATTCTTTGAATATACAAGTATATCATCTATAAAGACTATGACGAATTGGTCTAGATACAGATGAAACACTCTATTCATCAAATCCATGAATATTGTTGGTGCAATACTTAACCCAAATGGTATTACTATAAACTCATAATGTCCATATCGAGTTCTAAATGCCATTTTCGGGATATCACTCTCTTTAATTTTTAACTGATGATATCCGGATCTCAAGTCAATCTTAGAGAAAATGCTGGCACCTCTCAACTGATCGAACAAATCTTCAATCCTTGGTAATGGGTACTTGTTCTTCACTGTGAGTCGATTAAGTTCTCTGTAATCGATACACATTCTAAGTGACCCGTCTTTTTCTTTACAAATGTAATCGGTGCTCCCCACGGTGACACAGGTCTAATAAATCCCAAATCCAAAAGTTCTTGTATTTGCGCCTTTAACTCTTGTAACTCCTTTGGCGCCATCCTATAAAGTGCCTTAGATATAGGTTCTCGCCCCAGGTATCAAATCTATTCCAAATTCAACACAGCGATCGGAGGAATTCCGGCCAATCCTTTTGGGAATACATCCAAAAATTCTTGTACAATTGGTACGTCATTAGGTGTCACTTCAATTGTCGAGGTATCTACTAAACTCACTAGATATCCTTGACAATTTTTCTTTTTCAACATCTTTCTTGCCTTCATTGTTGATATCACTCGTGGTACGGCCTTAGACTTAATCCCATAAAATTGTATGTCATCATTTCTGGCGGTTTGAATATTATCTCTTTCTCATGACACTTAATGTCGCACTCATATCTACTAAGCCAATTCATACCTAAGATTACATCAAAATCATTCATCTTAATTATTTATTGATCAGCTTTAAGATCTTTTCCCCATATATTCACTTCAACATCCTTATTTACTGAGTCAGTAGTTATCGAATTTCCAGATGGCAAGCCAATTTCAAGGGGTTCATTTACTCTAGCACTCTTATGTCCTAATATAGCATGAAATTTGGCGGATAATAACGAATGTGGGGCACAAAGTGTCGAAAAGTACAAGAGCGGTATTCCGAGAGATGGTTAGCATACCCGACATTGTACCTGTGTTCGATCGATCGCCTTCTTCTTAAGTCATAGCATACATTCGAGCTCTACCTCCGGATGTTTGTTCTTTTCTTTCCCATTTCGGCTTTTAAAAGAGGACAATGAGAGACTTCATGTCCTGGTTTCTTACACTTGAAGCATTTTCCTTGTCAAGCTAAACATTCTCCAAAATGATTCTTCTTGCATTTTGGGCAAGTCTGTCTCGCTTGCATAGTTGGGCGTGCATTTCCATCGGTCTTTATCTGTTTTATTTTGATTTTCATTTTTATTATGTTTTGCCCGTCCCATTTTCCTTTCTCGGGTAAAACAACCAACTTGAGCTCATCTTCGTCCCAAAGAAACTTGCCTCCACCTCATGAGCCCTTCTCACCATCATCGAGTACTCTAAATCTCCTTGAGCGGATAATATACCGATAATTGTGCTCAAGTCCCCTTCGAACCTCAAAGCCTTTTTCAAATCAAGTATCCACTAGGTGTGGAGCAAACCGACTTAGTTGATTGAACTGTCTCTCATACTGTGTGATCAAGTGTCTTTGTTTAAAATTAAGGAATTCTGTCTCCTTTTTGTCCCAATATGATTGTGGGAAAAACTTTTCCATTACAATCACTTTGAACTCATTCCATGTTAAAGCATTCCGCTCTTCTTGATCTTAGTCCTCCAATATCCTTCCCACCAATGATCGGCATCTTCATGTGAGTTGGAAGGCAAAGACATACGACTCTGTGTTCATCATCGTGCACCCAATAAGTCAAAAATTCTCTCTAGCGATGAAACCATTCTTCTATCATTGCCGGGCCATCACGTCCATTGAATGTGGGTGGACGATAGTGGCGAAATTGTTCCACGACTCGTGTGTTGTTGTTGTTGTTGTTGTTGTCTCCATTGTTCTCGCACACCTCCGAGGAACTCAAAGCAATTATATCTCCATGAGAGTGGTTTGATTTCTGTGTTAGTGGAGTTCTCACCATTGACTTGATTTCCACGATGGGGAGCCATATTCCTAAGGTCATACATAATGTATTTATTATTATTATTATCCCAAGTTATTAATGGATTTTGCATGAAATATCTAACTTAAAATCTAAATATCATAATATAATGGTCGATTAAATTAATATCAATTAAAGGACAACTAAGTTTTATATATGATAAGGATTTATTTATCAATTATTGAAATACATAGACTCATCCATTTCTCTTGATCCATGTCTTCATCTTCCTCAGGATCTTCTTCCGGATCTTCTTTCGGGTCTTCTTCCAGGTTTCCTTCCTCGGTTCCTCATCTTCTGCCATAGCTTCATTGTTCAAAAACTCAATCCATTAAGAGTATAACCTAGCAAGAAATGTCCCGTAGTTGATTTTGGGTCGATCTTCATGCCCGTCATACTCAAATAATGAGGATAAAGGCTTTTAGTCTTGACGTTCCAAAACGAGGGTAAGCTATCAATCACTCTACGAGAGGCAGCGCGTTCGTTTGGAGCGCCAATGACATTCCTCACATTGTACCACAACTGGTGAATTTTAACTATATATTCTCCAATACTATCTCCTCCTCAATTTGATAGTTGAAATAATGATTGAGTCGGTTAATGGGATGGTTCGGATCCCGATTATTATTATTATTATTCTTTCTTGCGGTGACGAGTGTGAGTTCGCCATCTATATATATGTGCATTTTCAACCATAAGTCTATTTTTACATATATATTGTTTTATAAAAGAAATAAAAGATTTCTATTCATTTAACATATAAATTGGTATTATGTTTAAGCGAGAATAAAATAACATGGAATACATCATGACATAAATGAGCATCTTTGGTGCAATTGTATAATGTAACTTGCATTAAAAATTCTCATACCTTGAGGAGACCGACAAGATATGATGGAGGTGGATGTTATTATACCATTTTATCTTATACAAAGTTTGAGTTTTTTTATATATATATTTTTTTAAGCAAAAACTGTACATTTCAATTTTCAAAAAAAAAATTTTTTTTATAAGCCTACAGAAACGTAGACCTGCTCTGATACCACTTGTAACGACCCAATTTTATGAAACTAAAGTACTCGAAAATATTATTAAGAAAACATGAATTTATAAATTAAAGTGATGCCAATAATTATCAAAAAGTTGATTTAAAATTTTAATTCTTAAGAAAAACAATATAATAATAATAATAATAATAATAATAATAATAATAATGATAATAGTAATAGTAATAATAATATTACATCTTCCAAATTAAATATCCAACAATTGTTCCAAGCATAAACCAGAAAAATTAAAGACATAAATCTAAAATTTAGTCCGATCATAATTATTTAAAATATAAATATAACATGATTCATTCCACCATCCACAACATCATATCCTCGGTAGGATTCCTCAACTCGAAAGTCATGATATTAATAGGGGTGAGCTTCATCTCCATTTCAAGAGGGACATATCTGTCAATATTTAATATAACATGAAAAGCATTCACATAATTACAACAATAAATTCATTAATTTCTCTTTTTCTCGATCGGCGATTCTGCATATAGCATTGCGGGTTCACCCCGAAGATACGTTTGATCCCGGACCCTTTTCCTGGCCCCTAGCTTATATGAATTTACTTCCTCTTGACATATATTGCAATTAATAAAATACAATCATGAAACATTAAATAAAGACAAATAATATAGAAATCCCTACCTTAATATTCGCAGATATTCGATGTAGAAAAATGAACAATAAAATTCTTAATCTTCGACCCCTTCGTTTTCTATATATGCTCACTAAAATATAATCTCATCAAAATACAATTTTATAAAACACACTCAAACTTTGCTCACAATTTTATAAAATTCTCCTCAAATTTTTGTAGTATTTAACTATTTAGGAAATTTTCTTTGATAAAATGCTAACAACATACCTCATATTTATAGGCAAACAAGATCAAATGGAAAATGTATTTTTTTATACATGATTAGGACACTTGGATTAATGGGTGGTTGGCTAAAATTTTCATCCACTCCTTTTTTTGTTATGTGTTAGGTTATTGTCTAATTAGTGCTCCACTACAATTAATCTATATTTATATATTGTTTTTTTGTTATTACACCAAGCATCGGAGCCGAGATCTTTGGCAGTCTTTGGGAGGGAGATTGTTGGGATTTGGTCCAAAGATCCATCCGCCCGCAATGGGCTTAAAAAGAGGCACAAGGTACGACCCGCGATTCGAACTCGTGAGCGCTAGATTGCACTGATTAAAGGAGAGTTTAAAGGATTTGTTATGGATTACCTATACCAACAAATGCATCTTCTTTTCTCGGTACTCATTACATAGAAACTCTAAGGTTAAGCGTGCTTGTCTGGAGTAGACTTGGGATGGGTGACCCCGGGAAGTTTTCAGGTGCGCTTGAGTGAGGACAAAGCGCGCTAGTGTTCGCCACAAAAAAAATTGTTTGATTCATACTACGCAAGTGTACGGTGTAGTTTATAGAATAATGGCAAGCAAGGTCGTATTCTCGGGATTGAAGTTCGAAACACTTAGGCTATAATAACATCATATTCCAATTTTATTGAAGCGACCGAATTTTGAGTATTTTAATCTAATAAAATCGAAAATAAAGAAAGAGTAAATAAAATAAATTTGTGAACCCCACAAGTATTTTCAACATCTTTAGGAGCAACCTTAGGCACATAATCTCAACATGCTTCTTTAATATTAAATGCGAATAAAGTTTTAAAAACCAATTCATGCAATTCTATGGGTTCAAATTCCTAAATTCATTTACTCCCCTGGTCAAGTGGTGCGTAAACAGTTGATTAATAACAATTGTAGTCCTCTCGGATTGTTACAATTCTTATTAACTCCCAAAAGATTTGTGAATTAAATGACTCCCCACAAACATGCTTGTCACACATCTTTCATGTCTGAATTCGATTTTCGTCTTCTATAACTCACTTGGTCGGATTATGGACTAGAAGTATGACATGCAAATTATTGGTCAAATAAAAAGCAAGTATAAATAAGTACTCGATTTCATAAACAAGAACGCATGAATTAATTAAGAAAATAAATAATCTTATTTAATATAAATCCACGTTTTGATTATGCCCCTAAGATCCGAAAATATGTCAAACATTGATTACAAACTCATAGACAAATTTGAATCAATAATTAGACATCATATAAGCACAGGCAAGAGTTCTTATATAAACATAGAAATAAAACCCCTTCTTATCAAGATGGATTCTTCCTCCAAGCCCTCAAGCTCTTGTGCTCCCTAGATGTGAAAGCCTTGTGGTGTTCTTCGCGACTTAGTCTTTTGCTCTAAGAAGCTCTTTGATTCCTTCTTTCGGTGTTATTTGATGTGTTTTCTATGTAGAGAGTGATGTTGGATGATCAATTTTCGTGCATAGCCTTGGGTCCCTTTTATAGATGCTTGGAGAAATCACTTGGAGAGTTTGAGTAGGAAAAAGAGACCAATTCAGCCCTAGTTACGTCGCACGATCGTGTCAACCCACACGTCCGGGTCGTGCGATCCGAATTCTATCTTGGAGTCTTCATGAAAATTGTAGATCTTTCTCATAGCTTTCCAAGGCCACTTGAATCATCTCAATATCAATTTTGTATAGGAAGTTATGGCTAACAT
Source organism: Rehmannia glutinosa (assembly GCA_016081115.2). NCBI lineage: Eukaryota > Viridiplantae > Streptophyta > Magnoliopsida > Lamiales > Orobanchaceae > Rehmannia > Rehmannia glutinosa. Next base: position 33,076,357 of record CM071934.1, on the reverse strand, counting down.
CTTGAACTTTGCGAGTGATGGAAGCTGTTAGCGCGTTTTGACATTTTTGAAGGAAAATTCCTTTTGTTTGACCTTCCATGCTTCTCTCCTTCATATTTTTGCTCTTACATTAGCTCTTGACCTATACTTTAGCACGTGATATCTCTTTTTATCCAATTTAGCTCTATTTTCTGCAAAATTCACAAGAGTACGTGAGATCACGCCCAACAAGGGAAACCAAGCAAAACATATTGAATATACGTGCAAATGCATCAAATATATATCATTTTAAACCCTCAAATGCACGTATATTTTACACTCATCAGCTAGAAAATACTCGTGTTGGTTTGTGGAGATAATCATCACTCCAAAGAAAGCGCTTGAGGTCCAGGGGGTGTTCTTGGGTATTCCACATTGCTTACTTCTTTACATTGCTTCCGCTTTACTTGTGTATTTTGATCGCCTCCATTTTCTCGATATGCTTCTTGCTTTACAAGTAAGGAGAGTTACTGAAAGATAGCGAGTTGACGGCATTTAAAAAGAAGAAAACGAGAAGGCCAAGGTAAAGTCTCGCACGGGGAGTTCTAGTTCCTGTCCCGGAGTTCCAGTGAGTGAGGACCGCGCCCTTATCGTCCGAATGGTGAACGATGCCCGAGCTCTCGCTCCATTGACCGTGCCGATGCTATTTTGGCTCCTCGTCCCCCTCCTGGGACGCCCTTCTGGAGCTCGGAATGGGCATTCCCCCAGAATTTACTCCAAGTTTTTGCATCATTTTTTGTATCTTTTCCCACATGTGTTAGCATTTTCGCCTTCTTTTTCTTTCACATTTTCATCGTGGAGGGACTCTTGCGAGGAGGCCCCAAGACTCCGGAGGAGAAAATTATTTTTACTAGGACCCTCTTATGAGGAGGCCCCTCCCATCCGGGGATTTAGTCGGGTGAGGTCTTCTCACCCGGGGTCTTAGCCGTGTGAGGTCTTCCCCTTTGGGTCTTAGCCAGAAAAGGTGAATTGCTAGGACCCCCCATAAGGAAGCCCTTCCCATCTAGGGTCTTAGCCGGAAGTGGTCTTCCCACCTGGGGTCTTAGTCGGCTGAGGTCTTTCCCTCCGGGGTCTTAGTCGGAGAAGGTGAATTACTAGGACCCCATGAAGAGGCTTCTATCATATGGGGTCTTGGCTGAAAAGGGTCGTCCCACCCGGGGTCTTAGCAGGTGAGGTTTCCCCTCCGTGGTCTTATTCGGATGAGGTTATTTATGAGGATCCCCGTAAGAAAGCACTCTATCCGGGCTTTAGCCGGAAATATGGGGTTTCTTTGAGGAGAGCACCCAAATGGTCATTGACATTGACCATATGTGGTCATTAATGGATTCCTAACATCAAAGTAGAGACGTGAAAGTACTTTTATTCATTATAATGATAAAGCTTTACGCCCTATGGGCTGAAACATGACTAAAATGTACATAAATGTTTAACACCTCTTGGACTGAAATAAACTGTAAATAGTCAAAAAAACTAAATACTAAGATCTCCGCTAGTCCAGGGAGAGCTGGTGTCTATGGCTGTGTTGTGCTTTCATCATTCGGTCTTGGGAGCTTGCTCATCTTCAAGGTGGCCACATAGCACTCCCGATTCATCTTGATGTCTCCAATCATCTATCATATCCCCGAGTCTGTGGGTAACTTCAGCCTTAAGTAAACCATAGAGAGGATGGCTCAGAACTGGTTCAGGCTGGGCCTTCCCAATATAAGATTGTACGGAGAGGGAGCATCTGCAATGAGGAAGTGGACCATCTTCATAACCTAATGTGGGGCGTCCATTCCCAACGTGAGTGGTAGGTTGATCTCGCTTTGAGGACTTGATCACTTGTCCGGTGAAGCCAATTAGCGAGTCAAATCGAACAACCTATACTAGGTCAATCCTCATCTTGTGGAAGGTTTCCGAAATATGACATCCACTGCGCTCCCCGTATCTACTCGGACCTCTTGACCACAAAGTTGGCAAAGATAACTTATATGACAATGGTGTCAGGGTGAACTTGGGTTTCTGGGATGTAGTCTTGAGTGCCGAATGTGATAGGCATGTCCTTGGTCCGGTTCCAATTTGGAACACGGTTCCGGTTCCGATTTTAACCAAAACCGTTTGTTTATCTTTGATAATTTTTTTATTTTTTTAAAACAGTTTATCAATTTCGATTTACAAAAAAAGGGAAAAAGAAAGAAAGAGAATTGGACTTAATATTCAATTGAGTTTTGTACTAAATATTAATAATAATATTACATTGTTTATATATACTATTAGAGTATACAAGAATCATAGTTCACGTAGTTCCCTTACAACATTTGGGTTAAAATGTATCTCATGTGGTTATAAATATAAAACGTTATAACCATTGTTCCACCACGGATCCAGTTCTGATTTGTAACCCGGTTTTAGTTCCATTTGGCCACCCCTACACCTAAAGCATCGACATAGCACCGGGAGCAAAGAAATGCATGAAGACCCCTCATAAGAGCACCTTGTCATAGCAGGTTGCGGCAAAGATCGGTGGTTAAAGACCCCTCACAGCTCCACCAGCTGAGGATGACCCTCACTTGACTGGAATGGAAGAGAGGAACAACGAACAGGAGGACAACTAGACTCCTGAAAAACCATCACGCTCTTTTGGAGAATAGCGGGCATGAAATCTAGCAATGACTATTCAACTTACCTCTAGAGAAAGCAACTCTTTAAGAAGAAAGCGAGAACTCCAAAGAAGACCGCTAACGATCCCTTGTCAACCGGAAGGAAGCTCCGGGAAACCTCCAAACATTGGAGAAATATCTCCCAACACGGAATCGAAAAAAATGCTCAACTCTTTGGAGAAGACAAAGACTCCCAAGATGAATAAAGTTAAACCATAATTGAATCACCCAAGGATCCACTACACAAAGAACAAGAAGTGGCTAAGTGCCACTCCACCTCGCACTCACGCAGGAAGCATCTACTAACCCTCAACTATGTCGTCGAGCATTTTCACTTGGCATCCTATATGGACAAAGGTCTCCCTCATATTTCCTTTGATCTCACGATTTTTCGCTCAAGCTGCTCAAGAGAAATATATACATTCCATGAGGCCACTTAGGAGAGCCATGCGCAATCTAAAGCCCCGAGACTCGAGAGCGGAAGCACAATTCATTCAACCATACCGGTGAAATTACTCCTTAGAGACATCCGGACTTTCTAGGTCAAGAGGAATGACGAAAAGGGTTACCCAACGAATACTTAGATAATGACTTAGACGGTAGATATTGAAGTGAAGAAGAATCGTCAATCATATCTACAACACTTATAGTGGCAATTAGACCCCACGTTGACAAATCCCACTAAGGTGACATTTTGAACTAGCCCTAATGTTGTCGTTAAAATCGTTCCAACGGATCGAATAGCAGAGATGCTAGAACACCATTGGTGGTGGAGAGCACGGGACAAACCACATAGTTAAGTGGAAGTTGAACAATAGTAACACATGGAAGCATGGGCAAGCCAAGGATTAGTCGGTTAAAGCATGAACAATGATATTAAATTATCCATTAACATTGGTGGTGGATTGACCGAGAGTTGTTGTACCAAGAATGGAGCAATTTCGGCTAACAAGCGCCCCTGGCAACACCTTCGCCTGGACAATTTCCGGTAGGCGTGCAACAAAGGTTGTCGCCTACACTTAGGCCACGCTTGAGTGATCAATTGGCCATGGGCTTTTTCATTTGAGGCCGCAAAGAGGATGAGAGCAATGAGAAAAAGTCTTAGGGACACGATTATAAGCCATGTTGGAGATTTTATGAGTTTATGTTTTAGAATGATTTGATATGTTTTAGAATGCTTTGATTTGTTATGTTCAAATGTCGAAAAGAGCACTTATTTTATATATGTTTATTTTCTGTCTTGTTGCCTTTTTCAAGAATTACTATAACATTTATTTTACTATTTTATTATATTAGTAAGTTTGAAGTAAGAGTTTATGGGTGGATTTCTCTACAGATAGTTCTCATAGATCTATTGTATAAGCCAAAGTGCCCCTTTTTTGTGTCATACTACAATATATTTGCCTATACTTATTGAAGAATACATCTCCATGAGATAAACTTTACATTTGAAGAGCATGCATTATAGACCATGAGATAAACGTAACATTTTAGAAACTACATATATATGGTAACATGAGATAAATCATATATATCACTACAAGAAAAATGCAAATAGACACCACCATAAAGACAGCGGTTTACGACTTTTCTGGTGTCTTTTCCTTTAACACCGTCTTTTTACAAAACCACTCTCTTATTAGCGCAGTCTTTTGATAATAGACAGCAGGTTTCCAGAACCGCTGTCTAATATAAAGGGCATCATTAAATAGACACCGGTTTTGACATCGGGTTTTCAAAATTGGTGTCTATTTATTTCGAGTATTGCAATTTAACACCAGTTTTATAGACAGCGGTTATAAAATAGATGTCTAATCATTGTCAAAATTATAGACACGTGTTTCAAAACCGGTGTCATATCATAATTATTGTTAATAATTAAAATTATTGCTAATTTTCTTCTAAGAAAACCAATTTGCTGCTGATTTTCCTAAGCACCCCTCAAAAGTCTCATTCCTTCCGCCACCACCAACTTCAAACTCTCAGCTGCACCTCCTCCCTACCCGCCATTGCTCGTGCTTTCACTACTGCACCACGCTGGAAATTACAACCACTTGCTTGTGCTTTCACTGCAGCCTACACCGGGAATCTGTCGGTGAAGCAAACCATGGGTTTGAGATAACATCTTCCCTACCTTCAACATACCACCTCAAATCTAGGTATTTCCCTTGCCCGACTCTCTCTCTCTCTCTCTCTCTCCCTCTCTCCCTCTCTCTCTCTCTCTCAATTTTGCCCTAAATTTATAAGATATGAAGATGTGGTTGCCCTAAATTTCTCGCCTATAGGGTTATGTTGTTAGGATTTGAAGATTTGCAAATAATTAGCTAAAGGTATTAATACATCTTTCGACAAACCCCACGAAGCCTCGCATGACCAAGTTGATGGAAATATAAACACTAATTTCAATGATTTTCTATCTATGCTTGAATACCTGGTCCTAGCTTCCTCGGTAGAAATTAATGAAGTTGCATTGGTGGTGGTGTAGGTTTTACATGTTAATCGCATTAGGGAGACGAAAGGTAGTAAAGGATTTTCTTGTGCAGTTAATTTGATGTTTTCAGTTTTTTTGGTGCTTGTGTTATGAAGGGTTGATTTTTAGAAATTAATGTGTTTTGATTATTTTTATTGATCATTGCATAATATGACAAAGTGTTTCATAGTATGATTTAACTTCATGAAGGTGCAACATGGATTTTGATATATGGATTTTGGCACTTAGTATATAGTTTTCCTTTGGATGGCTCTCAAAATATCATATTAATATCAAGGGCCCGATATATCTTTTTTGTCAGATTTGAAAATGGAGACAAAGTGGTTGAGTGCAAGCATGGAGAGGGTTTTATCTTCTGTGTTTTTCTCAGATTTGAAAATGGAGACAAAATGGTTGATCAAGCATACACGAGTTGCTCCTCTTAACCCTGTGTCCGGAAGAATGGACAACATGTGTACGAGCCAAGTTGATGTCATGAAGCATACCAAATGTAACTCCTCATATTTACTTTTTAGTCCTTCTGCCATAGCCTTAATCAATACGAATGCCATATTTCTTTCCCAATCTTGAGCAGCTTTCTCATCTTCCTACATCATGAGGAAAACCAAATAATTCAGGTATCAATATTGTTGCAAAAGACAATTTTCAATATAAGTAACAAACATAATTTTCAAGTATCAGAATTTGTTGCAAAAGAAGTTAATCGTGTTGTCTTGAGGTTCAACAGATAAGTTATGGCGACGTTGATTCTTATCTCTATTCTCGGTGTAGTTTCATATCCTGCTAGTGCTAACAGAGTGATGTTACTCTGACCAACTTCATCATGTCGTACCTAATTATATCTCACGGATTCAGTTAACTTATAATATGTCAAAATTACAGGGTGGTACGTCTAATGAACTGTACAACACAAATGCTCTTGTCACCGATGGAATTTATGAAGGTCTGACATCTAACTTCTGGACATTTTTGTTGTCTTTTGTAATGTTGGAAATTTGGAATATAAGTCTTATGTTCATTATGATTCATATAGGCATTGCAATTGGAGGAGATGTCTTTCCTGGGTCAACAATTCTGACCATGTCCTGTGGTTTAACAATATCCATCAGGTATGTTCAAAAGTGGTGCTAACTACATATTCAAAAGTAGTGCTTGTGATTGTTCTGCTTATTTTCAATTCACATGGAAAACTTTGCATCTGGTTTTGGCAGGTGGCAGGAGGTGATGGTACTGCTGGCTGGGTCCTTGGTTGTCTTGGAGAGCTTAACAAGCAGGATAGTTTGCCAGTTCCACCAACTGGAATTATTCCACTTGGTATAGGAAAAGACTTGTCAAGTAGTTTTGGTTGGGTAATCTTTCATCTGCATCAACTTGGCTCTTTTCTTTTTCTCTAAAACCTGGCTCGTTTATAGTTGCTCATGCGGATGGAAGTATGTATGTATGTATATGAAAAGGCAAGTTTTGGACTTTATTTGTATGAATTAGTGTTTTCCTCTGAATTCATTAGTTCCCTGGAATCTAGTATCCCATGTTGTTATTTTTCGGGACAAATATGGTTCTACTGGTAATTCATTCCTTGTTATCAAGGATCCGGCTCAATTTTCTGTATCACATGCACGCTACAGTAAGGTAATGCTTTTTAATCTGGTTCCATATCATCAAGGTTTTTTTTGGGATAAGTACATAAACCCCATGAGGTTTGGGCTAATTACAAAAGACTCCATAGGTTTTTGTATATTACAAAAGACTCCACTGAGACCTAACAATAATTTCCCAAAAGAATAGTTTATTCATCTAGTTATTGGCTTATTGCTTGGGAAATGAACAAGTTGATGTTATTGTTTTAGATGATGTCATAACAATAATAAATTCTCTTTACCATCCCAAAAATCAACATATTACATATTTTAGGTTTGTTATTTTATTTTATTTTTGCTTGAACCACCTAATTTCAAAAACTCGCGCGGCTATCTTTCAAAATTGCAAATATTCATTGGTCGATCCATTGTAAATGATAGCATTATTTCTTCAATTATATGCGGGGCGATTTTCATGAGTTTGCAGATTTATGCTTACGGGAATTTGGTAATCTGGTGAAATTCCATGAAGAAATTCACAATCTTGGTAGGAATTTGAAAATTTTCGTACTTTATTTGCTTTTATGTTTCTAATATAGTAGGTAAGACTATTTCATTTTTCTTAGTCAATTGGTGACAAAGCAAATTCATTCCAAAAATATTGGAGTTGGTGACAAAGAGTTTACGCATCAAAAAGGATCAAAGAAAGATGAAGAGATCCATTATCAAGCAAAGTTAAGTGTTTCTTTGGAAATAGGCATGTGTCGACTACCTACCTTAAAGTTGTTTTTCTTTGAAAGAGTGCAAAAAGCAAGGAGCCAATGAGATGTACCGAAATCTGCGAGTTTAAGGTTGTAGAGCATTAAATTCAAAGGCACGATCTGTTTGATAAATGGTTTTATCATGATTTTGATGATTTTGTTTTTACACCAAAACAATGTTTCTAAAGGTTGTCCAAATACTCCAAAATGATCTAAAATGGTTTTAATATTTCTCGGAGTATTTCTTCAAGTTTGTTTTCGACTAAAATGGACATTGCTTTTAATAATTTTATGTCAAAATGTTTTTACATCAAAACTATGTCCTGAATGTTGTCCTAATACTCCCGATCGGTCTAAAATGTTTTTACTATTTTTCGGAGTATTTCTTGGACTTTATTTTTGATATAAAATTGGACAACACATTTGTTTCGAGCTCGACCGGTCGCCCTATAGGGCAACCCGTACTGTGTTGAGTTTTGAAACAGAAAACGGGACTAAAGGGAAATGGGGGAGGGCGACCGGTCAGCCCAGGGGCGACCGGTCGACCTCTTGGCGACCGTAATCGAACATACCCCGAGAATAGACTCTTTTTGTTTCTCATTTTTATACCTCCAACCGGTCACACATAGGGGCGGCGATAGGCGTGAGTTTTGCATGTATTTTGAGGCGTATTTGAGCTATAATGATAAGTAAACATGCATATACTCGCGTTAAATATTACATATTCACTCCTTGTGGAAAAGATATTACACTTTGCTTATTTTGTAGGAATTTCATGATATTTGAAGCTAATTGAATAAGAATATGAGGAAAGCAAAGTAGAAACGCGGAGAATTGAGTGGATATACGAAAAGTGAAGCTTAAAAGAGCGAAAGTTGAGCGTTCGCGGAAGAGACGAGGGGCACACGGGTTGGGCGTGCCTCAAGACACCACCCGTGCACCCCTGTATAAGGATGATTGAAGATGCAAAGCATGGCGCACGGGTAGCCCATGCATGGGCGCACCACCCGTGCGCCCTATAGAGAGTCAGGATATCTCACCGGAGTGGCGCACGGGTAGGCCGTGCTCCGACGCACCACCCGTGCGCCCTATAGAGAGAGTTGTGGTATTCCAGCAGGGTGGCGCACGGGTAACCCGTGCATGGGCGCACCACCCCGTGCGTCTGGCTGGAATCCCATGTCTGCAGACATTAAGCCCTAAACATGATGGGAGGTATAAAAAGGCTTTTGGGGCGCACACAAGGACATTCGGCATTTTTGGGATCTACAACACAAGACAAGAGTCAACTCTTGGGAGGAGACATCAAGGAGATAATGGGGTTGCATCGGAGCTTGAAGAACGGAGATATATCGAGAGATTGTCGGCGTTCCTAAGTTTTCTTGCTTCTCTTTTAGTTTCTATCTTTTAGTTTCATTTGTAATGACTTTGAACACTTTGTGTGTAAGTTGTTTAATCATGTGTAGCTAAACTCTAGTGATTTAGGGTTTTGGAAGTAGATTAATGAACTCTTGTTGGATGTTTTAATCTTGGTTGAAGTTATTATCTTGAAGCCTATTTGAGTACTTTGAGCTTATTCTTGTTTTATCACTTGGCCAATGGTTTAACATGTTTGATATATTGATTCATAATTCGAGAGATGAGTTTCAATATTACATCTTGAGTACTTGACACGAATATTTGCATGAATCGAGAGATTTGTGAATGTTGTGAGGACATTTGATCTTTTGAGCATTTGGGAGTTGTATATCTTATGTTGAGTAGAGATGCTAGCATAGATATTTCAATCTACATTACATATGCATCTCGAGAGGGAGGATAAAATAGCTTTGTGATCGTCTTATAGGAATATTAATAATAACGTGGCTTGATTAAATCGGACAACAAGAGGATTATTAATCGAAACCTTAACTTCGGAAATCCATTTCATCATCTTGATACTTCTTTCATTTGTGTTATCTTATTCTTGTGTTTTAGTGAGTGAAATTGTCTTAATCTCAAAACAACAACCATCAAATATTGATCGTCTAAATAAAAGTAAAACTATCTTGGCTCAATACTTAGCCTATTGATTTATTAGTCTCGTGGATACGACCTTGCTACCCTATTCGATAACGAACACCGTACACTTGCGGTGAAGCTAAAAATATAGGCGAATAGCGACCGGTCGGACCCCATCGACCGGTTCCCCTGTGTAAAAATTTGCAGAATTCAATTTCAATCTTATCTCTGTAGCGACCGGTCGAACCCCTCATTTGAATGACAAACTATCCGTTGAGTTTGCGACAGACCTTTCCATGATTTATGAGATTGATTTCTAACAACTCTTTTCTTCAATTGTCTTGCAATTTTTACAGATTTCATGTCCCCAAGAGGAGCCTATCATGTACAAGACATCTTCTATAAATAGAGGAAGAATTGAAGCAACACAACAAGAGAGAACAATACAACACAACAAGATATTTTCAAGCAAACACTTGGTCTTCTATTGTCATTATTCTTGTTGTAAATTGCCTAGCTTATCACTTTCACATCCTTGAGGTCTAGGCTTTTCTTGATTACACTTGCACTCTATTGTATTATCAATTATCAAGTTGTAATCTTGAATTTGGGTAATCATTCAACACAAGATATCCTTGTGAGTGTTCTTGTTGTAAGAACACACTTGGGTGATCTAGGTGTTAGGTGTAAGAAGATTGTGGTAATCTTCTTGTTGAGGTGTTGAAGAATTTGGTATTCTTCAAGGTTGAAGATTGTGGGAATCTTCACAAGGTGCCGTTGGAGATTGTGGTAATCTTCAAGAAGAGATTGTGGTAATCTCAAAGGTGGTGTTGAAGAGTGTGGTGCTCTTCAAGGTGTTGTTGTAAGTTGGTGTTGTATTAATTTGTGGTAAATTAATAAAATCTTTTTTTTTAAATCCATCCCGGATATCTTTGGGGTGGTAGAGGATTAGGCCCTAGGTGGGTTGAACCTCTTTAAATCGGCGTGTGTTGTTTACATTTACGCACCTTTATTATTGTGTTTGAGCATTCACTTGAAAAAAGAGGGCGAAATCCAAAGATGGAGATAATCTATTCACCCCCTCTAGATTATCGTAGCCGCTTGGACTTACAAGTGGTATCAAAGGCAAACTCTTTGGCAAGCTCGTTTCACATCGCGAGTGAAGAGAAACGATTGTCGGCTACAAATAAAGCTCATCTTTCCGGCACCTCCACCACCAAGCCACCTCGTTTGATTCCAAAAATTTTATATTTTGGAAAGAAAGAATGGAATGCTACTTACAAGGTTGCGGGTTCGACATTTGGAACACCGTCATTAATGGAGAATCCATTCCGATGAAAGATACACCACACACCTCAAAAGGCTTCAAAAAGCTCAATCAAGAGAAGAAAATCATCTCTTTAAATGGTAAAGCTCTTAATATTCTACTTTGTTCACTTACCACTTTGGAATTTGATCATGTTGTAGGTATTCAATCGGCACATGAAGTATGGCAAAATTAGAAGCCATCTATGAAGTATATGCAAATGAAAGGAGCAACTCAAAAGCATCTACTTCACAAATGGATACAACATCAAATCCAACAACATGGGATAAGCCTTCTACAACCTCCCATGATGAACAAGTTGAACAATGCCTCATGGGCATCGAAGAAGAAAACGAGGTAAGTTCTAAACCCTCTACTTCTTATGACCATGAATTGCAAAATGAATATAGTGATTTACAAAATGATTATGATGAGCTACAAGATGAATTCCAAAACTTACTTGTTAAATACAAAAATTTGAAAAATGAATTCATTGTTTTGAAAAATGATAAGGATAGTTTATTTACTTCCTATGAATCACTATCATGTGCTCACACCACCACTCTTGACAAGGTTAGAAACCTTGAGAAAGAAAATAGTACTCTTGTTGAGGATATAAATTGCTTGAAAAATGATTTATCTAAATCCAACTTGAGTACCGATAGAATGACCAATATTGTTGATTGTTGTGATAATTCGAAACTAGAACTTGATCATAAGCCTAAGAGTGTCAATCACATGAAAAAGAATCAAGTCTCTAAGCACGTTGGTCATTATGCTCCTAGAATTATTACATGCTTTTATTGCGGTAAAAAGGGTCATACGGTAAATACTTGTCGGGCTAGAAATAGCTCCAATTATTGTTGGAGACCTAAAAGTCTCAAGACTAATCCCAAAGGACCCAAACACATAAGGGTACCACAAAACAATGTCATATTAGGTACCGAAGCGAAATAATGATCGAAGAAAATTTATACCGCCAAGAAGACATCAAATGACCGTTTCATTTGATCAAAGAAGGAGAAACTATTTTCGACAAAGCCAATTTCCAAGAAGAGGATATAATCAAAAATGGGAAGAACACAATCCTTGGAAATGGCAAAGACATCATCAACAAGATGATTTTCAAAGAAGAAGAGACCGTCAACAATGGGAAGGACACAAATTTTGGAGATGGAGTAATTGGAGAGATTACCATCAACATGAAGATTTTCAAAAGGAAAATATCATCAACAATGGGAAAACCCATGGAAACGGCATAATTGGTAAACCGTATCTCCCTAATTAAATATGCATTTTATTTGTCTATTATGCATGTTTTTATTTGTGTCCTACTTGCAAAATGAGTTTTCATGTATTTAAATTTTAAATTAAGGTCTTCAAAACTTATTTGTATTTTTAAAATTTTTGAAAAAGAAGACCTTATATGATGTCTTTAAAACTCTTGTGCATTTTTGTAGACTAAAGTGTATTATCATCTCTTATGGATTTTTATGGCATGAGCTTACTTGTGATATCTCTTAGCCTACACTTTTATCATTATGATTTGTGCTAGATTTGTTTTAAGAATTGTGTAGGATTTACATATTTTCACAAATGGCCATTTTGTCAAGAAAGGCATATATTATCGAGGTACATTTACTTGTGTTACTTTTACTCTTATAGACTCGATATATGTATTGCCATATGCCTATGTGCTTATTTTTTATAATATTTCATACAAGTGCCATTAAGAGGATTTTTGAAAGGCGCTATTCGATATTTGATTACACATATTTGCTTTGTCAACTTTTGTTCAAATACTTCTTCTAAATGAGGTCTCAATTATATGCTATCGGATTTTCAAATTTCAAAAGAGACCTTTTGTAGCTTTCTTAAGCTCATTTGAACTTGCATGATTTATTAGACTCTTGATGATCTTCTAAATGCATAGTATGTGTTTCTTGCTTCATGGTCTATATATATAGTGTCTATTTCTACTATGCTCTTATGCAAGATATTTTTGTGATTGATGATTGAGGCATGTTGTTACACTTGGGCTATGTTTTCTTGCTTATATAAGCGATGCCGGTAATGAGTTTGTTAAGTTGTGTAGATGAGAATGAAGTACTCCAAATATTAGTTACCTCAAAATATTTGGATGTAAATGTTATATTATGAACACCTTAGATCAATTGGATGCCCTATGATGATAGTGATGAAGAAGACAAAAAGGGTATTCCGGAACAAACTCGATGACCAAGGCAACATTGGTTGAACTAAGGCGAGGTTAGTAGCTCGAAGGTATTTTCAAGAAGAAGGTAATTGATTTTGATGTAACATTTGCACTCATAGCACGCTTAGTAGCTATTTGCATTTTACTTGCCCATTCTTGTTTTAAGAAAATTTCTAGCTTTACCAAATGGATGTTAAATCCAATTTTCTCAATGGTTTTATTCAAGAAGAAGTCTATGTAAAACAACCTCAGGGGTTTAAAATTTTTCTAGGCCAAATGATTGTTTTTAAGGCCTTGAATGGTTTAAAACAAGTACCCGTGTATGGTATGATAGACTTAGCTATTTTTGCTAAATGATTTTACAAGAGGTAAAATTGATACTACTCTCTTTGTTTGTGAAAAAGGGGTAAAATTGTTTAAACTTGTGCATATCTATGAGAATATTTTTGGTGCTACTAATGAATATTTGTGCAAGATATTTTTCTAAGTTGATACTAGGTGAACTCGAGATGATCATGATGGGGAGCTCAATTTATTGCTTGCACTTCAAATTATTAAATGCCAAGAAGATGGTTATATTTCAAAAAGAACTCTTGAAAGAGTTAGGCATTGAAGAAAGAAGAACTATCTCAACCTCTATGGCTAAAGATTGACAAAGGTTGAGAAAGGCATGTCGGTTGACAAACAAATTCGAGGTATGTTTTCTTGTATTATTTCAATAGACTCGACATTCCATATGCATTATGTCTATATGCTCGACTTCAAAAATTCTCCCAACGAATCTCATTAAAGTGCCGTTTAAAGAAATTTTCAAATATTTGAAAGGCACTTCTTCTTGTGACTTGTTGTATCCAAAGCTTTAAAACGTTCTTATTTTTCGGGATAACAAGTCCGGTCAAAATTATTCAAACTATGGTTCGTCATAATCGAACTAGACATATTGAGATTCAAATAATTGTTAAGGGATTGCATGTTTTAACAAAAACTTGAGATGTGTTTAATTCCGTCTCAAGGATAACTCGCGGATTTTTTCGTTAATCGCCGAGTATTTTACCTCATTTCAAACTTGATTATGACATAATATATATTGAATGAGGTCTACGTCTGCATTTTGCACGTTTTTAAAACTTAGGGGCGAAAAATCGGATTTTTGGATCAAACTTCGGAATTTGCAAAACAGAAAGAAGCGGTGGGCTTCAGGACAAAAGGGTCGCCGTCGCCGCCCACCTGCTCGACCGGTCGGCCTAGCCCTTGACCGGTCGCCCACCTGTGATTTCTTGGCTTAAATCGTCTCCGTTCTTTTACTTAGCCATTTTGGCCCCTTTCAACTCTATTTCGTCCCCTTTGTCATTTGCACACACAACTCACTTCAAATGAGTTTTGTTGCATACATTACATATGTTGGGGATTATCTAGCTCGATTATCATCATTTTTGCTCATCTTTACCGATCGAATGGTAAGAATTTCACTCTCTTTAGCTCAATTGGGTTGAACCCTTGAGTTTGTGGCTTAAATTCATCACCTACATGATTCTCTCGATTTCAAAAGTCTCATATATTTATAGAGATCATGTTTTTGCAAATGAAATGATTTTTCATAAGCTTCTACAAGTAGTATGATTCGACTTTTCCCTCCTATTTGGTTTATAAGCTTCAATGTTCAAATAGCTCGATACATCGGTTTAGTTGCGCACTTTGATATGAATATATGATGTATTTATCGTGCTAACATTCTTTTGATGATTCCAAAGGGGGAGAAACATGTTATAAGCTCGTTAGCTCAAAGAAGCTAATATAAGCTCAACGAAAAGAAGCTATAAGTTGTGGCTATTGAAAGCCATAAGTTGTGGATCATATTTTGTCCACTCTTGGTATATTGTGGTTGTATATGTTTCTTAGTCCATTAGTTGTAGTATGGACTTATATATGTTTCTAACGATGTCTCTTTGACAGGGGAGCTTTTAAGTTTTGATACTTAAGCTCAATATTGAAAAAGCTAAGCCTTTAGCTTTTGATTTAGTTGCTTCTTTATAACTCTTGTTGTGCATGTTGATAGGGGGAGCATTTGTAATATGTGGTTTAATATCTCAACTCCCATCCTTGTGCTTATATTGCGCGAAATGTTGTCGCTCTCAACGGATATTTATTTTTCGACCGGAAAACTTGTTTTGTTTTCAAAATCGCCTCTCAAAATTGATTTGTTTTCAAAATCGGCCTTGTTAAATTGTTTTGGTTTGTAATCATCAAAAAGGGGGAGATTGTTTGATAAATGGTTTTATCATGATTTTGATGATTTTGTTTTTACACCAAAACAATGTTTCTAAAGGTTGTCCAAATACTCCAAAATGATCTAAAATGGTTTTAATATTTTCCGGAGTATTTCTTCAAGTTTGTTTTTCGACTAAAATGGACAATGCTTTTAATAATTTTATGTCAAAATGTTTTTACATCAAAACTATGTCCCTGAATGTTGTCCTAATACTCCCAATCGGTCTAAAATGTTTTTACTATTTTTCGGAGTATTTCTTGAGTTTATTTTTGATATAAAATTGGACAACACATTTGTTTGAGGCTCGACCGGTCACCCTATAGGGCAACCCGCACTGTGTTGAGTTTTGAAACAAAACGGGACTAAAGGGAAATGGGGGGGCGGCCGTGCACTCGAACGTACCCACGAGAACGGACTCTTTTTGTTTCTCATTTTTGATCCCTCCAACCGGTCACACATAGGGGCGACCGGTCGGACCCCCCGTCGACCGGTCCCCCTGTGTAAAAATTCGCAGAATTCAATTTCAATCTTATCTCTGCGCGACCGGTCGAACCCCTCATTTGATAGCAAACTATCCGTTGAGTTTGCAGATAACTTTTCCTTGATTTAAGGGATTGATTTCTAACAGCTCTTTTCTTCAATTGTCTTGCAATTTTTTACAGATTTCATGTCCCCAAGAGGAGCCTATCATGTACAAGACATCTTCTATAAATAGAGGAAGAATTGAAGCAACACAACAAGAGAGAACAACACAACACAACAAGATATTCTCAAGCAAACACTTGGTCTTCTATTGTCATTATTCTTGTTGTAAATTGCCTAGCTTATCACTTTCACATCCTTGAGGTCTAGGCTATTCTTGATTACACTTGCACTCTATTGTATTATCAATTATCAAGTTGTAATCTTGAATTTGGATAATCATTCAACACAAGATATCCTTGTGAGTGTTCTTGTGGTAAGAACACACTTGGGTGATCTAGGTGTTAGGTGTAAGAAGATTGTGGTAATCTTCTTGTTGAGGTGTTGAAGAATTTGGTATTCTTCAAGGTTGAAGATTGTGGTAATCTTCACAAGGTGCCGTTGGAGATTGTGGTAATCTTCAAGAAGAGATTGTGGTAATCTCAAAGGTGGTGTTGAAGAAGAGTGTGGTGCTCTTCAAGGTGTTGTTGTAAGTTGGTGTTGTATTAATTTGTGGTAAATTAATAAAATCTTTTTTTTTAAATCCATCCCGGATATCTTTGGGGTGGTAGAGGATTAGGCCCTAGGTGGGTTGAACCTCTTTAAATCGCGTGTGTTGTTTACATTCCGCACCTTTATTATTGTGTTTGAGCATTCACTTGAAAAAGAGGGCGAAATCCAAAAGATGGAGATAATCTATTCACCCCCTCTAGATTATCGTAGCGCTTGGACTTACAAAGTCCACATCAAAGCTGCAAGACAAGACAAGCCAACGACCTGAAAGAGGAGTTTGAACATATAGGGCCTAAGTACAGAGAAGTTGTCCGGTTTTTGTCAAAAATAAAGTTCAAGAAGTACTTCAAAAACTTAGTAAAAATCATTGAAAATATTTTGAAGTATTTGAATATTTGGTGACATTGTTTTGGTATAAAACTCATTTATATGAAATCATCAAAATCATGATAAAAATATTATCTAACATACACGATGCCTTTGAACTGTTCTGCCTTCTATGTAAGCGATGATGTACCTCACACAGGATTCTTCCTAACATGCTTCAGTTCTCATTGTTATGTTCATTCATGGCCCTAAACATATGCCTGGTTCTGTGTAGGTCCCAATGGGTGATAAGTAAAGTCTAGAAAGGGGGGAAGGTTGAATAGATTTTACCAACTTTTCGTTTTTAGTCCTTTTAATAAATTTAGAAGCGAGACTCAAGTCGGCTAAGTCCTTGGTCGACAATGACTAAATTTACTTACATAGTATAGTTAGCCACATTGTGAACCAAAGGAAGAATATTCATATGAATAGAGTTATCAGCATAACTTCTAGAGGCCTTGAAGAGAAAGACAAGCCAATTTTAACATAATATCAGTTTTCTTTTTCAACTCAATTCCACCCTTATTTCTCCTCTTTTTTCTTTTTTCTTTTTTTTTCATTCTTAGGCCTTGCCTTTTTTTTTCTTTAGCCTTAAGCTCTCATTTTTCACAATTTTTAGATTTTTTTTTTGTTTTGCTCGATTTTCTCTATTTTCTTTCCAGAGATTTTCTTTCTTTTTCGAGCTTCATGAATTTTTTCATTTACCCAGACACTTCTCATCCCTCTTTCTTTTGCCAATTTCCTCTCTTTTTCAGAAAATTTCACCACATCTCCCCCAAACTTATTCATTTTCTATAAGCTCAAGAATTTGTAGGGATAAAAGCATGTAAATTTTAAAGATCAATGTGGCTCAGAATAAAAGTTTTGGCTCAAACTTGGGTAACTAGGGAATCATGAGTTCATAGGTAGGCTTTTTAGGCTAAGTAGGCTAAACAAAGATAGCCTTAGATCATTTTCAAAAATTGCACACACACATGGCTTCTATGAAGATACCAGAGCAAGTTCTAGAGTTCTATCAATCATGAATGACACACTCAAGAAAAAAATAAGTCGTGCATGATATAAAGCAATTTAAGGCCCAAAAGCTCACAGGTTTATTTTTTCGCAACATGCTCAAATACCCAATTTTCATAATAAATGCCAAGCAAATAAACTTTTCTCCTAAAAATTTATTACATTATTCCCACAAGTATGTTATCTCATTCCATAAAATATTCATAGTAAAATCATAGGGGAGTGGGCATCTGAATCGGATTAAAAACAAAACCACACAAAATCAATTAAACGTGCTAAAGCGGTAAACGTGCTAAAACAAAATAACAAAAAATCGAAAAAATAAAGCAAAAAAAACTTTTTTTTTTTATGCAAGTGCTCTGCGTGCGATCCTAAATGCAATGCAAAATACAACAAAGACAAGATTACACATTCTTGACAATCCCCCAAACTTAAAATATGCTTCGTCCCGAACATATGAGAAAATTATCAAAAGAAAGAGGAATGCGTAATAAGTACTTACATGGATAGTTCCGATGAAGCGGGAGCTCTCGTCGTCAATTTGAAATCGAAGGAGCGGATCGTGCGGTCGGGTCACGTGCGTCCACATGCCCATGTGCGTGCTTTTTTTTTTTCATTTTTTCCTTTTTTTTTCAATTTCTTTTTCGTTTTTCTTTTTTTCAAGATTTGTTTTTCGTTTTTTTCAGAAATTTTTTTCATTTTTTTTTATTTTTTTAATTTTTGAAACGTTTTTTTGTTTTTTTATTTGGAAAAACA
The DNA here is from genome assembly GCA_016081115.2 of Rehmannia glutinosa. Lineage (NCBI taxonomy): Eukaryota > Viridiplantae > Streptophyta > Magnoliopsida > Lamiales > Orobanchaceae > Rehmannia > Rehmannia glutinosa. The sequence continues at coordinate 33,057,753 of CM071934.1, read as the reverse complement.
AGAAAATCCTATCCTATGAAAGCAAATAAATCCTAACTTAGAAAAGGGAAAAAAAAACCAAAAACATGGGAAGAAATAAAACAGGCAAAACCATTGGGTTGCCTCCCAACAAGCGCTAAATTTAACGTCTATAGCTTGACGCATTGTTTACTCGATCACGGCTCAGCAAAGTGAGGCGTGTCACCTCTTCCTTTTGATCTCTACTAAGGTAGTGCTTGATCCTCTGGCCATTTACCATGAACATCTCCCCATCTCGGCTCAACAACTCCACTATTCCCGGAGGATTTAACATCTTCTTTATCACAAACGGTCCCGACCATCTAGACTTAAGTTTTCCCGGAAAGAATTTAAGACGCGAGTTAAACAAAAGGACTTGTTCACCCGCTAAAAACTCCCTCTTCTTTATCATTCGATCGTGCCATCTTTTGGTTTGCTCCTTATAAATCCGGAATTTTCATAAGCTTTATCCCGGAACTCCTCCATCTCGTTTAAGTGCAAGAGCCTCTTCTCACCCGCCGCTTGGAAGTCAAAATTTAACTTCTTCACAGCCCAAAACGCCTTATGCTCCAATTCGACGGGCAAGTGTTTTGGTTCATACAACTGCTAGTGTACAGTGTAGTTTATAGAATAATGGCAAGCAAGGTCGTATTCCTCAGGGATTGAAGCTCGAAACACTTAGGCTATAATAACATCGTATTCTAATTTTATTAGGCTATAATAACATCGTATTCTAATTTTATTGAAGCGTAGAAAATTTGAGTTTATTTAATCCTTAAAAATCGAAAATTAAAGAAAGAACTTAAAAATAAATTTGTGAACCCCACAATTATTTTCAATATCATTAGGAGCAACCTTAGGCAAATAATCTCAACATGCTTTTTCAATATTAAATGCGAATCAAGTTTTAAAACCAATTCATGCAATTCTATGGGTTCAAATTCCTAATATCATTTACTCCTGGTCGGGTGGTGCGTAACAGTTGATTAATAACAATTGTAGTCCTCTCGGATCGTTACAATTCTTATTAACTCCCAAAAGATTTGTGAATTAAATGACTCCCCACAAACACGCTTGTCACACATGTTTCATGTCCGATTCGATTTTCGTCTTCTAGAACTCACTTGGTCGGATTATGGACTAGAAGTATGACATGCAAATTAATGGACAAATAAAAAGCAATTATAAGTAAGCACTCGAATTCATAAAATAGAACACATGAATTAATTAAGAAAACAAGTAATCATATTTAATACAAATCCACAGTCGATTATGCCCCTAAGATCCAAAAATATGCCAAACATTGATTACAAACTCATAGACAAATCCGAATCAATATTATGGCATCATATATGCACAGACAAGAGTTCTTAGACATAGAAAGAAAACCCTTTCTTGTCAGGATAGATTCCCCTTCCAAGCCCTCAAGCTCTTGTGCTCCCTAAATGTGAAAGCTTGTGGTGCTCTCGGAAGCTCTTTGATTCCTTCGTCCTGTGTTATTTGATGTGTTTTCTATGTAGAGAGTAATGTTGGATGATCCTCTTTCGTGCATAGCATTGGGTCCCTTTTATAGATGCTTGGAGAGATCACTTGTAAAGTTTGAGTAGGAAAAGGAGACCAATTCAGCCCCAGTTACATTGCACGACCGTGTAATCCCACACGGTCGGATCGTGCGATCGAATTTCATCTCGGGGTCTTCATGACAGTTGTAGATATTTCTCTTATCTTTCCATAGGCACTTGAATCACCACAATATCAATTTTGTAGAGAAAGTTATGACCATAATACTAAACTCTGCCAGTACTGGAAACTGTTAGCGCGTTTTGACGTTTTTGAAGGAAATTTCCTTTTGTTTGGCCTTCCATGCTTCTCTCCTTCATACTTTTGCTCGTACATTAGCTCTCGACCTATACTTTGGAACGTGATATCTCTTTTTATCCAATTTAGCTCTATTTTCTGCAAAATTCACAAGAGTACACAGTATCACGCCCAATAAGGGAAACCAAGCAAAACACACAGAATATCATTTTAAACCCTCAAATGCACGTATATTTTACACTCATCATACTTACATGTACCGAATACTGAGTAAGGTTAGCTTTAACTAGAGTTTACTATTGCTCTACAGGTCTCCATATTCATGAACTAGCTCATGCTACTTCTGGATATCATAAAGTTACTTGATGAAAATCGTAGCTTTATAATCAAGTACAGGACCTAAATGGTATAATTATTATTTCTTATTCTTGTTGTAATGATAGAAGCTCGAATGACAGGAGCAATGTTGATCATCTGAATTTTGTTGCCTTTAGCTGAATGTATATAGCCTTTCTGTTGGTTGATAGAATTGGATTATGAATTTGTAGTTGCTTTATCGAAAGGAAACTTCGCTACAAATACTTTTTGTTATTTTATGGATCTTCGTGACTTTAGTATTAATGCATTTTTTGTTGATTGGTGGAATTGGATTTAATTTAATTGGTAGTGAATTTAAGATGGTTGCTGGAATTAGATTTCATTATGAATTGCTTATTGATATGGATTTTTTGCATCTTTAATTTGTTTTATATCTAGAGCTTACAAATTTTATTTCATACAAAAGACACCGGTTTTGAGCAGGTATCTTTAAATAAAACTACACCGGTTTAAAACTGGTGTGTAAAACCGATGTGTATTCCTTTAAAGACAGTGGTTCTAAACCGATGTAAAAAACATAAACTTTTAACATCGGGGTCTTAGAAAGCGGATATTTTATATCTAAAATCGGTGTCTTTAAAAGAAACAACACCGGTTCTCAGCCGCTGTCAAAAGTTCACACTTTTAACACCAGTGGCTCTAATAGCGGTTTTTTTACTAATAGACAACGGATTAAAACCGATGTCTATTAGCATTTCTATAGTAGTGATATAGACCCCTTACAGTCACAATTTAATTACGAGGATAAAAGTTTAAGTACATAGTGGGTACTTTTTTACGCCCATCAACATAAAAAAACTCTTTTCTACCCAATTTAACCAAAATGCCCCTCCTTTAATTTGAGAATTTTGAATTTTGAAACTAATGTAATTAATGTTTTCCTTGAAAATCGTGTACACTCCCTCCCAAATACACACACCCCTGTGTACAAATTTATTTACCCATATTGCGCCATATCATGCCAATATCGTGCCAACCTCCATGTACATGTACATATACATATCGTGCCCAAATTGTGCCCATATCGTGTCATATCGTGCCAACATCTATGTACATATAAATATATTGGTCCTGTAACTCTTTGGAGTTGGCAGTTTTTAGTCCTATAACATATTGATGTGGTAGATTAGGTCATTGGCCATATTACTTTTTAGTCAAGTTAGAAATTCCGGTCATGTAACTTTTAAAAATGTCATGGATATTTCGGGTATTTTGGCAAACGACAAGGATATTGTGGAAACTAATGAATTACTGAAACACCCATTTGGGACTAAAATCACAAAATCAGAACTTGTAGGACCCAATGTGCATAAATTAGAATTTATGGATCAAAATTGCATAGAATCAAAGTTTTACGAGACCAAAATTGCTATCTAAAATATTTACATGACCAAAATTGATTACCCCTATAGGGACCAAATTTGCAATTAATTAAGCCACTTTTAAATGTAGGAGTTAACCTTTGTTTTCTCATTTTCCTCAACTTTCAAGTTTTTGAAAACACATTCTTTGAAAATTCCATATATTAATATAATGCATTTGTTCGGATAATCTTGAGTTACTATGTGTTTAAATCTCGATTGAAGGAGCATCTAAGATGCGGTGAGAGGAGTATCATCAAGTCAACTCAAGATAAGCCAAGTCTCAAGTTGGAGTGTGAAGAGTCATCCAATGATTGGAAGTCGACTCTAAGTCACCTGGGGAAAGCAAGGAAATACAGTCAAGTCGAGATAATCTGAAAAAGATCCGTTGCACAGAAATCAAGAGAATTACTTAAACAAGTAATATCTCCATGCTACCTTTCTCGAAGTGCTCCCGGTCGAAGCGTGCAAAAGGAATAAACCAATGGGAAGCACTACACCGTGTCGAACTCTAAAAAGTCAAGAACAATTCATACGAGGAAATGGCAATTCCAAGGATCGCAACAAGACAAGCCAACGACCACAAGTGACTTTCAAAAATAAGCCTATCTCTTCAACGGGCAGATTTTTGAAAGATCACTATAAAAGGCTGAGGAATAACTCTGAGAAAAGGTTACGTAGGTTACACAGTTACCTTGACCATACAAGCAACAAAGAAACATTTTGTAACCTGAAATATTCTCAAGTTATTAAACGCTCAATCTTCAAGCCTCCGCACTACGAAGAACATCAATCCAACACTCACTGTGAAGGAAAGATAACTTCAATTAGTTGAAGAGGAAATTCTTGAAGAATCAAGGGGTCTACATTCCACGAAGGATTGTAGGAAGGTTCAAGGTTGAACCAAGTCTTGAGCTTTTGGAGGGCTTCGTGATCAAATCCAAAGAGCTTAAGCAAGTGGGTCAAGTGTGCAAGTAGCAAAGCGTTGCCTGTGAAGAAGAAGCCGAGTCATACGAGAAGCTTGTTTGGGTGATCAAGGCGTCTCGATCGACTCCCAAAGGATCAAGTCATTTGTGTGATCAAGACTTGTATACGGGACGGTTACCACTTTGTATCTTGATCAATACCTAGTGGATTCCTCCGGGAGTTGGAGAAGAGAGGAGTAGAAGAATTACCCCATCTTGAACCTCTATAAAAACTTATCGTGTCTTTTACATTTCAAAGACTTTAATTCCTCGCATCTTATTTGTTTAATTTGTGACATATTTGCTATCCAACTGATAATTTCTAAGTACTAAATCAAGCTTTAAATCTCTACTAAACCAAACTTAAAGGTGTTAAGTCTTCATTTGAAAACACACCATAGTTGAGCTAATTCGGTTTTTTTAAATTTGAGTTATTCTATCAACATTGACTCGGTCAGTCCGTTGAGTGACTAACTTTACTAATTAACTAAATTGGTTGTCCACCAGGACACAATTTGTGTAGTATCAACTCGAACTTTTAAAAGGACTAAATCGAAAATTTGGTAAGGTTTATTCAACACCCCCTTCTAAACCTTACACTCACACCCCTTGGGACCTACAAGTGGTATCGGGCGGTTGGTTCATTGAGCCTTCGCAGTTCTTGATGAACTAGATCTCCAAATTTTTCAAAGTCCGCTTTAGTAATTAAATTTTCAAAACTCTTTTTTTCATTAAAATTTATTATCATGGAAGCAAATTTGACACGCATCCCTATGTTCACAATTGGAGAATTTGATGATTGGAAAATTCGTATGCGTGCTCATCTATCAGCATTACATGATGAGATGTGGATAATGATAGAGGATGGGCCCTTGCAAATCTTAAAGGTGAACACGGTTTATGAAGAAGAGTGCAAATTTGAAGGTGATGAGGATGTTGCCCCTAGACCACTATGGTTGAAAAACCAAGAACTGAATGGACAAATGATGACATAAAAAGATACAACCTGGACAATGTAGCAAGGACATCCTTTACAAAACCTTGGACAAAGCCATGTTCAATAAAGTCAAATCATGCAAAACGACTAAAGAAATGGAACAAAACTGTCATTGATTTGTGAAGGCTCGAGAGCAAATCAAGGAAAATAAATTATCAATAGCTGTACAAAAATTTGAGAATTTCAAAATGAACGCAGAGAGAAAACCTGGATCAAGCTGGATGCTCGGTTCACGAAATCACCAACGAGCTATCTGCGCTTGGAAAGGAATATACACGAAGGAAATGTGTATGAAGATCCTAAAATGTCTCCCCAATGAATGGGAAATGAAGGTCATGGCACTAAGACATTCCATGGACCTATCGAAGACCTCCAACCATGAACTATTCTCGGATCTCAAAGCCTACGAATTTGAGTGAGAAGAAAAGATCGAGGAAGAGAGCAGTTGTACCCAAAACAAATTTGCTCTAATTGTTAAGGATGGAAAGAGAGTTGAGGTCAAAGAAGTCATTGATCCGGAAGAAATAGCCCCGATGGTTAAAAGGTTCAACAAGTTCTTCAATAAGAACTACAAGAGAGGCAAGGGCGAAACCTCCGAGAAGACACTCAAGACCCTCCAAGTCAAGGGAAGATAGGCCAACCAAGAGGGAGATCATCAAAAAGTGAATATCAAAGGGTGACAATCCAAGAATGGAAAGAGTGATCAAAAGGTTGAATATCTATGTTGGAACTGTAGGCAACCAGGTCACTATGCCATTGATGCCCATATCCCTGTAGTCAACAAATACAGGAATGAAGAAGAAAGAAAGGTCTTGAGAAAGAAGACAAGAAAAGAAAAAGGCAATGTTGGCTGCAGAGATCTTTGAGACAAACAAGTCAAGAGAGTGATTGAGGAGAGCGGTGAAGCGACTACTCAAGTGATTCGAAGAAGAAGCCCCGATCCGTTTGATGGCCAAGGAACAAGATCAACCGACCAAGAAGATGAGGTACACTCCAACTCATCAAACTCAGATTCTAGTGATAGTGACCGTGTGACACACACACTTCATCACCCACTGATCTTTATGATTCATTAGGCAAAATGATGAAAGATTTTGAACACATTAAATCCTCACACACACTACTAAATGAGGAAAACAACCTACTAAGAGTTAAAACTCACGGTGACTAAGGAGTTGAGTACTCTAAGTCAAATAGCCGATGAGAATGAAAGTTTAAAGGCTGAAAATGCCAAGCTAATAGCGAGAAATAGCTGCCATAGAAAAGAGGGAGAATGACCTAAAAATGTTATTGCCTCGTTCACTAAGGCATCTAAATCATTGGATGATCTTATTATGAGTCAAAGAGAATGTGGAGACAAGACGGGCTTAGGATTTAATTCCTCCGTGCTATGTCAAACTTCAAAAGTAATTTTGGAAAAAGGATCTTCAAGCAATGAAGAGTCTAAAAATCCAAAACTCCAAATGGTGCACACACATTCACTCCAAAAGAACAATTACAAGCAAACGGCCTTGGTTATAAAGGAAAAGGAAAAAACTTGACCGAGTTGAGTGTATTTGAAAGACAGTGAGAAGAGATTGATCGAGTTCTCGGCCAAACTCCAAAAGAAAATACTCTGTAAAGAAGAAATAGAGCTACCAAAAAACCCAAAAATCTATAAAAGAAATACATATGATGGGAATGGTAGAAAATATCCAAGCCAAGTGATTGGAATAATGTGAACTATCAAAGATAGACTTATGGAATATAAGCCCAAATGGCAAAGGCCTAGAACTCAAGCAAAGGCCATTACAAAAGTATAAGAGCTTTCATCAAAGACACATATGCACCTAGGCACTACACTCAGAGACACCACAATTACCCAAAGAAGGCGATTGCTAAAACACATACACAGCATACTGAGACAAAAGAGACAATTTTGTATGAACCTAAAATCCCAAGCAATTTGCCAAGATTAATTATGATTATGGCACCGATAGATGGAAACCCCTTAGAGTCAAATCATTTGGCTATAAGTTGGTTAGATCATCTTACAATTCTAACCCCTCGGGACCGAGACAAGTATGGGTACCTAAAACTTAATTTCCTTGATTGCGGGTTCAAGGAGCAGTGAGTGCCAATGAACCTGGTACATGGATAGTGGTCATTCCGGACATATGACAGAAACAAGAAAAATCTGTCAAAATTCAAGGAAGTTAAAGGAGCAAAAGTCATATTTGGAGGAAATGAAGCTCGAGGTGAAATAAGAGGCATTGGATCCATCAAGAGGAACGGATTAGAAATCACAGATGTTGCATATGTTGAAGGACTCAACTTCAACTTGCTAAGCATCTGTCAACTCGTGACAAGGGCTATAATGTTGGATTTAACATGGGTATATGCCAAATCAAGGATCTTTGAATCGAATGAAGTTGTGTTGCAAGGATGCGAGACAAAAGAACATGTATGTAGTAGATTGGTCAACCGCTACACCCAAAGACTGTCTATTAGCAAAGAGCACGATTGAATCAAGTTGGTGTGGCACAAAAAGCCGAAAGTCACCTAAATTTCAAGACGATTAACAAGCTTGCGGAAGTAATCTTGTGGAAGGACTTCCGGACTAGTATACAAGAAGGAGAGTATATGTGATGCATGTCGGAAGGAAAACAAATCAAATCATCATTCAAAGAAAAGACATGTCCATCTTCAACAAGAATATTACATCCGCTACATATGGATCTATTTGGCCCAAAGTGGAACCGGCTAGCATAAGTGGAAAGAAATACACTTTGGTGGTAGTAGATGACTACTCAAGATATACATGGACTATATTCATGTGTAAAAAGAAAGAAACTCTCTGAAGCGCCACAATTGATGAAGAAAATTCAAAATGAAAAGAGCCAAACCATTACCAAAATAAGATCGGACAGAGGAACCGAGTTTGTCAATGGGATAATAACTTCGATAATGTATTGAAAATGGCATTGGTCATGAATTATCTCAAGCAATGACTCCACAATGAGAATGGAGTTGCGAGAAAGAAGGAATAGAACTCTCAAAAGAAGCGGCAAGGACCATGTTAGTCAAGCGGGGTTACCAAAAAGATTTTGGTGAAGCAATTAACACTGACTTGCTACACTCAAAACAGATGTATGATAAACAGACGGTGACAAAGACTCCTATGAGATTTGGGCGGGAGAAAACTAAATGTTGCATATTTGAGAATATTTGGATGTAAATGCTTCATCCATAATAATGGCAAAGACAATCTAAAGGCTTTCGATGCGAAAGGCGATGAAGGTATCTTCTTGGGATACTCGGTGAAAGCAAAGCCTATAGAGTACTCAACAAAAGGACTATGGTTGCGGAAGAATCCATTCATGTGGTATTCGACGAGCCAAATGTAAATGGAGAAGACATTGAAGAGTCGGTGATAAAGTGAATCATCCAACCATACAAAAGAGTCCCTATCTTTCAAGTCAAGCCGAATTATAAACTCGGATGAAGATGAGATAGCCGAGTCTCATAAAATCTTTGGAAAATTTGCGGCTAAGTGATTCGAGAGAGCTGATCAAAGCAACATAAATGCTGCTAGATGATGAATCGGCTAACTTACTTCAACTTTGATGTAAGATGGTGAAAGACCATCCACGAACTTATCATTGGAGATATAAGAGAAGGTGTCAAAACAAGATCGAACTCAACAAGAAGCTATGTTCACATGCTTTATCTCACAAATAGAGCCTAAAGATGTGTTACAAGCATTGGATGACACACTCTTGGATTCAAGTTATGCAAGAAGAGTGAATCGAGTTTGAAAGAAATAAAGTATGGGAATTAGTTCAAAGACCCACCCATCAAAATGTTATTGGTACTAAATGGGTGTTGAAACAAGATGAACGAGGAGGGCTCTGTGGTAAGAAACAAAGCAAGACTAGTAGCCAAAGGATATTGCCAAGAAGAAGGAATAGATTTTGATGAAACATTTGCTCTTGTAGCAAGATTGGAAGCTATAAGGATGTTTCTTGCCTATACGACTCACAAGAATTTCATTGTATATTAGATGGATGTAAAAAGTGCATTCCTAAATGGTTTATTGGAAGAAGAAGTGTATGTTGAACAACCTCCAGGATTTGAGCGGAAGACTCTTGGAGATAAGGTATACAAACTCAAGAAAGCTCGTATGGATTGAAACAGGCACCCAGAGCATGGTATGATACTTTGTCACAATTCCTAATCGAGAATGGATTCACAAAATGAAAAGTAGATAGAACACTTTTCAGAATTCAAGACAAGAAGAGTATCTTGCTTGTTCAAATATATGTGGATGACATCATTTTTGGATCCACAAACAAAGATCTATGTGAAAACTTTTCAAACCTCATGCAAAGCAAATTTGAAATGAGCATGATGGGAGAGAGCGACATTCTTCCTTGGACTCCAAGTAAAACAATTGAAGGATGGAACCTTCATAAGTCAAACAAAATACACGAGATTTAATGAAGAAATTTGGTATGGAGGAAAAGTCTTGGTGAAAATACCAATGAACACATCGGTCAAAGTGGACATGGATGCGGATGGCAAGCCTATAGATCAAACAAGATATAGAGCACTTATTGGATCATTGCTCTATCTCACAAAGCAAGCACCTTTGATGTAGGTGTATGTGCAAGATTTCAATCTGCTCCAAAAGAGAGTCACATGACAACGGCTAAGAGAATCTTGAGATACTTGAAAGGAAGCCAAGAAGTTGGCTTATGGTATCCAAAGGAAGGTGGATTCAAGCTAATTGGCTATTCGGACTCGACTATCTTTGGATGCGAGTTGACAGGAAAAGCACCTCGAGGCACATGTCAAATGCTTGGAAACAGTGATTTCTGGTTTAGCAAGAAGCAAAATTCAATAGCCACCTCTACGGTGAAGCGAGAATACATATTAGGGCATTTGTTGTGCCCAAGTCCTATGGATGAGACAAAGGTGAGAGACTATGAAGTTGAAGAAAAGGAAATTCCAATCATGTGTGATAACACAAGTGCAATTACAATCACTCAGAATCTGTGTTGCACTCAAGAACAAAGCATATCGATGTCGGATATCACTTCATAAGAGATCATGTTGAAAAGAAGGACATCATATTGGAATATATCTCAAGCGATAAAAGTTAGATGACATATTCACAAAACCATTATGTGAGTCAAGATTTGAAGAACTCAAGCATGAGTCAAGAAAAAGGACTGAATTCTCAAAATCGACTAAATGAATCACCATGTCGGAGAGATAGCTATACCGAATTAGTTGTGGTGAGTGTTGAGAGAAGCGTGACTTAAGAGTTAAATCAGCTAAGGGATAAGCTCAGTCATTTATGAGCAAAGTGACAAAAACGCGATCATTTTTACCCGCACGTCCTTTTAGAAACCATACTTCACCCATTTTAAATCTGCTTTTCTCTCACATATCACCAAAACGGTTCATTTCTATCTCGGAAGCAAAGGCAAAACTCTCTCAAAACCCTCTCGTATTCAAGTCAAATTTCTAAGTTTCTTTTAGGTGAAATCTGAAAAATGGCGTCAACCTATGATTTTGTCAAGCTAGGAAAACAAATCCACACAGGGTCGACCAGTGGATTTCAAGGGCATGGTCAAACAGGGTCCGATGACGCCTCATAAAGAAAATCGCTGAAAAGCTCGAAACATCCGGTGAAACCATTTCGATTATGGAGTTCTCGATGACCTATGTGGAAGAGGTCGCACGTTCTACGTGAAGCGATGAGATTCACGATGAAGGGATAAAGTCATCATACATTCACGGAAAGAAGTTCACCATCTCTGCCAAGGATTTGGTGAACACCGCTCACTACCGAGCGGAAGGAGCATCGAGAAATCAACGGTTTGATATAAACTGTTCTTTGCTTGGAAGGAAGTAGCCAAGCCCGACTATCTTTGATAAAATAGTTTACACAAACAAACAAGAGGTCTTGAAGGAGGATTACCACAAGTTGTTGGACATAGTTGCCAAATGCATAGATATCAAATTTGGTAGCTTTGACCGTCAAAAGCAAAGTTGATCGTAATGGTTGCGATCATTAAAGAAAGGAAAATAAATAAAATGGTGAGTTTGTCTCACAGACTATGCCGAATGTAGGGAACAAATCCTTCAAGGAAGATGGTGCATTTGGAGGATCCCTCAGGATATGGCCTCTTGATTGGCGGTGATGATGGAGGTGAAAGGAGTCCCTCTTAGACATGAAAAGGCGTTCCATGTAAACAAGAGGATGTTCGAGATCAAACCTCTCTCGGCGCACTGAAGAAGAGCCTACGCCAAAGAGAGCGACACAAGTGAGGGGGAATCGGTGACCACGAAGATACTGATTGTTTCTCTCTCTCCACCAAAGAAGAAAAGTTTGCCCTACGTTTGCTAAGAAGAGCTGTTGCTCTGCAGAAAGAAAAACAAACTTGCTCCCGCCCTGCGGTGAGTCACCTTCCCCGTAGCCGTGTCTCCCGCCCAAAGCGTAGCGTGGTCGAGAAGGACTCTCAACTACCTTCTCCGATCGTCAAAAGAGGAGAAGGAGAAAAGCCAAGATGGCTGCTCCTTAAGAAGAAAACACCAAAGACGGCCCCCGCGCTAAGACTGAGAATAAACTCTCTCGAACGGAGAAGTCCCTGCAGTACGAACTAAGAGACGACGAAGAATCATCAAGCGATCCGAGCTTGAGAAACCGGCTGAGTTAGCAACTCGGTGGAGCAAATACTCTAAAACTATCAAGAAGTAGAGTCCCCGGATATAATTGATGAAACAGCTAAAGTCTGCTGAAGGCGATCAGCGCAGAGGCAAAGCGAAGACACAAGCGTAGTTCGCGCGGTGAGACGCAAGAAGAAGCTAATAGAGATGATAGTGATGTGATGATCCTATCCCCACCTTACCCAGACATCCAAAAATCGTCTGCGAGAGTGGAGGAAGTGGAAATTGAGTCAATCCAGGAACAGTTCCAATGGCCCGAGTTTATCGAAGAAGAAGAGGAACTACTGAACTTCCTTGGGACTCGACCTCGTGATCCCAAAAGATGGATGAAGAAAGCGCAAAGATATCCTGCGCAGATCTTCAAGGATAAGGAGAAGGAGAGACTGGCAGAGGAAGGAGGCACGAGAGAAGGAAGGCCAAGATCGCCCTCTCACGGCACCACAGAACATACACATCCTCACTTCGATATTCTATCAGAAAGTGATGAGGATCTGGACCCTGCTTTGCTGCGGAGAAGAGTTGCAAATGCAGTAAGCAATGCATGATTCAGAATTCTTCATGAGAAGAGCATGATGGAGGGACCAGGAGAGTCCTCCAAAACACACCTGAAATCGATCCAATGGGAGTAGTGCAGCAAATCGCCACCGTTGTTGCTACCACCACTTCCCGGCTCACTCGGAAGAAGGATTTGGGAAGTGGCGATGAAATGGGTTAGTGGGGACCCCAATTGAGCCAACCCCTAATAAAGGTGTCTTACCACCTGCCCCATGATGGTTGAACACTCAAGTAAAAACAGTCGGGAGTTTGGAGACGAGTGACCCCATTCCAAGTCACTCGGTGCCACCGTCGGGGAAACTCCTCCCTCCACCGCTGCGGCAAGGTCGGAGGATCTGCAGATGACTCCACAAAAAAAAAAAAAAAATTTAGGAGGCGAAGTGGAGAAGGTACAAACGCAAAATACACAGCAAGTTGCCATCAACGAAGCTCAGACGATTGACTCTGTCTCGGTGAGGTGCCAACGGCTCTGAAGGCTAATGACGCTGCGATGTCGAGGCACGAGGCACAGACTTTAATGTAGCCCGGGAGTTAACACTGGCGATGAAAGTGCAATCCATGGGGTTGATACTCCAATGGATGCCACCACGAGAAGACCCTAAGACAGTGACATCGTCGAAAGGGAGGTTCAAGGCCTCGCTGCGATTGAGGCTGCGCAGGAGGTAATGAAGGCCAACGGGAGGTTGAGACTTCCGGGGTAAATAGGTGAAGTAGAGAACATCCCTCCCGCTATCATTGATCCATCCGAAAAGGAGATAAGTGCGCTTCATGATTCTCGGGATAATCGATGTAACTTTTCCGGGATCGGAAGGCGACGAAGAAGCTGAGTCATCCCCGTGACAGATCCAAAAGACTCAACTCGGTGAGGATGTTCCAAGCACGAGCAAGTTCGATCTCAAGACTACTCGTCAAACTTTCAATTTTTATGGTGAGCCACTAATGGAAATCTCATCATCGTCCGATGACGCTTCGATAAGGCCGAGGACCAGTCCACTCAATTAGAGAAACCAGCTAAGACCGACGAAGGTCATTGCACAATGAGAGCTCAGCAAAAGTCGGGTCCACTTCACAAAAGACCCGGTGAAACAGAGTCCATGCGCAGCTCCCCCAAGCCGCAGCAGGTTCGACTCAAAAGGAACTTCACGTGCACCTCTCATCATTGAACAAATCCCGATTGGCCATGATGATTCCTTTGTAGAATCATTTCCTTTCTCTCTAGAGGTACCCGACCTCCCGACGAGTCGAGAATGATCTCGCGCTTCCACAGACTGAGATCATGTCCTTCCATCCGACACCATCGTTCCGGTGACTATGACTTTGACGATGCATGGCCGTCGGCTACAACGGAAGAAAAGCAGCCGAAGTTCGGGAGGTGTTCAAAGCATTATTTTGAAATTGAACGGATGGAGAGGCACCAGGCCTCTATGGACATGAGATCGGATAACGAGAGATGCCAACCTTCATGGCGACTTGAGAGGCATAATAACTTAATCGGGAATGGTGGCAAAGAAGAAACAATGCGTGTGGAACAAGCTAGATATTTGAGAACATTGTTCAACAAAGCTGCTGGTATGGAGAGCCGAGAATGCGATGCAAAACGAAATTGAGAGAACACATTGAGCACATGCATGAAGCTCACTTCGCCGAGATAAAGTCTGCTGCGTGAGCAAAATAAGAGTGATCTCCGGCCGTATGGAAGACAACATGGATAGAAAATTCAGCCTTCGATGGCCGAGATGAAGCTAATTTTTGTAGAGTCCAACGCTACTCGCTCGAATTTCGTGCCGCATACTCCGCAGCAGACTCGAGGCGTAACTCGACTATCGCCAAGCTAGACTTCCGCTTGCCAAGATGTTTCAGGGGTTCTCTCTCCTTTGATGATGCCAAAAAGGGGAAGAGGAATACTTTAAAGCGCTAAAGAGATCTCGAAGGTGAAAAGGAGGAGAGCATTTGTGAAGGGAAAGACAATTGAGGAAGTGTCAAAACAAAAGAAAGGAAAGTCTGTTGAGGGGGAAGGATCGAAAGATGTGACCTTGATGATTGCACAAACCCCCAACAAGGTCTTGTCACGGTGATATTATCGTGAAACAAACCCGATGACTCTACCACTCCAACACTGCTATATCTATGGTGAAAAGAGAAAGACAATTGAAGCGGGGATGGAGGAAGTGGAAGGAAGAATGGATGCCCGAGTTATGAATATCTTGAAACAACATGGAGGCATTCCAAAGAGACGAGAGACACTTATGCCATCTCGGATGCAGGAAATGAGCCAAGATCAGTTGATGAATTTAAAATGCTCGATCTCAAGGATACTTTGCAAACATGTCTATGGCTCAAGCTTTGGACTTGTATCTTTGGGAAAAGGGTCTCATGTTATGTGAAGAAGGCGACAAAAAGACTGGCAGCCATCACTCTGCTCTTGGTCACTCCGGTCACTGTTTGGAAAGAAGAAGACCCCAAAGACAATACACGCCCGAGAGGAAGAAGTAGTGGTGGAGGAAGAGGTTTTAGACCAGGCCTCCGCCCAAAAACATTGAGTACATAGATCCAGGCAAGAAAGGAGGGATCTCTTGGGTGGTCTTGACCAAGTAGCCAATCGCAAGTGGCTAAAAGCAATCTTGAGTATGCAAAAAGAATAGAAGAAGAAAATAAGAGACAAACTCAGCTATGGTAGGAAAGACAAGAGAGATTAAGAAGAGATGAAGCTGCAGGAAAGCATATGAAAAGAAGAAGAAAGAAAGGCGGTGGAGATGAGAAAAAAGAAGAAGACCAAGATGAAGAATCGAGGAAGATGAAAGAAGGTGGCGGCGAAGGAGATGAAGTGTTCTTTGTCCACCCTTCATGTATTTTACTATGTAAATACATACTATGTAAGTCTTCTTCAATAAAGTGTAAATTCTTTATTTTTTTGTGTAGATAAATGTTTGCTCGATACACCTTGTAAACAGTTGTGTAAAAGAACAAGAATGTTATGATCAATAAAAGAATTGATTCTACGCATACATTCTATGTGAATGCACTATCGTATGTATCTTTGCTATTTACATTTTGAATGTTTTAAGTTTTGGCATCATCAAAAAGGGGAAATTGTTGGGAAATTTATTGTTTAGATTTTGATGAATGCCATGTAAAACTTAGAATAGGAAGTTGGCACCCAATTTTGTTGCAAACCGCATTGTAATAAAAATAAATTTCGTCAAGTTGAGTTAAAGTCGGCCTATGCCCAAACATGCAAGAAGACAACCGGAGACTAGAAGGAAGACTCCACTACAAGACAACCGAGTATGGCAAAGAAGAGAAGACGAGAACTCGATCAAGGAGCGACTAAGATGCAAACAGAGAGGAGTATCGGTCAAGTCAACTCAAGATAAGCCAAGTCTCAAGTTGGAGTGATGAAGAGTCATCCAATGATTGGAAGTCGACTAAGTCACCCGAGGAAAGCAAGGAAATGCGGTCAAGTCGAGATAATGAAAAGAAGTTGCCACGTAAATCAAGAGAATTACTTAAACAAGTAATATCTCCATGCTACCTTTCTCAAGTGCTCATCCCCGGAAGCGTGCAAAAGGAATAAACCAATGGGAAGCACTACACCGTGTCGAACTCGAAAAGTTGAAGAACAATTCATACGAGGAAATGGCAATTCCAAGGACTGCAACAAGACAAGCCAACGACCACAAGTGACTTTCAAAATAAGCCTATCTCTTCAATGGGCGATTTTTGAAAGATCACTATAAAAGGCCGAGGAATAACTCGAGAAAAGGTTACGTAGGTTACACAAAGTTACCTTGACCATACAAGCAAGAAAGAAACATTTTGTAACCTAAAATATTCTCAAGTTATTAAACGCTCAATCCTCAAGCCCGCACTACGAAGAACATCAATCCAACACTCACCTGTGAAGGAAAGATAACTTCAATCGGTTGAAGAGGAAATTATCAAGAATCAAGGGGTCTACATTCCACGAAGGATTGTAGGAAGGTTCAAGGTTGAACCAAGTCTTGAGCTTTTGGAGGGCTTTGTGATCAAATCCAAAGAGCTTAAGCAAGTGGGTCAGTAGTAGCAAGGCAATCGCCTGTGAAGAAGCTGAGTCGCACGAGAAGCCAGCTGAGTGATCAAGGCGTCTCAGATCGAGTCCCAAAGGATCAAGTCACTGTGTGATCAAGACTTGTATCCTGGACTGTTACCACTTTGTATATCTTGATCAATACCTAGTGGATTCCTCCAGGAGTTGGAGAAGAGAGGAGTAGAAGAATTACCCCATCTTCGAACCTCTATAAAAACTTATCGTGTCTTTTACATTTCAAAGACTTTAATTCCTGCATCTTATTTGTTTAATTCTCACTGACATATTTGCTATCCAACTGATAATTTCTAAGTACTAAATCAAGCTTTAAATCTCTACTAAACCAAACTTAAGGGTGTTAAGTCTTACGAAAACAAACCGCAGTTGAGCTAATTCAGCTTTTAACAATTTGAGTTATTCTATCAACACTCAGTCAGTCTGTTGAGTGACTAACTTTACTAATTAACTAAATTGGTTGTCCACCTAGACACAAATTGTAGTATCAACTCGAACTTTTAAAAGGACTAAATCGAAAATTTGGTAAGGTTTATTCACCCCCTTCTAAACCTTACACTCACACCCCCTTGGGACCTACACTATGTATATATTTCGAATCCTTGTTAATTTTCCATAAGGCTTTCTATCGATTGGTAATTAGTGCGAATTCCTTCTAAGTTGAAAAACAAAGTTTCAATTCTTTTTCGGAGCCATTCAAGTCAAACAAAAACTAATAATTTTCCTTTGCTAAATCTATTTATATAACTGATTCTTTTATATTTTTTGAGCTTTGATGTAGGGAATGTGAAAATGGGGTGTAGTGGACTATTCAAGTTGTCCAACTTGATAAAAGCCATAGTTGAATCTTTACAGAAAGATTGGCAATAGATTTCCTATAGCAACATGGTAGCTCATACAAGTTTTAATTATATTAGGTACATAAATCAATTATTCCACTGCATCATAAGTCTTAAGAAGAAGAGGATGAGCAACTTATAAGTTTGGGGGAACAACTTGAACAACCTTCTCATGTTATTTAATTTATATTTTTTTATCTTAAAAGTGTGAATGTTTCTTGAAACTTTTGATTCGATTAAATTATTTTGTGGCATGGTTAATTTAAAGGGCATTTAAGTAAATTGATATTTATTTAGTTTTTTATTTGAGATAAGTTGTAAGCATATGTAAGGACTTCACATGAAAAGTTTTGACTATGTAAAATTCTATGTAAGAATTAAGTATTTATGTTTGTTTTTTAGTTTTCAATAGTTGACTATATAGAGAGAGAAAAAGATCAATTCAAAGTAAAAATATAAAGAGAAAATGAAAAGATTAGGTGTTTGATGCTAAATAAAATACACAAAAATTCTGTCAGGACCGTCTAACAATTCCGACTGTTAAACGGATCGACCGCGGATCCGTGGCATTTTCGTAATATTAGCAAAGTGGTGTTTTAGTAGTTTTCGGGAGCACCTAAGATTAGCGATCCTTTTGAAACGTATTAGTCGCCCTTCTTCTAAAAGGTATTAGCAGTTTTCCGAAATGTATTAGTAGTTTTTCAAGAGTTTTTAGTATTTCTCCGAATACACTCGAAATATATTAGCAATCCCTCAAAAAAGTATTAGTAGTTCCTTGAAATAAATTAATTTTTTTTCCCGAAATGTATTAATAGTCATTCTGAAAAGTATTAGTCGTCCTTCTAAAAAGTATTAGTAGTTCTTCTGAAATGTATTAATAGTTCCCTTGAATATAATTAAATTTTTCTCCCGAAATGTATTAATGATCCTTCGAAATGTATTAGTCGTCCTTCTAAAAAGTATTAGCGAGTTCTTCCGAAATGTATTAGTAGTTTCAAGAGTTTTAGTATTACTCATGAATATACTCTGAAATGTATTAGGTGTCCATCGGAAAAGTATTAGTAGTTTCTCGAAAAAAGTATTAGTAATTTCCTATAGAGTATTTTTGTAGTGCTCCTTCAACGTATTAGTTTTTTCTATAAAATGTATTAGTATTTCTCCATAAAAGTATTAGATGATACTAAGACTTATATCATTTAGTGCAATATTCATTCTTCATGTCGCCCAAGAAAAAAACAGAGCATCATTACCACGAGCCATCACAAACCATCGTCATTTTTTCCTTTCACATTGGTGTTGTCCATTGATTAAATATTTGGAAAAAAGAAAATCTCATTCAAGCAAATCTCGTTCTTCTCCTCGTCTAATTCATGGACATTTAGCAAATCTCGTTCTTTTCCACCATTTCCACGTCTGATTCAATCGAAAATCCTTTCGATTGGAAAACCCTGTAACCACGCTCGGATTTGCTGAATCGGGTGGAGGAGACAAGAACGGAAGTGTCGTAGCCATCGACGAAGCAGTCGTGAAAGAAGAGGCGGAGGGCGGCGACGGTAGTGGTGGGGGACGAGATCTGTTTGTTGGTGGTGGTGTCCCCCACCATCTTCTCGAACCGAGTACTATTTTTTTATTTTTCGCGGATCGGGTTAGACTTGCGAGATGGGTAGGATAATTGCACCCGTCTAACGGATATAGATCCGTTAGACAGTCTGACAGGAGACTAGCTCAATAAAATATACGAAAATTACACAATTCCCTTTATTTCATTTATGGTGTCAAATACCTCCCTTAACTAACATATGTTTCTAAACAAAATACTTATACTTATATTTACATATTTATCTAAATATATGTACATATATTTATATTCTTTATACCATTATGCGTTCATGGTTTATTTAAACTTGGATTTTACAAAAATATCACATGTCATGGTTATTTTAAGGAAATTAAGTATTTTGTTATTTAATTAATCTTTGTTGGTTAATTATAGGATAAATATACATTTATACCTTTTTTCAAAAACTAAAGATAAATTAAGTTTTTTAATCATAATACTAAGAGTACTTTAAATTCAAATGATTGCAGTTTCAAATTAACTAGGTTCAAGATCTCCAACCATGTGTCATAAACACATAAATAAGTCATTATATAAGAAAAGTTATATGTTTAAATTTGAGTGTGATGTAAAATTATATATTTGTTATATTCTTTTGTATTTTCTCAACAATTCAATATGTCTATTATAGTTTGTTGTGGGGTAAAATCGTATTTTATTTCTTTTATTTAATTGCATTATTGTTTAATTATCTACCCACGGATATTCATCATTGGATCTAAATAATGTCGATTGGCCCAAATGACCAAATTATTATTGAACTATCCACGAGGCTCGATCGCATTAGCCGCCCACGAGGCCTAGATCCGGCTCATGAGTGATTTCTCCAATGTGTCCCATGCGGCCCATTATCTCGGGGGATAAAAGGTCTCTCGTTCCATTTGTAAGTAAGTTCAATTAATTATTGTAACTTATATTCTGCGCTCGGATTGTTTTCTTATCCCGGTGACTCCTAACCTTACTCTGTGTTTTGCGGGCTAGTTTCCGTCAAGAAGATTCTACTAGCTCTAGAGAAGAAGTTGGACTAATTTATCGATTCCTTGAGTTGGAATGAGTGCGAAAGAAGAAGCGACATCATTTTGGCGAAGTATGTGGGAACAATCAAGACACGAGAATATAGATATGGTCACAAGCATGAAGGATAACTCCCAAGCCGCCAATTCTAAAGTTGGGAATGCCAAGCAGAAGACGGATCACCGAGAAGACACGAGGACGGTCCCTTCCTTCTAGAGGGGCGTCATTAAACAACTTCAAGAGATCAAAGGGGGGCCCTTTCCCAATCTCCTCCTCCTAGGGGAGCTCCGCACGCCGAAAAGTTTGTTGGACCCGGGAATCTCTCCAAACCCTGCTCGATGAAGCTACCCGGAATGCTCTGATACACAATCTCGCGATCATAGGCGCCGAAAAACCTCCCCGAGCTCCGGAGGCTACTGAAGCCCTGACTTATGAGGTGAAGGAAGAGGAAGTGAAGGGCGCAACAAGAACCACGAAGAACCGCATGTGGCTGTAGAAGGAGCCAATAACGAAACCCATTGTTAACAATTTCATACTTCTTGTTGCAGGTTTTGGAACTTAATAGCTGGAAAAACTCACGTAAAGGACTAAATATTTAAACTGAAGTAAGTGAGGACTAAATCTCCGAGAGGGTCCACTTAGAGAACTAAAAAAATAATTTGGCCCTATTATACCCTGGAAACCTTCTTTCTTTTTTTGTCTCTACTTCCTGAAGTGGAAATGAAAAAAGATATTTTGATGTTGATTTCATTTCAAGTACTCATAAATAACAAAGCAATTCATTCATCGACACTAGGGTATCAATCACGACACGACACGATAATTGGACACAAACTATTAATACAAGTTAGAGGAAAAATCCATTTGAAAATTAATTTTAAATTAAATTCTTGCCACCCCTAGCCTATTAGAATTTAATTTGAAATTAGACGAACTATTATCAGTTTATTCGACTTTTAAAAACTTGTATTTAACCCACTAGCTATCCATTTGAACTTTCTATGCAAGTTTCTATCCAAATTTTCTCATATATCCAATGTTTTCCCTTTCTTATATATCATGACGTCAAGAATGGGATTAACTGATTTGAGAAGATTACTCTTGAATAATATTTATGACCATCGAACCTTATATTATTAGAATTAATTTGGCAACACCATTATGGCTACCAGTGTTGATATATGGAATTTATATATTGTTAATCTTTTTGTTAAGATTCAACTATATATGGCTTTTATCAAGTTGGACAACTTGAATTTGGTCCACTACATGCACTCACACTTTTACATCCCCCACCCAAGTAATTAAAGCTTCGTTTCTTTAGGTTTAGCAAAGAAAATTTAATTATTTGATTTAGCTTGGGCTGAATGATTTTAGAAAACAACTCGAATTTTGTTTCTAAGTTTAGAAGGGTTAAAATGCATCTCATTAATTGCTAGAATAACATTAGAAAAAGAGTAACTTTAGGCGGGACGGATCCGGAAATTTTTGCAATGGGGGCACATTTTAGTCTTGCTTGCTTTTTTTTCCAATAGCTTTTTTCCAATAGCCTTTTTGGTTTTATACTATTCATAGAAATGGAATTGTATTTGTTAAAAATACTTCTATTGAAATCACCATTTTCTCTTTTCATTTTTAACATAAAATGATATCTCAAAACTTCAATTTTAATTTTCGACCATAGATATCCCTAATATATCACTTGTCATTTATTATTCATATTTTTTATTCAAATTACACTAGTACTGTTATCCACTAGTACCACCTATATCTACTTAATATATTATTATTTTCAAACCTACCACCTACAAATCATACAAATATAATATTTTATATTAAAATTAAATATTAGATGTCTACCACTATTAATTTTTTAAATTATTATATACATATAAAATATTAAAAATGATATCTAAAAATACACAATAAATATGATTTTATTTTTATCACATAGTTTGATATTCAAAACTATCTAAAAACTACTCAACCATACATATATTTCTCATTTCTAAACTTATATAAAATTTAGTATCCATCCATTCATTCACACCCAATTTCAATTTTCATTCTAAGAACCGATAAATTCTAAAAATTTATTTTTAACACAAGAAACTGAATATGAAAACACAACCATACAAATGCTTTAAATTAAAAGATAAATAGTAAAAGAAAATAAATTAATATATTGTAAACAAAATTATTAGTTCTATAAAAAAAAAAAAAAACTATGGGGGCACGGCACGTATCATGGATCCGTCTATGACTTTAGGATTTAAAATAAATACGTCGTACCTAAGTGATCAGAATTATTCAAACAAATACAACACGTTAGTATCAAGAATTTGAAACATGTAATATATATAATATTTCAAGCACACTACTATGGAGCACAATCATTTATGTAAATCACCAGGCAAAACTCTGAAAGATCATGTCTTTTTAATTATAAACTAAAAAGTTGAGGAAAATCAGAAAGAAATTAAGGTTATTATTTTACTACATTAAAAATTAATGGTCATTAAATGCATAAAAATTGTTGTAGTACTCATTTTATTGAAAACAAATTATATCATACATTATATTTGGCCTACAGATTTGATTCTTAAATCTTCACATTCTGAAAAAGTTCATATATATATATATAATAAAAAAAGTTCAGAATACATACACAAATTTAAGTTACAAGCTTATTGCATGCAAGCTTTTCAATAATAGGGGCTAAAATGAAAAGTTTGTGCATACTCTTTCAATAATGTGGGCCGAGTTTTGTAAGCCTGAATTGCTCCATTCTTGGTGCAACAACAATAGTTGGTCAAGCCACTACCAATATCAATGGGTCGTTTAACATTACGGTTTTTCGCTTTATGGGACTTATTCTTGGCTTGCCCACAATTCCATGTATTGCCGTGTTCAACTTCCACTCAACTCTATTGTTTGTCGGTTCTTTCGACCACCAATGGAATTCTTGTTTCCACTATCCAGTCCCTTGGCACGATCGTTACATCCACATTGGGGTTGGTCCAAAATGTCGCCTTAGTTGGATTTTTCAATGTGGGCGTCTAATTGTCTTGAAGATTCGTCTCGAGTTCAATCTCTACCGTTTATTCATGAATAAGCAGCATGATGTTTGCATGCATGCAATATACTGCTTGTTTTTGTGCTTGTTGATTTCGCCTCAATAATATATGTAACATTTTATATGTGTGTATCTCATTTTCGATAATGAAGAAGAAAATTGAATCTTAATTTAATGTTCATATGTGTGTGTATATATATATATATATAGATATATTATTTGTAGACTAATTGAGGATGTATGCAGATTGCAGGCGACATTCAGTTATAAGTCGATCGTTATATTATAGTCTAAAATATTGTAAATTAAGATATGCATATACATTTTTTAACTTAATTAGGAAATATTATGTTTACTCAACCAAAGAAGATGGTTAAGTAGTTTTAGTATCTCAAAACTATAATTATCAAGATAAAACTAAACGAATATTTCTTTCGTACGCACTTTCTTTTAATACTAAACAAACACAATATTATTTTGTAATACAAAAAACAATAAAAACATTAAAGAATCAATCCATTACAAATGTACAATTACTAGCTAGATCTATTTCAGGCTCACTGAAAATATATTTCCGACATGAAGTCATAGACGAAGCCATACTAGGCCCCCGAAATTTTGCAAAATATTAAGGATATTTTGGTAATTTCACTTTATAAGCTTAAAAATGTAGAAAATAGGTAAAAATGCAACAAAATTTACAATTCATTCATTTTTGTTGTCCCTTCTCATTTGTGAATCTTGAAAAATATTTGAATCTTGATTATTTTTTCTCCTTTCTCAAAATTTTATATATTTTTTTTTGCTCCACCGTAATATTGAACATGAATTTTGACATTTTCTCTTGTGCTTCTCTATTCATCTCTTTTAGGATTATTTAGAGTTCATTATCGATTTTCACTAAAGAATTCAACATTAATTGTTGATGAGTTATTGAATGATTGTTTGATAATATACACTAAGAAATATGTATATTACCATTGAAGATATTATGCAACGATTTCAAAATATGAGAATAGAAGAGGAATGTTATGATATATATATATATTGATGTAATTGTATTAATATTATTTATTTTTGAATATTAAGATGTAATTGAGTTAATACAATGACTTTATCGAACTTAGTCTTTATTTATAGTATTATTTTTTATTGTAATATAATTGTATTAAGATGTGTTAATGTTTGCATATTTGGCAAATTTGGTCTTTGTGCACAATGGTTGATTTGGTGTTGTAACTCTGGCGATGCAACACTCGGTAGCACGTAATCGGGGCGGATTTTATGTCGATTTTATGCTTTGATTTTTGGCATGTTATCTATTATGTGAATATTCTTTGATATTATTGAATAGATTTATCTTAATTGATTGACCTTTTATAAATTGCCAATTATCCTTTTGTAATCACTTTCCTTGTGTACATGATTCTTACCCACAAGGAAATGATTTTATTTTCTCGATTTCCTTCTTTAGCTTAAAATCATCCACAAGAAATCGGGGATATGATTTATTCTTGATAGCTATAAGAAGAGAAGTCACCACTTGAAGAAATCATCCGAGAAAAACACCATTGAGCTATATTGTTCTTCAAGAAGTCTATTGTTTGATAATTCTTATTTTTCAGGAGAAAAAGGTGAAAGATCTACGGTGTGGATCGACTCAACTATTCAAGGGATTTAAAGTTGGAGGGATTCCAACAGAGTTGAGTTCTTGGAAGAAACTTTCAGGGATTAGTTGAATACAAGTGTTGGTAGAAATTTAAAGAGGAGTCTTGAATTTCATAAAACCGATTGTATTTGTAATAATGTTTGTTTTCTAATAGTGGATTGTTTTTCTTCTCTCAGGCGTGGCCTCGTGCATTAAGATTGAGGAATCTAAGCACGTTAAAAATTCTCGTGTTATTTTTTATTTCATTTGTGTAACTGCTTTTTTTAGTGCTGTCTTAAAGTGTTATAACACCACTGTCTGACACCAGAGATTTTTATTAACACTTACGAAAATCAGACTATATTGATTAATAGGGCAACATATTCTATCAATTGGCATCAAGAGCCTAACACTAATTCTTATTAGTGAGATCTTGTTTTATATTTGTTGCTAACATATCTTGTGTTTATGAAGAAAGTTCAGTTTCATGCCCTCAATTCCTCTGAGTCAAAAAAATAGAAAAGCAAATCCTCAATCAAAAGTAAAAGGATTCAATGCGAGAGAATGTGGTGGCTTTGGACACATCCAGGTTGAATGTGCAAATACTCGAAAGAAGAACGGAAATCATTCACCACCTCATGGAGTAACGAAGAACGAGATGATGAAGAAGAAGAAAACGTGAGCAATAATGTTTCATTCACCTCCATTGACAAAGAGGTTGGTTGTAATCAAACGCGCCATTTGCATGCCACTCGTGTTACAACACCAAGCGGGTATGACACTAACTTTCCTTTTGTTGAAAGATGTCTAAACTCGTGATCCCCGCAGAGGAAAATAACTCAAGTGATGAATACTCCGAGGATGATTCTAAAGTTGATGAAGAGTCAAGGAATGAAGAACTAACGAGAGTTTACCAAAAGATGTACGAAAAATGCTTGGTTGTCTTGAAGACAAATGAGAACCTGGAAAAGAAAGTGGTGTGTCTTATCACTGAAAGAGATTCACTCCAGGGGGTGAAGTCATAAAATTTGAAAGGATAGCAAGAGAAAGAAAGGAATAATTAACCAAGGTGAAGAAAGATCTAAGCGAGATGATGGCCTCGTTAAGAAACTAAACACTCGGTAGGGAGATGGATGGAATTCTATCTCAAGAAAAGATCCATCAAGATCGTGCGGGTATTGGTTTTGGTTCTAATTCTAACTTCATGTATGTTGAAGGCTTGAAAGCTAATCTTATTAGCATTACCTAGTTGTGTGATGATAATTTATGTGTCAAATTTGATAAGAATGTTTGTAATGTCTTTGATAATTCGGACAATTGTATTTTGAAGGGAAATAGGTCCTCCGCTAATCGTTATTTGTTGGAAGAGCTCGGTGTTACAACACCAAGTGTCATAACACTAACTTGACCGGTTTAGTGATGTTAATTTGACAGTGATATCGATGATCGAAAGAGCACTCTGGAGGATGTGTCTACCTTGGTAACAATTTAGTTTCATTGTACGTAAAGGAACAAAGTTGTGTATCCCTATCCACTATGAGTCTGAATATACAGCCTTAGGGAGCTTTTGTTCTCAAATGTTGTGGTTGATACAAGTGTTGATCGACTATGGGATTGAAGAGACAACTCTTATCGCTTTTATTGTGATAATTCAAGTGCCATAAACATTTTTAAAAACCAAGTGCAACACTCCGTAACTAAGCACATCGATATTCGACACCATTTTATTAGAGACTTGGTTGATAATAAGATTGTTACCACTGATTTTGTTACCACCGAGAATCAAATTGCGATATTTTCACCAAAGCCCTAGACTTTCAAAGGTTTAATTACCCGAAACATTCTCGGGTGTCCTGTTCTTTCCGACCGAGTGTGGGTTTTGGTGTTGCAACACCATATGCATCATTTCTTTTTCTTGATGTGTTGCAACCTCTTATTGATCTTAATTCTTTTGCATTAGTCGTTTTGCATTTTTTAAGATCATTTCATTGGCTTGTCTCGTTTTTTATTGTTGTAGCTCGATTGAGTACTCTTTTGATGAAACCCTTGCCTAAAAACAATTGTGGATCAAATTGCAAAAACAGAATAATTTTTCCCATGTGAAAGATGTATTTATTTTTGGGCCTTTGACGGAAAAAGATGTCTATACATTGTGTGTGAAAGCTATTCGATTGTGAACTATTCTCTGTTCTTTTATATGCTTGAATCATGTTATGATCTTCTAAGAAAGAGCTACTGTGTTTTGGAGAGAAAGCTACCGACCGGCTAATTGTTTCACCGATTCCTTTCACTCAAAAGATTTTTTAAATGGGAAAAGGATTTTGATCCATTGACTTTGTATGGCGATGTTCTTGAAAAAGGTGGTACAACACTGGTTACAACACCAAAATGCTCGAGGCCATTTTATTCTTGTCGAAATAAACTCATCATTCTAGGCATCCATCAGGATCATTTTTGGGCTTTTGGAAAATATCTCTCTTTTTGATTCGATGTGGTATATTATTTTTGAAATGATTTTTTCCTTAAATTTGTCTTTTATAAAAGGAATTGATCATCTGGCTTTTTCCGGATTAATTACACACCTTGAATTATGGGACTTTTTCAAAAATATTTGAATTTCATATTTGCGATTGTGAAATTTTCTTGAAACTACCATGTTAGCCGCCAATAGTATCTCTCCAGTTGAAGTATACATTTTCTTGAAGGAGATTATTTTGACCAAAAAAAAATAGCCAAAGTTTGGTTGGCTTCATTTGTCTTTTTTGGTGAAAAAGGGGAGAGAGGAGACTCAAGTGAGGTGAGACCCAAGTAAGGGGAGCAAACTGAGTCAAGTGAGGTGAGACCCTTTTGAGGGGAGTCCGAAAAGTCAAGAAAAGTCCGGTGATAAGGAAGAAGATGATGTTGATGCTTCAAGGGGAGTTTGAGTATGAAGATGAAGATGATAGTGATCGACTCCGAGGGGAGTCAAAGGAATGTAGAGGTTACGATGAAGACCATCGCATGCTTGTGTTTATCTTGTTCTAGTACGAATGATAAACTAGTTCTTTGGAAAATGTGTTGGATGAATTTGAACTATGTATGCATGTTTTTGAATGCTAACTTGCAGGATTTGATCTTAAGTGTTGCATAATTAGATGTTTTATTATGATATAATCCTGTAATGTATGTTTTGACCAAAGGTGCGGGGAGATTGTTAATGTTTGCATATTTGGCAAATTTGGTCTTTGTGCTGATCTTGATTTGGTGTTATAACTCCTGGCGATGCAACATCGGTAGCACGAGAATCCGGGCGGATTTTATGCCGATTTTGTGCTTTGATTTTTGGCATGTTATCTATTATGTGAATATTGCTGATATTATTGGATAGATTTATCTTAATTGATTCACCTTTTATAAATTGCCAATTATCCTTTTCTAATCACTTTCCTTGTGTACATGATTCTTACCCACAAGGAAATGATTTTATTTTGTCGATTTCCTTCCTTAGCTTAAAATCATCCACAAGAAATCGGGGATATGATTTATTCTTGATAGCTATAAGAAGAGAAGTCACCACTTGAAGAAATCATCCAGAAAAACACCATTGAGCTATATTGTTCTTCAAGAAATCTATTGTTTGATAAATCTTATTCTTCGGGAGAAGAAGGTGAAAGATCTGTGTGGATCGACTCAACTATTCAAGGGATTTAAAGTTGGAGGGATTCCAATGGACTTGAGTTCTTGGAAGAAACTTTCGGGATTAGTTGAATACAAGTGTTGGTAGAAATTTAAAGAGGAGTCTTGAAATTTCATAAAACCGATTGTATTTGTAATAACATTTGTTTTCTAATAGTGGATTGTTTCTTCTCTCTGGGCATGGCCTCGTGCATTAAGATTGAGGAATCTAAGCACGTTAAAAATCCTGGTGTTATTTTTTTATTTCCATGTGCAACTGTTTTTATAGTGCCTGTCTTAAAGTGTTATAACACCACCGCCTCGACACCATAGATTTTTATTAACACTTACGAAAAATTAGACTATATTGATTAATAGGGCAACATATTATATCAATTGGCATCAAGAGCCTAACACTAATTATTATTAGTGAGATCTTGTTTTATATTTGTTGCTAACATATCTTGTGTTTATGATGAAAGTTGATTTCATGCCCTCAATTCCTTGATCAAAAAAAAAAAAAAGCAAATCCTCAATCAAAAGTAAAAGGATTCAATGCGAGAGAATGTGGTGGCTTTGGACACATCCAGGTTGAATGTGCAAATACTCGAAAGAAGAACGGAAATCATTCACCACCTCATGGAGTAACGAAGAACCGGATGATGAAGAAGAAGAAAACGTGAGCAATAATGTTTCATTCACCTCCATTGACAAAGAGGTTGGTTGTAATCAAACGCACCCCTTGCCACTTCCGTGTTACAACACCAAGGGTATGACACTAACTTTCCTTTTGTTGAAAGATGTCTAAACTCGTGATCCCCGCAGAGGAAAATAACTCAAGTGATGAATACTCCGAGGATGAGTCTAAAGTTGATGAAGAGTCAAGGAATGAAGAACTAACGAGAGTTTACCAAAAGATGTACGAAAAATGCTTGGTTGTCTTGAAGACAAAATGAGAACCTGGAAAAGAAAGTGGTGTGTCTTATCACTTTGAAAGAGATTCACCAGGGTGAAGTCATAAAATTTGAAAGGATAACAAGAGAAAGAAAGGAATAATTAACCAAGGTGAAGAAAGATCTAAGCGAGATGATGGCCTCTGTTAAGAAACTAAACACTGGTAAGGGGAGATTGGATGGAATTCTATCTCAAGAAAAGATCCATCAAGATCGTGCGGTATTGGTTTTGGTTCTAATTCTAACAAAAACTTTTCTAAAAAGGATAAAAATTCTAAAAATGCTTTTGTTAAAGAAGGAACTTCATCTAATCATGTTGGAAAAAGAAATGGATTTGTTCCTATTTGTCACTATTATTGCAATCGCCCTGGCCATATAAGACCTAAGTGTTATCGTCTTGTAAACACCGTAGGCAAGACAGAGTGCAATCTCATGTGTTCAAACATCACCAACGAAACACTCCTTGTTTTAAAGTTGATTTATCCAACAAACCCAAGAAAATTTGGGTTAGGAAAAAGGAGTTTTCTTGTAATGTTGCTCACACATCTTTAAAAGTTAATATGATCAATCATGGTATTTTTGACGGTGGGTGTTCTCGCATATGATCGAGAATTGGAAAAACTCATTCATTTTGAAAAATATGAAAAAGGTTTGGTCACTTTTGGTGATGGTGCTAAAGGAAAGGTTTTGGGAAAAGAACGTTAAATGTCGTAGGACTTCCCCATTTAAAAATGTCTTGTATGTTGAAGGCTTGAAAGCTAATCTTATTAGCATTAGCTAGTTGTGTGATGATGATTTATGTGTCATATTTGATAAGAATATTTGTAATGTCTTTGATAATTCGACAATTGTATTCTCAAGGGAAATTGGTCCTCCGCTAATCGTTATTTGTTGCGGGGAAGAGCTCGGTGTTACAACACCAAGTGTCATTACACTAACTTGACCGGGTTTAGTGATGTTAATTTGACAGTGATATCGATGATCGAAAGAGCACTCGGAGGATGTCTACCTTGGTAACAATTTAGTTTCATCAGACAGAAAGGAACAAAGTTGTGTATCCCTATCCACTATCGAGTCCGAATATACAATTTTTAGGGAGCTTTTGTTCTCAAATGTTGTGGTTGATACAAGTGTTGATGACTATGGGATTGAAGAGAAAACTCTTATCAACATCGTGATAATTCAAGTGCCATAAACATTTTTAAAAACCCAAAGTGCAACACTCCGTAACTAAGCACATCGATATTTGACACCATTTTATTAGAGACTTGGTTGATAATAAGATTGTTACCACCGATTTTGTTACCACCGAGAATCAAATTGCGATATTTTCACCAAAGCCCTAGACTTTCAAAGGTTTAATTACCTCGAAACATTCTCTCGGGTGTCTTTTCTTTCCGACCGATGTGTGGGTTTCAAAGTGTTGCAACACCATATGCATCATTTCTTTTTCTTGATGTGTTGCAACCTCTTGTTGATCTTAATTCTTTTGCATTAGTCATTTTGCATTTTTTAAGATCATTTCATTGGCTTGTCTCAGTTTTATTGTTGTAGCTCGATTGAGTACTCTTTTGATGAAACCCTTGCCTAAAAACAATTGTGGATCAAATTGCAAAACAGAATAATTTTTCCCATGTGAAAGATGTATTTATTTTTGGGCCTTTGACGGAAAAGCTGCTATACATTGTGTGTGAAAGCTATTCGATTCGCGAACTATTCTTTGTTCTTTTATATGCTTGAATCATGTTATGATCTTCCGAGAAAGAGTTACCCGTGTTTTGGAGCGAAAGCTACCGATCGCTAATTGTTTCACTTGTTGATTCTTTTCACTCAAAAGATTTTTTAAATGGGAAAAGGATTTTGATCCATTGACTTTGTATGGCGATGTTCTTAAAAAAGGTGGTACAACACTGGGTTACAGCACCAAAATGCCTGAGGCCATTTTATTTTTGTCAGAAATAAACTCATCATTCTAGGCATCCATCAGGATCATTTTTGGGCTTTTGGAAAATATCTCTTCTTGATTCGATGTGGTATATTATTTTTTTCGAAATGATTTTTTTCCTTAAATTTGTGTTTTATAAATTGATCATCTTTGCTTCTTCTAGATTAATTGCACACCTTGAATTATGGGTGTCACGCCCAAACGGGACGTGACGATGATCCACAACTTAAATACAATAACCAAACAATCCGGACATAAATATCAACGAGAACCCAATGAGACATAGTCTAAATAGCAGCGGAAATGAATAATGATGCAAGTTACAACTTAAAGTCTACAATCCATCATCCATATTACAACCCGAAAATCAACAAAATAGTAACTTAAAGTCAAAGGGTCCTACGCCCTTCAATTACAAACCCGAATGGAACGAAATACAAAAGTCCGACAACAACATAAGAAAAGAGTCCAATCAACAACAAGAAATAGTAAATCCAACAAGCGTAGTACAAGGTCTCAATCGAGAGGTTCAAAGATCTCCAACGAAATCCTCATCTAAGGTTAGAAAATAGGTGGGGATGAGACAGTAAAATCTCGGTGGATGGGGTGATCGTGTGCAAGTGTGGCGCAAATATAGTTAATGCGAGAAAATAATTGTATGAAAACGCGTGAGTATGATGCATGAATTCACACACATTTCGCAAGCGCCGTGATAAAATATTTAAATAATATACTTATACGATTCAAGAAAACAGTTCATGGTCACGCAGCACTATGTGATTAAGTCAAGACAGGTAGCATTGCGTTTGCGGAAGTGTAACGCCAATCCCAATGCAAGGCAATTAATGGTTGGCAGACGGATTTGTAGCGCCAACCAATGCAAAACAGGTAGCGGTTGTGTATGGAAATGTAACGCCAACCAAAAACGGGCCGATAACTCGGAATCGTGTGGATCGATAACAACCGATTCCTTCGTTTCTTCCTTGTAACTCCCAAATCGATCGAGTATTATTGATTCAGAAGCGAGTTTTAGGAAAATTTTTGAAAAGCGCGAGTGGCAATTATGGCGTTGGTGGAGTATTTGGATAAAGATGATCATCGAAAGGATAAGAAATCTTCGATATCTTGAAAGATTAGGTGGAACATAAGTCCGTTATAGATTCAAAATCGCAAAGGCGAGGAAGTCGCTCCGCGATCGGGTATTAATCGGTCAAATTGATCCGATAAGTCAAGGATTTTGAGAAAATAAAAACTTTAATTAAATCTCCAAGTCAGAGGGTCTAGGGCTATTTTAGTAAAAGAGAAAATAATTTGGGTTAGGTCCTTTATAAAAGAAAAATTGTAATTTAGCCCCATTTTGTAAAAACTAACACTTTTGGGGTTAAAAATTGAATAAATAAATATCCCGACTTTGAAAAATTAAGAGGTCAGTTCCTAAATTCTCCAAATTGTCCAGAGATTCAGGTTTTTAAAATTTTGAAGTCTAGATTTTGTAAAATTCTCACATTGGTCCCAAATTTGTAAAAATTGCCAATTCGGACCTTAAGTTTTAAAAATCCGAACTCACAAACCGGAAGGGCTTTTAATGTGATTCCAGTTGGAAAATATCAATAAGGTTAGTAGGATATTGGGACAAAAACGGGTTTTAAAATAAATATGTGTAGGTCCTTTAACTTTTGAAAATATCATTTTTGTCCCATTTTGAAATAATTGTCTTTAAGGCTTTTAGGGGTCCAATTGTTATGAAATTTGAACCTTGGGTCCAAAATATAATTAAGTTATAGTTAAGTTAGTATTTCCAGGTGCATGGGCTGCATAAGTCCTGGAAATTTCATTTGGGTCCTCAAGTTTAGTATTTTACACATTAGTCCCTCAATTTTAGAAAAATTGTTTTCCAAGCCCTAACCACTTGGATTTTTGGAATACTTTTAAAATATGTAATTCCCAGTACCTTAAGAGTAAAAATTTCAAATTTTAAAGTTAAGGTCTGGTACAGTTTTAAAATTGCAAAGTAGCCCTTAAACTTTCAAAATTTTACAATCTAGTCCTTGGGCTTCTAAAGGTTGATTTTATTTATCTTAGAACTCTTAAAACTTTATTAAAATGTCCAAAAGTCATTTTTGAACCTGAGTACAGTCCCAAATTTCGAAATTTGCAGAGGGGTCCTTTAACTTTTATTTTCTTGCAATTTAGTCCACCAACTTTCCATTTTTACATTTTTAAGTCCAAAATTGAAATTTAATCAATTATGCTCGACTTTTCCAGGTTATAAGGCATCCAAAACATAGATTTTAAAGATCATACACATGCATGTCCAATACATACAAGAATTTATCAATTAAACATTAAAGTGTACATGCATACACCTAAAATTCAATAAATAGTAAATTTGAGCAACTCTTGAGAATTTTCAAGATTTGATATATAAAATTGACATGCAATAAATAGATTATATATATCTCAAGGCTCATGATCAAATTTTCTACATGCATTTAATCAAAACACCTAAAAGTTGGAAAATATTTTTCCACCCACCTTAAATTTGGAAATTGTGAAATAAAAGGATAATTTCACAATTTTTGATGAGGCTTCTTAGGTCAGCCCCTAAGTCAAGAAAATATCAAAGTTTGGAGTTAGAAAAATGAGAGAAAAATTAAGGAGAAAAAGAAGGAAATAAGGAAATGAAAAGGACTACACTTTACCTTGTGTAGTAGATGTTTGGAGACTAGTTGAAGCTTAAAAATTGGAAATTTTGGCTCAACTCCAAAATCTCCTAAGGTCAGCCCCTATTTCTCAAAAATGAAAAAGGGGTGTTAAAATTTGGAAAAATTAGAAAGAAGAAGAAAGAAGGGTCTAGTACTCAATTCTTACCTTGTAGTCTAATTTCCTATACTATTTCTTCTTCAAGCTTGAGGTCCTTCTTCAAAAATGTTGTCAAGCTCTAATCTTCAAGGTCTTCTAAATGTACCTCCAAACCAAATTCAAACTTAAGTTAAGAAGGTGGAAGAGATGAACAATGTGATATCCAAAACTTGTAAGTCTCATGATCACTTAATCTAAATCAAAATCTTAATTCTATAAGGTAAAAGTCTCCAAAATAAATAGTCTCTTAAAATTCTAAGGTGACTAATAAACACAAAAATAGTAATAATGATCAATCAAGTGATCATAAATGAGAATAGAATTAATGATGAACATGATCACAAGTAATTAAATAAAATAAAATAAACTACAAAATATATATATTATTAATAATTACCCGTCAAAATGACGCGGTAAAATAGTCGATCAAATACATAGGCGACAATAAGAATCCATTATATGTTCGGAAAGATCGGGGCTTCACATCCTCCTCCTTAAAAGAATCGGTCCCCAAATTCTCCTCGAGAATAGTTCGGATATTGATTCCTCATGTCTTCTTCCATCTCCCACGTTGCGTCTTCGTCTCGGTTGTGGTTTCGCCACACCACTTTAACCATCGGAATTTCTCTCTTACGAATCGTCGATGTCTGCACGATCAATGATCCGGTTGGCCTCTCGGTGTAGGATAGATTTTCCATTAGAGGAGGAGTATCTCGGTGATGATATGCTCGGGATCCGGTTGATACTTCTTGATCTTGACACGTGGAATACATCGTGCATTCCCGCATATGGCGCTGGTAACTCGGGCCGGTAGGCTAACTTCCCGATCCTTTGTAAAATCTTGTAAGGTCCAACATATCTCGGACTCAACTTGCCTCCTTTCTTCGGATTGATCAATCCTTTCCGTGGGGAGAGTCTCGAGAAATACTTCATCTCCGACTTCAAATTCCAAATCCTTTCTTCTCTTGTCCGCGTAACTCTTTTGGCGGCTTTGAGCTATCTTGGTCGCTCCTTGATCAGCTTGACCTTCTCCATGGCCTCCCGAACTAAGTCGACCTTTGGAATCGAAGGCGACTTTCGTTTTCTTTCGTAGTCCATTAGTCATCAATCTCCCCGAGTGTAGTGGGGATCTACATTTTCGCCCATACAATGCCTCATAGGGTGCCATCCCAATCGTGGCACGATAATCGTATTGTAGGCGAACTCGGCTAATGGTAAGTGCGAATCCCAACTTCCTTGAAAATCCAGTGCGGGCTCGCAACATATCTTCAAGGGTTTGAATTGTTCGCTCGGACCGTCCATCGGTTTGTGGATGTCTTCTTTGTCTTTGAAACTTAGTGAGGTACCCAATTCCTCGTGCAAGCACTTCCAAAATCGGAGACAAACCTCGGGTCTCTGTCGGATACTATATCGATTGGTACTCCATGTAGTCGAATGATTTCTCGGATATAAATCATGCAAGTTTACGCAAGCTATCGGTTTTTTTTGATGGGTAAAAAGTGTGCGATTTTCGTGAGTCGGTCTACAACTACCCAAATAGCATCATGGCCTCCTCTGGTCCTTGGTAGATCCATCACGAAGTCCATCGTTATATGTTCCCATTTCACACTGGGAATTCTCAACGGTTGTAGCAAACCGGAAGGTCGTTGGTGTTCTCGCTTTTACTCGTTGACAAGTCAAACATCTCGCAACGAACTCGCTACCTGGTTCTTCATGTTTACCCACCAATAACTCCGTTTCAAATCCTTATACATCTTGTTTCCTCCAGGATGTATAGTGTATTTCGAGCGGTGTGCCTCTGCTAGATTTTATTCCTAATCGCTCGTCATTTGGTACACACTCGATTCCGGAACCGATAACTCCATCTTGTACCGAGAAATTACGATCTTTCTCCTTTAAGTATCTTCTCCTTGAGTTTTTAAAGATGTGTATCTTTCTATTGTGCTTCTTTGATCTCATTCAGATTGGTGTAAGCGAAATGTTAGCACATGAAACCGAGTATTGGTTCTCGTCGATTCCAATTGCTCAACTCTTTTAATGATTCCCACTCTCGAATCATAAGTCCGGCTAAGCTCGCCTTTTACGCTTAGAGCCGCTACGACGTTAGCTTTCAGGGATGGTATTGAATATCAAAGTGATAGTCCTCAATCAACTCCATCCATCTCCGTTGCCTCAGTTGAGGTCTTTCCGGGAGAATAGATACTTCAAGCTCTTATGATCCGTGAAAACCGTGAATGTTGCTCCGTAGAGATAGTGTCTCCATTTCTTCAACGCTGAAAACTATCATTTTGCCAATTCCAAGTCATGCGTTAGATAATTGGCTTCATACGGCTTGAGCTTTCGTGATGCATAAGCGATAACTTTTCCTTCCCGCATGAGCTTTGCTCCTAGTCCTTCTTTTGATGCATCACTTTGTAGATGACAAAGTTTTCGGTTCCCTTTGGAAGGGCTAAGGCGGAGTCGTAGTAAGTCATTTCTTTAGCTCTTGGAAACTTACCTCGCACTTGTCATTCCACTCAAACTTGACTTGCTTCTCAGGTTAGTCGAGTGAGTGGTCCGACTATCTTGGAGAAGTCCTGGATAAATCTTCGATAATATCCGGCTAGTCCTAGAAACTCACGATTTCCATTACGGACTCGGGTTGTTTCCATTCAACCATGTCGTACCTTGAAGGATCTACCGCAATCCCAGTCCGGATACTATATGTCCCAAGAACGCGACTTCACTAAGCCAAAATTCGCACTTGACTTGAATTTGGCATACGGCTTATGCTCTCGTAGTGTCTCTAAAATGATTTTTCGATGACGTTCGTGCTCTTCCCTAGACTTAGAGTATACGAGTATGTCATCAATGAATATCACTACGAATTGATCCAAATAAGGTTGAAAGACTCGATGCATCAGGTCCATAAATGTTCTTTGGTGCATTTGTCGGACCGAAAGGCATTACTACAAACTCGTAGTGTCCATATCGAGTTTGAAATGCGATTTTGGAAATGTCCCCTTCGCGGATCTTGATTGGTAATATCCTGGTTGTAAATCAAACTTGAGTACTGTCGCTCCTTGAAGTTGATCAAATAGTTCGCCTTTATCCTCGGGAGGGGATATTTGTTCTTGATAGTCACACTATTAAGTCCACGATAATCTATACATAGTCTTAATGTGCGATCCTTCTTTTTGACGAACAACACAAAAGTGCTCCCCACGAAGACGTACTCGGTCGGATAAATCCCACATCCATCGGTTTTTGTAATTGCATTTTCAGCTCTTGTAACTCAAGAGGAGCCATTTATACGGTGTTACGGCAATCGGGCGGTTCTGGTAACACCTCGATGGTGAACTCGACTTCCCTATCCGGAGGGACAGTGGTGAGTTCTTGTGGAAATACATCCGTATATTCGACACTACAGTACTTGGTTGATTTGTGTCTCAACCTTGGGTTTGTTAATTACAAACGCCAAGTACCCTTGAGCCCCTCTAGTGATCGCTTTCTTGCTTTCATGGTGGAGATGATAACCAAGACGTAGAGTCAACAGGAAGGGAAAGGCATATCCATTAATGTAAAACTTTAATACACCCATAGTACAATAGTAGTAACAGGAGTCAAGATACATCGTAACCAAAATACAATGAATCTAGTACACAAGAAAGTAAGGTACAACACTGGATACACATGCGAAAGAAGTACAAAGCGCCAATCAGCTAACTAATCGGTGAGATCGCCATCATCGCTCGCCGCTATATCTATAATCGGTCGGTCGGGCTGAGGTGGCGCCTCAACCTCGGCCAATCCACAAAGTCCAACCATCTGCTCGAATCCCCGAGCCTCATCGAGTGGAGCGACCTCGAGTGCCTCGGCTCTCCAATGTCGATTGGATCCTCCTCGGGATCCTCCTCGGGATCCTACTCGGCATCAAGTACAGGCTGCCTCGGGCGGTGGCAACGGTGAGCATTAGTCGCTCGCAGGCCTCTAGTGCGGCGCGTCTCTCTCGAGGCAGGGCCTGTGTAAGATCCTCTTCACCTTCTCCCGCATGTTATCCGGGCGCTCCTGGATACTCTATATTTGGTCCTCCGCCTCTTATGGTGTTATCGCGGTCCTTGATGACACAGATGGTCAGCTCGTTCTTCTCATCTTGGCTCATCGCGAAGCCGAGTCAGTCCCTATTCCGTTGGCGCTCCCGGGCTGGTTTACGTGGTCGCGTTCACTTTCGTGGTGCCAATGAATCATCGGTGCCCGATAATATTCCCGCAAAGACGGGCATGGAATACATCCCACCATGTAGGCGGCGTCGGCTCCATCCCGATCAAACAAAACTAAGGCGGATCTGTCAAAGGTAGAGGAAAGATAAGGAGAGAATAAGGAAAGAATGAATAAGAAAATCAGTCAAGAATCAACTAAGTCAAAACAAGTATGACTATAAAATCTCAAAATATGCGTTCTAACTTAGTTCGAACATCAATAAGACGGTTCTATGCCAATTTGAAGTCGATTTCACACTTAATTGGTCAAGTCGCAGACTACCCAAAACACGGATCGAGGGTCCTATCTCGGGTCGCTCGGTGTAAGTTTCCATCTTACTAGCCGAGCTCGATACCACTCTTCTTTGTCATGCCCCAAACGGGACGCGACGACAATCCACAACTTAAATACAATAACCAAACAGTCGGACAAATATCAACGAGAACCCAATGAGACCGAGTCTAAATAGCAAGGAAATGAATAACAAATACGAGTTACAACTTAAAGTCTACAATCCATCATCCATATTACAACCCGAAAGTTAACAAAATAGCAACTTAAAGTCAAAGGGTCCTACGCCCTTCAATTACAAACCCGAATGGAACGAAATACAAAAGTCCGACAACAATATAAGAAAAGAGTCCAATCAACAACAAGAAATAGTAAATCCAACAAGCGTAGTACAAGGTCTCAATCGAGCCGGTTCAAAGATCTCCAACGAAATCCTCATCTAAGGTTAGAAGACAGTGTGGATGAGGCAGAAATCTCGGTGGATGGGGTGATCGTGTGCAAGTGTGGCGCAATATAGTTAATGCGAGAAAACAATTGTATGAAAACGCGTGAGTATGATGCATGAATTCACACACATTTCGCAAGCGTCGTGATAAAATATTTAAATAATATACTTATACGATTCAAGAAAACGATTCATGGTCACGCGGCACTATGTGATTAAGTCAAGACGGTAGGATTGCGTGCGGAAGTGTAACGCCAATCCCAATGCAAGGCAATTAATGGTTCATAGACGGATTTGTAGCGCCAACCAATGCAAAACAGTAGCGGTTGCGTGCGGGAATGTAACGCAAAACCAAAATGGGCCGATAACTCCGGAATCGTGTGGATCGATCCAACAGCGATTCCTTCGTTCTTCCTTGTCACTCCCGGTCAAGTATGGTCCAAGACCGGCACCTTATCGCTCCGTAGCAAAGAAAAATCCACGGTGGAGCTTGCAAGGCTCGGATCTGTCATAATCATGATTATACCTCGATCTACGACCCACTTCCCTTGGACAAACTCCGCCCCCTCGGTTGCGGGATTAGGACGATGGGGTAGGAAGAGTGGAATAGCAGCCAGCGCTCGGTTCCATCCCCGACGTATCCATTCCGGCGTGAGCTCGGCACACCAAGTTGACTCGGGCGGGAAAGTAATTACAATTACAGCGATGATCCAAGGCGATCAGTATTATTGATTGATGAAGCGATTTTAGGAAAAATTTTGAAAAGCGAGTGGCAATTATGGCGTTGGTGGAGTATTTGGATGAAGATGATCATCGGAAGGATAAGCAATCTTCGATATCTTGAAAGATTAGGTGGAACATAAGTCCCGTTATAGATTCAAAATCGCAAAGGCGAGGAAGTCGCTCGCGATCGGGTATTAATCGGTCAAATTGATCCGATAAGTCAAGTGGTTTTGAGAAAATAAAATACTTTAATTAAATCTCCAAGTCAGAGGGTCTAGGGCTATTTTAGTAGAAGAGAAAATAATTTGGGTTAGGTTCTTTATAAAAGAAAAATTGTAATTTAGCCCGTTTTGTAAAAAAACTAACATTTTTGGGGTTAAAAATTGAATAAATAAATATCCCGACTTTTGAAAAATTAAGAGGTCAGTTCCTAAATTCTCCAAATTGTCCAGAGATTCATGTTTTTAAAATTTTGAAGTCTAGATTTTGTAAAATTTCACATTGGCCCCAAATTTGTAAAAATTGCCAATTCGGACCTTAAGTTTCAAAAATTCGGAACTCACAAATCGGAAGGGGTTTTAATGTGATTCCAGTTGAAAATGTCACTAAGGTTAGTAGGATATTGGGAAAAAAACATTTTTTAAAAGAAATATGTGTAGGTCCTTTAACTTTTGAAAATATCATTTTTGTCCCATTTTGAAATAATTGCCTTTAAGGCTTTTAGGGGTCCAATTGTTATGAAATTTGAACCTTGGGTCCAAAATATAATTAAGTTATAGTTACGTTAGTATTTCCAGGTGTATGGGTTGCATAAGTCCTGGAAATTTCATTTGGGTCCTCAAGTTTAGTATTTTACACATTAGTCCCTCAATTTTAGAAAAATTATTTTCCAAGCCCTAACCACTGGATTTTTGGAATGCTTTTAAAATATGTAATTCCCAGTACCTTAAGAGTAAAATGTCCAAAATTCATTTTTATTAAATTTCATAATTTTCAAATTTTAAAGTTAAGGTCTGGTACAGTTTTAAAAATTGCAAAGTAGCCCTTAAACTTTCATAATTTTACAATCTAGTCCTTGGGCTTCTAAAGGTTGATTTTATTTATCTTAGAACTCTTAAAACTTTATTAAAATGTCCAAAAGTCATTTTTGAACCTGAGTACAGTCTCAAATTTCGAAATTTGCAGAGGGGTCCTTTAACTTTTATTTTCTTGCAATTTAGTCCACCAACTTTCCATTTTTACATTTTTAAGTCCAAAATTGAAATTTAATCAATTATGCTAGACTTTTCCAGGTTATAAGGCATCCAAAACATAGATTTTAAAGATCATACACATGCATGTCCAATACATACAAGAATTTATCAATTAAAACATTAAAGTGTACATGCATTCACCTAAAATTCAATAAATAGTAAATTTGAGCAACTCTTGAGAATTTTCAAGATTTGATATATAAAATTGACATGCAATACATAGATTATATATATCTCAAGGCTCATGATCAAATTTTCTACATGCATTTAATCAAAACACCTAAAAGTTGGAAAATAGTTTTCCACCCACCTTAAATTTGGAAATTGTGAAATAAAAGGATAATTTCACAATTTTTGGATGAGGCTTCTTAGGTCAGCCCCTAAGTCAAGAAAATATCAAAGTTTGGAGTTAGAAAAATGAGAGAAAAATTAAGGAGAAAAAGAAGGAAATAAGGAAATGAAAAGGACTACACTTTACCTTGTGTAGTAGATGTTTGGAGACTAGTTGAAGCTTAAAAATTGGAAATTTTGGCTCAACTCCAAAATCTCCTAAGGTCAGCCCCTATTTCTCAAAAATGAAAAAGGGGTGTTAAAATTTGGAAAAATTAGAAAGAAGAAGAAAGAAGGGTCAGTACTCAATTCTTACCTTGTAGTCTAATTTCTATACTATTTCTTCTTCTTCAAGCTTGAGGTCCTTCTTCAAAAATGTTGTCAAGCTCTAATCTTCAAGGTCTTCTAAATGTACCTCCAAACCAAATTCAAACTTAAGTTAAGAAGGTGGAAGAGATGAACAATGTGATATCCAAAAATGGATTGAAGCTAAAATTTCTTACCTTGTATGATGATGGTTCGATTTTTAGTGAAGAATAGGAGGAAAATGTTGAAAAGTTTTCTAAGTATAGAAGAAGAAAGTGAAAGGAAGAATAGAGAGAAGCTGGGAGTTTTTAGAGAGAAGGAAGAGAATTGATTTGGAAGATCAAATGTGTTGGTGAAATTTGAGATGAAATTTTTGTGTAATTAGGCCATATGGCCGTCCAACATAGTGAGAGAGGGAGAGAAAATTTTGTTCAAATTGTGTCTTGAATTTGGTCTCTTGCATGGATACAAAAGGTGAGTCAAGGTATGGGTCAAATTGGAATCTTGAGAGGAACAAGAAGAATGTTGGGAAGAATAGAATATGTTGGGGAATTTAATGATATAAAATTGATGTATAAGATAATGTGTATAATGTTTGAATTAATGGTATAATTATACATAAGATGACTAATATATGGTGTAGGTGTACAAGAGTTGGATGATATTTCTACTCCAAAAATGTCCATGTTGGCCGTCCACTTCAAAGGGTATTATGGTAATTCCATATTTTTTTTTTGTCCCAAATTTGATGATAATATATGAAATATATCAATCTCCAAAATATTTAGTGATTTCCTTGATCACTTGTAAGTCTCATGATCACTTAATCTAAATCAAAATCTTAATTCTATAAGGTAAGAGTCTCCAAA
Organism: Rehmannia glutinosa; assembly: GCA_016081115.2. Taxonomy (NCBI): domain Eukaryota; kingdom Viridiplantae; phylum Streptophyta; class Magnoliopsida; order Lamiales; family Orobanchaceae; genus Rehmannia; species Rehmannia glutinosa. Next base: position 33,014,819 of record CM071934.1, on the reverse strand, counting down.
ATAAATAGTCTCTTAAAATTCTAAGGTGACTAATAAATACAAAAATAATAATAATGATCAACCAAGTGATCATAAATGAGGAATAGAATTAATGATGAACATGATCACAAGTAATTAAATAAAATGAAATAAAATACAAAATGTATATATTATTAATAATTACCCGTCAAAATGACGCGGTAAAATAGTCGATCAAATGTATAAACGACAATAAGGATCAATTAATAGCTCGGAAAAATCGGGGCTTCGCAATGGGACTTCATGATGTTGATGCTTACGAAGGGGAGTTTGAGTATGAAGATGAAGATTATATTGATGCCGACTCGAGGGGAAGTCAAAGGAATATAGAGGTTCGATGAAGGCCACTGCATGCTTGTGTTTATCTTGTTCTAGTACGAATGATAAACTAGTTCTATTGGACAATGTGTTGGATGAATTTGAACTATGTATGCATGCTTTTTTGAAGCGTGCTAACTTGCAGGATTTGATCTTAAGTGTTGCATCATTAGATATTTTATTATGATATAATCCTATAATGTATGTTTTGACCAAAATTGCAAGGGTAGATTATTAATGTTTGCATATTTGGCAAATTTGGTCTTTTGTGCCTGATCTTGATTTGGTGTTGTAACTCAGCGTGCAACATCGGTAGCACGAGAATCTGGGCGGAATTTATGCCGATTTTGTGCTTTGATTTTGGCATGTTATCTATTATGTAAATATTATTTGATATTATTTGATAGATTTATCTTAATTGATTGACCTTTTATAAATTGTCAATTATCCTTTTCTAATCACTTTCCTTGTGTACATGATTCTTACCCACAAGGAATTGATTTTATTTTCTTGATTTCCTTCCTTAGCTTAAAATCATCCAAAAGAAATCGGGGATCGATTTATTCTTGATAGCTATAAGAAGAGAAGTCACCACTTGAAGAAATCATCCGAGAAAAACACCATTGAGATATATTGTTCTTCAAGAAATCTATTGTTTGATAATTCTTATTCTTCGGGAGAAGAAGGTGAAAGATCTACGGTGTGGATGGACTCAACTATTCAAGGGATTTAAAGTTGGAGGGATTCAATAGAGTTGAGTTCTTGGAAGAAACTTTCGGGATTAGTTGAATACAAGTGTTGGTAGAAATTTAAAGAGGAGTCTTGGAATTTCATAAAACCGATTGTATTTGTAATAATTTGTTTGTTTTCTAATAGTGGATTGTTTTCTTCTCTGGGCGTGGCCTCATGCATTAAGATTGAGAAATCTAAGCACGTTAAAAATCCTGGTGTTATTTTTTCATTTCCGCTGTGCAATCTGTTTTTATAGTGCATGTCTTAAAGTGTTATACACACCGTCTGACACCAGAGATTTTTATTAACACTTACGAAAATCAGACTATATTGATTAATAGGGCAACATATTCTATCAAGATGTAATTGTATTAATATCTATTCATTATTTCTTTTTGAAGCATTATAGTATAGTTATTAGAGTTGATGCATCGTATTTTATTTTTATATTAATGTTAATTGGGGCCCCCTACATAAAAATTTTGGTTTCGTCACTACATGAAGTCAATCGAAAAGGAGTAGATTCGTAGGTGATATATTGTATTATTATTATTATTATTATTATTATTATTATTACTACTATTATTATTATTAATATTATTATTATGGTTTTTAGGTTTAATAATTAATGCACTACCAAGTGTTGATAAAGGAAATCTATTTCCTATTTTATTGTAGGATTCAACTATGGCGGCTTTTTATCAAGTTGAGGCAACTTGAATTTGGTCCACTACATGCATATGCACACACCCAAATTAAAGCTAGCTTAAAGAAACTTCATTTCATTAGATTTAGCAAAGAAAACTTATTAATTATTAGAGTTTGTTCGGCTTTGATGATTTTAGAAAGGAGTTGGAGTTTTGTATTTTAATTTAAAAGTTAAAATGAATCTTACTAATTGATTAAATAACATTAGAAAAAGAGTCCTCCCCATTCTTCTCTAATCTCGAAATTATTCACTATGTAAGACCCTTTGGTTTCATGGTACATTATTGTGGAACAAGGGCGGTGTCGTGGATTTCGTGGACCGATGACAACCCAGGAGGCATTTCCATGCATGTCTTATGTCTTATGCGACATGCATGGAATGCCTCCCAGGTTGTTTTCGATCCATGAAGTACGCAACACCGCCCTTGTTCCACAATAACAATCCACGAAACCAGATGGTATGTGACATAGTTAACAATTTACGAGATTAGAAAAATGCGGAGGATCCGTTAATGGGGAGAAAACTATGGCATTTTTCCGTCTTTAATTGGGGATTTATAAGAAGAAGTGGATCGCAAAAAGATAAATTTCCTCCAATATATGCCAGGTTGGATGAGTAATGTCTAGTCATAAGTTTAAGTGATTTTCGGCATGTCTAGTTAGTAAGATTTATAATTTAATGAATTACGTCATCGGATGTCCTCAAGTTGCATGGTTTTTTCAATATATGTCCCTAAATTGGCACTCCATATAATTAGGGGACTAATTTTATCACCCCATATATTTAGGGGACCAAATTGTAATTTAGCCAAAAATCAATATAAAACTAAAAACATATTAAAGATGCGGAAAATTAAATTGCACTGATAATATAAATTAAAAATTTTCACAAGAAGTGATCAAAATACAAACTAAGTTCTTTTAATTCTTTATTTGCTAATAAACTTGTGAAATTAGGGGACATGTGATATATATGGGCATCACCACAAGATAATGATAATATATAGAGATGTTAAACGGTCTAGTCTAACGATTTGAGATCGACTAACGTGTTTGGTCTAAACGACCTTTTGGTTAAACAGGTTGTTAAATGAGCCGAAAATATTGGAACTATAACCTTAACCCTAGTGGACTTGGGCTAAACACGTCATTATCGGGCCATAAGTCAAAAATTAAAAATTATATATTTAAATCTAAAACTAAAAATATATTAAAGATGCGTAATATTAAAAATTTAGCTTTGATAATATACATTAAGATTTTTCACAAGAAGTGATCAAATTACAAACTAAGTTCATTTAATTCTTTATTTTGCTAATAAACGAGTGAAATGAGGGGGACATGTGTTATGGGCATAACCGTAAAATGATGATAATATATAGAGATGTTAAATGGGTTAGTCCTAGCAATTTGGTCGATCTAACGTGTTTTTGTCTAAGCGGTTGTGATCCCAAGGGTGTGAGTGTAAGGTTTAGAAGGGGGTTGAATAAACCTTACCAACTTTTCAAATTAGTCCTTTTAAGTAATCGAGTTAGTACTTCAATTTGTGTCCTTGATGGGCACTAAGTTAGTTAATCATGAGTTAGTCACTCACGGACTCATTGTTTTGTTGATAAAATAACTCAGCTATTTTGACTAAAGACTTAACTCATTGTGATTTGTTTTTATTGGAAGACTTAACACCCTTGAATTTGGTTAAGTTTGTTTTAATACTTGGTTTTAGCACACGATTGATTATCAATTGGATGGAAAATTTATCGTGAGTTAAATAAATAAGATGCGAGGAATTAAAGTCTTTGAAATGTAAATGACACGATAAGTTTTATAGAGGTTCGAAGATGGGGTAATTCTTCTACTCCTCTCTTCTCCAACTCTGGAAGAATCCACTAAGTATTGATCGATATCTGAGTGGTAGCAGTCCACATACAAGTCTTGATCACACACGGTGACTTGATCCTTTGGGACTCGATCGAGATGCCTTGGTCACGCGGTGGCTTCTCGTGCGACTCGAACTTCTTCACAGGCGGTTGCCTTGCTACTACTGACCCACTTGCTCAAGCTTCTTGGATTTGATCATGATGCCCTCCAAAAACTTGAGACAGTTCGACCTTGAACCTTCCTACAATCCTCCGTGGAATGTAGACCCCTTGATTCTTCAAAAATTTCCTCTTCATCCGATTGAAGTTATCTTTCCTTCACAGTGAGTGTTGGATTGATTTTCTTCGTAATGTAGGCTTGAGGATTAATCTTGAATGATTTGAGAATATTTTAGGTTCTGATTCAAACATTTGCTTGAAATGTTCGTGGTTGAGTAACCTTCTCTCGAGTTATTCCTCGGCCTTTTATAGTGATCTTTCAAAAATCGCCCGTTGAAGAGATAGGCTTATTTTTGAAAGTCACTTGTGGTCGTTGGCTTGTCTTGTTGCGATCCTTGGAATTGCCACTTCCTCGTATGAATTGTTCTTGACTTTTGAGTTCGACATGGTGCGTGCTTCCCATTGGTTTATTCCTTTTGCACGCTTAAGGAATGAGCCTTCAAGAAAGGTAGTATGGAGGTATTACTTGTTTAAGTAATTCTCTTGATTTACGGCAACAGATCTCTTTCGATTGTCTTGACTTGACTACATTTTCTTCACATCCCCAGGTGACTTGAGTCGACTTCCAATCATTGTGACTCTTTGTCACTTCAACCTTGAGACTTGGTTTGTCTTGAGTTGACTTTGTCGATACTTTACTCAAGAAAGACATCTCATTTGCACCTTGGTTGAGTTCCGTCTTCTCTTCTTTGCCATACTTTGTCTTGCGGCGAGTCTTCCTTCTAGTCTCCGGTTGTCTTCTTGCATGTTTAGGCATAGCCGACTTAACTCGGCTTGACCAGACCCTATCTATTACAATGCGATTTACAACAAAAATGGGGTGCCAATTTCTATTCTAAGTTTTACATGGCATTCATCAAAATCTATAAAATGATTTCCCAAATATTTCCCCCTTTTTGATGATGCCAAAACTTAAAACATCCATACAATTTAACAAAGCAAAGATACATATGAGACAAATGTAGAACCACATAATGTATGTTTAGAATCGATTTTTATTGATCATAACATCCTTGTTCTTTCAATAGCTGTTTCTGAGTGTATCGAGCTTAAACCAACAAAAATGTATCGAGTTTAACCGGGGCTTAAGCTAACCATGTTGTCCTATGTTTACACAAGTATAGAGTTTGTACTGATTTTATATAGTATACAAAAAGACTTACATAAAATGTATTTACATAGTAAAATACATGAAGGGGTGGACAAGAACACTTCATCTCCTTCGCTTCCTCCTTCTTTCATCTTCTTGTCATCTTCATCTTCGATCTTCTTTTCTTTTTCTCATCTTCACCGCTTTCTTCTTCTTTTCATACGCCTTAAAGGCGACTTCATCTCTTCTTAGTCTCTCTTGTCTCTCCTCCCATAGCTGAGTTTGTCTTTTATTTTCTTCTTCAATTCTTTTCACACACTCGGCATTGTTCTTAGCCACTTGCCCAGTTGGCTACTTTGTCAAAAAAACCATTGAGTAGATCCCTCATTTCTTGCCGGATCTATGTACTCAATGTTTTTGGCGAGAGATCTAGGTCGAAACCTCTTCCTCCACCACGCTTCTTCCTCTACCTCGGCGTGTATTGTCGGGGTCTTCTTCTTCCCGGTGAGTGACTAGCGGAGTGACAGAGCGAGTATTGCCGATGGTCTACGCCTATCGCCTTCTTCACATAGTGTGAGACCCTTTTCCCTCAAGATACAAGTCGTGCTTCGAGCCATGGACATGTTTGCGAAGTATCCTTGGATGCGAGCATTTTAAATTCATCAACTAATCTTGGCTCGATTCAGACATCCGAGATGGCATAAGTGTCTCTCTCTTGGAATGCCTCCATGTTGTTTTGAATATCCATAACTCGGGCATTCATCCTTCCTTCCACTTCCTCCATCCCCGCCTTGTTGTCTTTCTCTTTTCGGACCATTGGTAGAGCGAGTGTTGGAGTGGCAGGGTCATTTGAGAGTTTCTTGATAATATCATTTGTGACAAGACTTTGTTGGGGGTTTAGCAATCATCAAGGTCACATCTTTCGATCCTTCCCCTCAACAGACTTCCCTTTCTTTTATTTTAATATTTCCTCGATTGTCTTTGCCTTCATTTGCTCCTCCTTCTCAACTTCGATCCTCCTTCGCTTTTAGGTATTCCTCTTCCCCCTTTTTGGCATCATCAAAGGAGAGAGGAACCTGAAACAAACTAGCAAGCAGGAAGTTGAGTCTGTGCGATAGCCGAGTTCGGCCGAGTCTGCTGCGAAGTATCTTTTGCGAAACTCGAGCGAGTAGCATTAGATTGACTTTAATCCTTCATCTCTCGGCCATGAGAAGGCTGAATTTTCGATCCATGTTTTCTTCCACACGCAGGAGCTCATTCTTATTTTGCTCACGCAATGACTTTATCTCAAAGAAAGTGTGAAATTCAAGCATTTGCTCAATGTGTTCTTTCAATTTTGTCTTTGCATCGGCATTCTCATTTCGCGGACCAACGACTTGTTGAACAATGTTACGAAATATCTAGCTTGTTCCACACGCATTGTTTTTTTTGTTGCCACTCCGGATTCGACTATTATGCCTCTCAAGTCGTAGTAAGGTTGGCATCTCTGTTATCGATCTCATGTCCATCGAGGCCTGGTGCCTCTCCATCCATTCAATTTCAAGCAAATAATGCTTTGAACACCTCCCGAACTTCATTTGTTCCTCTGTTTTTGGTGTGTAAGACGTCAAAATCATAGTCAATCGAACGATGGTATCTGCTGGAATGACAAGATGCAGTCCGTGGAAGCGCTCGAGATCTCTTTCTAACTCTTGGGAGGTCGGGTACCTCGAGAAAAGAAGGGAAATGATTCTACAAAGGGATCATCACGGGCAATGGGGATTTGTGCAATGATGAGTGGTGCTCGTGAAGTTCCTTGTGGAGTCGAACTGCTGCCGCAGCTTGGGGAGCGGATGGACTGACTGACTTTTGGTGGGTCTGTTGTGAAGTTGACCCACTGCCGAGCCTCACTGTCTCAACAGACTTCATCGGTCTCATTTGGTTTGTCCAAGTGAGTTGGATCGGTCCTCGGCCTTATCGGAAGCATCATCGGACGGTGATGAGATTTCCATGGGTGGCTCATCATCAAAGTTGAAAGTTTCGCGAGTAGTCTTGAGGTCGGACTTACTCGTGGTTGGAACATCCTCGGTGAGTCTTTTGGATCGATCCACGGGGGATGACTCGGCTTCATCGTCTCCTTCCGATCCCGAGAAAGGTTACATCAGATTATCACGGGAATCGTGAAGCGCACTTATCTCCTTTTTCGATGGATCAATGATAGCGGGAGGGATGTTCGTACTTGACTTCTTTACCCGGGAAGTCTCAACCTCCGTTGGCCTTCATTACCTCCTCAGTCTCAATCGGCGAGGCCTTGGACATCCCTTTCGACAATGTCATTTGTCTTAGGGTCTTCTGCGGTGGCATCCATTGGAGTCTCAACTCCATGGATTGCACTTTCGTCGCCAGTGTTAACTCCCGGGTTGTTCCTTCATGTGCCTCGATTGATCGTTAGCGGCGTCATTAGCCTTGGAGCGGTTGGCACCTCACCGTGAGCAGTCTCAATGCGAGCCTCGTTGATGACAACTTGTGTACTTTGTGTTTGTTCCTTCTCCGCTTCGCCTCCTAGATTCATTGTGGAGTCAGTGCAAGCATCCTCCGACCTTGCTGCGGTGGGGAGTTTCCCCTCGGTGGCACACCAACCGAGTGACTTGAAATGGGGTCACTCGTCTTGGACCAGTGTGTTTCCATTGAGTATTCGGTAGTTGGGCGGTGGTAAGACACCTTCATTAGGGGTTGGATCGACCATTTGGGGTCCCCATTATCCCGGTTTCATTGCGAGTTCTCTTAATTCCTTCTTCCGAGTGAGTGGGAAGTGGTGGCGCAACATAACGGTGGCAATAAGCCGCACCACTCCCATTGGGTCTATCTCGGTGTGTTTTGGAGGACTCTCTTGGTCCCTCCATCGGTTTTTGCTCATGAAGGATTCGGATTCTTGCATTGCTTGCTGCATTTGCAACTCTTACGCGGGCGAAGAACGAGGTCCAGATCCTCATCACTTTCGATAGGACGTCAAAGTGAGGATGTGTATGTTCTGTGGTGCGGTGAGAGGCGAGATCTTGGCCTTCTCACGTGCCTCTGCGTCTCTCATTTGCTTTAGCCCGTTCATTTTCTTTTCGAATTTCGTATATTTATGCAATTATCTCGTCAAGGGCTTGCAAAGATCTGTGTCCACCTCAAGAAATCAAGAGTTCTTCTTCCTCGATAATGAACTCGGATTTTCAAAGCGCACTCTGGATGGGCTCAACTTCCATTTTCTCCACTCTCGCACGATTTTGGATGTCTGGATACAATGGAGAGTGCATGATTACATCGTCTTCATCATTCTCTTGCCGCCCTCGTTTCGGTATTAAGGTTAGCGACATTTTGCTTTCGACACCTTCAAGCGACCTCTGTTACATGTGGAGAGACAACCCTGTTCACAGGTGATTTAGTTGTCTCGGTGTGCCTTGTTCCTCGGATGATCTCTGGTGGGTCATCGAGTTGCCTCTGCGATCGGCCTCAGCAGACTTGGCGATTTCATCAATCATTTCTTGAGACTTCACTTCTCCGTAGCAGTGGGTATCTTCTCCGGTGAGTGGTTGACTCGGCCGGTTTCTCAAGCTCGGAACGCTTGAAAATTCTTTTTCTCTCGCTTCTTGTTTGAACCGGAGGGATTTCCGGTTCTCACAAGGTTTCTTCTCGAGTCTTGGGCGGCGGGGCGTCTTGTTGTTTTCTTCTCGAGAAGGTATTTGAGATTCCTTTCTCCTTGCATGAGGCTGCGAGGGCGGGAGACACGGCTGCGGGGCGGAGTTACTCGAGCTGCGGGCGGGAGCGATTTATTTTTCTTTGCTACGGGGAGCGGTAGTTCTCTTAGCGGCCGGGGGCAACCTTCTTCTTTGGTGGAGAGAGAGATTTGTATCTTTGGTCGACTAATTCCCCTCACTCGTATCAACTCTCTTAGCGTAGGCTCTCTTCTATGCGCCAGGAGAGGTTTGATCGAACATCCTCTTGTTTACATGGAACGCCTTTCCATGTCGAAGAGGGGCTTTCTTCACTTCCATTATTCGACCAATTACCAGGCCGTATCCAGGATCCACCAAATGTTCCATCCTCCTTGAAGGATTTGTTCCCTACATTCGAGTAGTCCGCCGAGACAAACTCAGGATTCACTTTCTTTTCTTCAATGATTGCAGCCATTACGATCAATTTTGCTTTGGGATGTTGGTCAAAAGCCGCCAAATTTGATGTCTATGCATTTGGCAACGATGTCCAACAATTTGTGGTAGTCCTCCTTGCCGATCTCTTGTTAGTGTGTAGACTATCTTTTCAAAGATGCGATCGGTCTTGGCTACTTCCTTCCAAGCGGCCAAGTCAACATCAACTTCATTGATTTCGGTGTTCCTTCCGCGTAGCAGCGGTGTTACGCCAAATCCTTGGTAGTAATGATGAACTCCTTCCCGTGAACAAAGGATTTGATCCCCTCATCGTGAATCTCGGCATTCACATAGAAGCGTGCTACCTCTTCTACATAGGTCATCGGAAACTCCATCGCCGAAATGGTTTTAGCCAGGCGTTTCTAGTTTTGGTGATCTTCTTTACGAGAGCTTCATCGGACCCCTGTTTGACCATACCCTCAAAATCCACAGAGACCCGGTGTGGATTTGCTTTCCTAGCTTGATAAAATCATGAGTAGATGCCATTTTTCAAGTATTTCACCGAACGAAACTTAGAAGGTGATTTGAAGATTGATAGGGTTTTGAGAGAGAGTTTTTGCCTTTGCTTTTGAGAGAGAGAAATGAACAGTTTTGGTAATGTGTGAGAGAAACGGGCGAAAATGGTTTAAGTATGGTTCATGAAAGGGCGTGCGGGTTGTTTTTGAAATGTGATCGAAATCAAGCGCTTAGATTTTGCACGCCGATTAGCATTTAATGTCTCGTATTTAATGCGGCGGCATTTATATCCAATCATAAGCTTGGTGTGCGGCTTTTGCTGTACGCGTCATAATTATCTTTGACGTCATTCTTAAAAACATTCCCACTTAGTAAAAACGATGCGTTTTGGTCACTTTGCTCATAAATGACTCGAACTTATCCCTTAGCCGATTTAACTCTTCTTCTCACAGTTCTCCTAGTGACTCATTTGTCGACTAACTCAGTACTATTTGTCTTTTCCGATCTGGCTATTTCACTTATTGATTTGAGAGTTGACTCTTTTTCCTTTTTCGTGTTGCATTTCTTTTCTTTGAGTCTTCCGGGTGTCGGCTCACTCAATTAACCCTAACTCATGCTTGAGTTCTTCAAATCTTGACTCACATAATGGTTTTGTGAATATGTCACCAAACGCCCCATTTTATCGGTTGAAATATATTCAAGGTGATGTCCTTCTTTTCAACATGATCTCATATGAAGTGATATCGCCATCGATATGCTTTGTTCTTGAGTGCAACACGAGATTTTGAGTGATTGCAATTGCACTTATGTTATCACACATGATTGGAATTTCCTTTTCTTCAACTTCATAGTCTCTCATTTCTTTGTCTCATCCATAGGACTTGAGCACAACAATTTTGCCCATGACTATGTATTGCCTTTTGTAGAGGTGGCTATTGAATTTTGCTTTTTGCTAAACCAGGAAATTGCTTTGTTTCCAAGCATTTGACATGTGCACGAGGTGCTTTTCTGTCAACTCTACATCCAAAGATAGTCGAGTCGAATAGCCAATTAGCTTGAATCCACCTTCCTTTGGATACCATAAGCCAACTTCTTGGCTTCCTTTCAAATATCTCGAGATCCTCTTGGCATTTTGCCGGTCATATGGCTTTCTTTTGGAGCGATTGAAATCTTGCACATACACCTACACAAAGGTGATGTCCGGCCCTTCTTTGTGAGGTAAAGCAATGATCCAATAAGTGCTTTGTATCTTGTTTGATCTACGAGGCTTGCCATCTGCATCCATGTCCATTTTTGATGATGTATTCAATGGTATTTTCAGAAGACTTCTCTTCCATGCCAAATTTCTTCATTAAATCTCTGGTGTATTTTGTTTGACTTATGAAGGTTCCATCCTTGGTTGTTTCACTTGGAGTCAAGGAAGAATGTCGACTCTCTCCCATCATGCTCATTTGAATTTGCTTTGCATGAGGTTTGAAAATTTATCACACAGCTCTTTGTTTGTGGATCCAAAAATAATGTCATCCACATATATTTGAACAAGCAATATACTCTTCGCATCTTGAATTCTGAAGAGTGTTCTATCCACTTTGCCTTTTGTGAATCCGTTCTCGATCGAAATTGTGACAAAGTATCATACCATGCTCGGGTGCCTGTTTCAATCCATATAAAGCTTTCTTGAGTTTGTATACCTTATCTCCAAGAGTATTCTCGCTCAAATCCTGGAGGTTGTTCAACATACACTTCTTCTTCCAATAAACCATTACGGAATGCACTCTTTACATCCATTTGATATACAATAAAATTCTTGTGAGTTGCATAGGCAAGAAACATCCTTATAGCTTCCAATCTTGCTACAGGGGCAAATGTTTCATCAAAATCTATCCCTTCTTCTTGGCAATATCCTTTGGCTACTAATATTGCTTTGTTTTTACCACAGAACCTTCCTCGTTCATCTTGTTTCGAACACCCATTTAGTGCCAATAACATTTTGATGGGTGGGTCTTTGAACCAATTCCCATACTTTATTTCTTTCAACTGATTCACTCTTCTTGCATAGCTTGAATCCAATGTGTGTCATCCAATGCATGTGACACATCTTTAGGCTCTATTTGTGAGATAAAGCATGTGAACATCGCTTCTTGTTGAGTTCGGATCTTGTTTTGACACCTTCTCTTATATCTCCAATGACTAGTTCGGTGGATGGTCTCTCGGCCATCTTACATCAGGTTGGAGTAAGTTAGTGGATTGATCATCTTGCAACTATGTTGCTTTGATCACTCTCTCGTCATCACTTAGCCGCAGATTTTCCATTTGTTTTTGAGACTCGACTATCTCATCTTCATCCGGGTTTATAATTCCTTGGCTTGACAGAGGGACTCTTACGCATGGTTGGTTGATCAACTTATCGGTGACTCTTCAATGTCTTCTCCATTTACATTTGGTTCATCAAACACCACATGAATGGATTCCTCTGTAACCATAGTCCTCTTGTTGAGTACTCTGTAGGCTTTGCTTTTTTGAGTATCCCAAGAAGATACCTTCATCGACTTTAGCATCAAAAGCCTTCAAATTATCTTTGACATTGTTATGGATGAAGCATTTACATCCAAATATTCTAAAATATGCAACCTTTGGTTTTCTCCTGGCCCAAATCTCATAGGGAGTCTTTGTCATTGTCTGTTTATCATGCATCTATTTTGAGTGTAGCATGTTGTGTTTATTGCTTGACCGAAATCTTTTAGGTAACCGCTTGACCTAACATGGTCCTTGTTGCTTCTTTGAGAGTTCTATTCCTTCTTTTCGCAACTCCATTCTCTTTGTGGAGTCCTTTGCGAGATAATTCATGACCAATACCATTTTCAATACAAATCGAGTTATTATACCATTGACAAACTCGGTTCCTCTGTCTGGTCTTATTTTGATAATGGTCTGAATTTTCTCATTTTGAATCCTCTTCATCATTTGTGGTAGTTTTGTAGAGTTTCGTTCTTCTTACACATGAATATTGTCCATGTATATCTTGAGTAGTCATCTCTACTACCAAGGTGTATTTCTTCCCACTTATGCTAGCATTTGGTTCAACATGGTCCAAATAGATCCATATGTAGCGGATGTAATATTCTTGTTGAAGATGGACATGTCTTTTCTTTGAATGATGATTTGATTTGTTTTCCCTTCGACATCGTCACATATACTCTCCTTCTTGTATATCGAGTGGAAGTCCTTCCATAAGATTGCTTCGGCAAGCTTGTTAATCGTTTTGAAATTCGGTGTGACTCGGCTTCTTGTGCCACGGCCCGACTTGACTAAGTTGTGCTCTTTGCTAATAGACAGTGCTTGGTGTTGCGAGTTGACCAATCCACGACATACATGTTCTTTTTTATGCGCATCCTTGCAACACAACTTCATTTGATTCATTATCCTTGATTTGGCATATACCCATGTTAAATCCAACATTATAACCCTTGTCACGAGTTGGTGATGCTTAGCAAGTTGAAGTTGAGTCCAACAACATATGCAACATCGTGATTTCTAATCCATTTTTCTTGATGGATCCAATGCCTCTTATTTCTCCTGGAGCTTCATTTCCTCCAAATATGACTTTTGCACCTCGACTTCCTTCAATTTTGATGATTTTTCTTGTTTCTGTCATGTGTGCGGGAATGCGCCACTATCCATGTACCAGGTTCCTTGGCACTTTCATTCCTTGAACCGCAATCAAGGAAATTAAGTTTTAGGTACCCATACTTGTGCGGGTCATGAGGGGTTAGTATTGTGAGATGATCCAACCAACCTATAGCCAATTGATTTGACTCTAAGAGATTGCCATCTATCGATTGCCATAATCATAATTAACTTTAGCAAATTTCTTGGGGTTCTAGGTTCATACAATTTTGTCTCTTTTGTCGTATGCTGTGTAGGTGTTTTAGCAATTGCCCTCTTTGGGTAGTTGTGATGTCTCACGAGTGTAGTGCCTAGGTGCATATGTGTCTTTGATGAAAGCTCTTATACCTTTGGAACGGCCTTCGCTTTGAATTCTAGGCGTTTGCCATTTGGGCTTATATTCCATAGGTCTTTCTTTGATAGTTCACATTATTCCAATCAGCTTGGCTTGGGTGCTTTCTACAATTCCCTTCATATGTATTTCTTTTATAGAACTTAAGGGTTTTTGGTAGCTCTGTTTCTTCTTTCTGAGTATTTCTGTTTGGAGTTCTTTGAGGAACTCGGTTGGATTTCTTCTCATTTGTCCTCTCTCAAAGACACTCAATTGGTTGTTTTCCTTTTCCTTTATAGCCAAGGCCGGTTTGCTTGTGATTGTGCTTTGGAATAGATGTGTGTGCACCATTTGGAGTTTTGGATTTTTGAGATACTTCACTACTTGAAGATCCTTTTTCCAAAATCAGTTTTGGAGCTTGACATAGCACGAGAGGAATTAAATCTAAGCTGTCTTGTCTCCACATTCTCTTTGACTCATAATAAGATCATCCAATGATTTAGATGCCTTAGTGAATGAGGAAATCACATTTTTGAGGTCATTTTCCTCTTTTCTATAGCAGACTATCTCTGCTATTAGCTTAGCATTTTCGGTCTTTAGGCTTTCATTCTCATCGACTATTTGACTTAGAGTACTCGGCTCCTTAGTCATTTGTGAGTTTTGAATCTTGAGTAGGTTGTTTTCCTCATTTAGTAGTGTGTGTGAGGATTTAATGTTTTCAAAATCTTTCATCATTTTGCCTAATGAATCATAAAGATCGGTGGGTGATGAATTGTGTGTGTCACGATCACTATCACTAGAATCGAGTGTGATGAGTTAGAGTGTACCTCATCTTCTTGGTCGAGTTGGTCTTGCTCCTTGGCCATCAAAGCGGATCAAGGCTTCTTCTTGAGTCACTTGAGTAGTCGGCTTCACTCTCAATCGAATCATTGTGTCTCTTGACTTGGTTGTCTCGGCGATCTCTGCTGACCAACATTGTCTTTTTCTTTTCTTGTCTTCTTTCTCTCAAGACCTTTCTTTCTTTTTTATTCTGTATTTGTTGACTATAGGATATCGGCAATCAATGGCATAGTGACTGGTTATTGCAGTTCAGATAGATTTTCAACCTTTTGATCGACTCTTTCCATTCTTAGATTGCCGACTCTTTGATATTGACTATTTGATGCTCTGTTTTCGTGGTTGGCCTATCTTCCCTTGACTTGGAGGAGCCGAGTGTCTTCGGAGGATTCGCCCTTGCCTCTTTTGTAGTTCTTATTGAAGAACTTGTTAAACCTTTTAACCATCGGGGCTATTTCCTCCGGGTCAATGACTTCTTTGACCTCGGCTCTCTTGCCATCCTTAACAATTAGAGCGAGTTGTTTTGGGTACATTTGTCTCTTCCCGGTCTTTTCTTCTCACTCAAATTCGTAGGCTTGAGATCCGAGAATAGCTCATGGTTGGATGTCTTGGATAGGTCCATGGAATGTCTTAGTGCCATGACCTTCATTTCCCATTGGTGGGAGACTTTTTAGGATCTTCATACACATTTCTTCATGTATATTCTTTTCCAAGTGCGAGATAGCTCGTTGGTAATTTACGTGAACCGAGCATCCGGTTGATCCAAGGTCTCTCCTGCGATCATTTTGAAATTCTCAAATTTTCGTACAACCACCGATAATTTATTTTCCTTGATTTGCTCGAGCCTTCACAAATCAATGTTAGCTTGTCCTGCATTTCTTTAGCCGTTTTGCATGATTTGACTTTATTGAACATGGCTTTGTCAAGGTTTTGTAAAGATTGTCCTTGGCCACATTGTCCAGGTCATATCTTTTCTCGTCATCATTTGTCCATTGACTCTTGGTTTTCAACCGTAGTTGGTGCGGGAGCAACATCCTCTTCACCTTCAATTTTGACTCACTTTTAAAATTTGCGGTGGCCCATCCTCTCTCACTATCCACATCTCATCATGTAATCTTTGATAGATGAGCACGCATACGAATTTTCCAATCATCAAATTCTTCAATTGTTAACATAGGGATGCGTGTCAAATTTGCTTCCATGATAATAACTTTTGATAGTAAAAGGAGTTTTGAAAACTTAAGTGCTAAAACAAACTTTGAAAAATTTGGAGATCTAGTTCAAGAACGGTGCGGAAGGCTCAATGAACCAACCGCTCACGATACCACTTGTAGGTCCCAAGGGGTGTGAGTGTAAGGTTTAGAAGGGGGTTGAATAAACCTTACCAACTTTTCAAATTAGTCCTTTTAAGTAATCGAGTTAGTAGTTCACGATTGTGTCCTTGATGGACAGCTAAGTTAGTTAATCGTGAGTTAGTCACTCAACGGACTCGACCGAGCCGTTGATAAAATAACTCATTTGTTTTGACTAAAAAGACTTAACTCGATTGTGATTTGTTTTATTGGAAGACTTAACACCCTTGAATTTGGTTAAGTTTGTTTTAATACTTGGTTTTAGCACAATAGTTGATTATCAATTAGATGGCAAATTTATCGTGAGAGTTAAATAAATAAGATGCGGGAATTAAAGTCTTTGAAATGTAAATGACACGATAAGTTTTTATAGAGGTTCGAAGATGGGGTAATTCTTATACTCCTCTCTTCTCCAACTCCCGGAAGAATCCACTAAGTATTGATCAAGATATACGGTGGTAAGTCCACATACAAGTCTTGATCACACACGGTGACTTGATCCTTTGGGACTCGATCCGAGATGCCTTGGTCACGCGGTGGCTTCTCGTACGACTCGGCCTTCTTCACAGGGCATTTTGCCTTGCTACTACAGCCCACTTGCTCAAGCTTCTTGGATTTGATCACGAAGCCCTCCAAAAACTTGAGACCGGTTCGACCTTGAACCTTCCTACAATCCTCCGTGGAATGTAGACCCCTTGATTCTTCAAAAATTTCCTTTTCAACTCGATTGAAGTTATCTTTCCTTCGCAGTGAGTGTTGGATTGATTTTCTTCGTAATGTAGGCTTGAGGATTAATCTTGAATGATTTGAGAATATTTTAGGTTCTGATTCAAACGTTTGCTTGAAATGTTCGTGGTTCGAGTAACCTTCTCTCGAGTTATTCCTCGGCCTTTTATAGTGATCTTTCAAAAATCTGCCCTAGTTGAAGAGATAGGCTTATTTTTTAAAGTCACTTGTGGTCGTTGGCTTGTCTTGTTGCGGTCCTTGGAATTGCCACTTCCTCGTATAAATTGTTCTTGACTTTTCGAGTTCTAACATGGTGCAGTGCTTCCCATTGGTTTATTCCTTTTGCACGCTGGGGACTGAGCACTTCAAGAAAGGTAGTATGGAGGTATTACTTGTTTAAGTAATTCTCTTGATTTCGGCAACGGATCTCTTTGATTGTCTTGACTTGATACATTTTCTTCACATCCCCAGGTGACTTGAGTCGCCTTCCAATCATTTGATGACTCTTTGTCACTTCAACCTTGAGACTTATTTGTCTTGAGTTAACTTTGGTCGATACTTTTACTAAATTTTGCACCTTCAGTCGAGTTCCCATTTTCTCTTCTTTGCCATACTGTGTCTTCTTTGCAATGAGTCTTCCTTCTAGTCTCCGTTGTCTTCTTGCATGTTTAGGCATAGCCGACTTAACTCAGCTTGACCACCCTATCTATTACAATGCGATTTACAACAAAAATGGGGTGCCAACTTCCTATTCTAAGTTTTACATGGCATTCATCAAAATCTATAAAATGATTTCCCAACAACGGTTTTGGGTTGAACAGGTCATTTTTAAACGAGACGCAAATATTGGAACTTAATCCTAACCCTAGCGGGATTCGGGCTAAACACGTCACTATCGGGCCATAAATCAAAAAAATAAAAATTATATATTTAAATCTAAAATTTTAAACGCAGACATATACAATATTTATGTTTAACATCTTAAGTTAAAGTATTCACTAAACAAAAAATAAAAGGCATACATAGTTTATAAGTATATTGCATTAACAAAATTACAAAATTCAAATATTTTATAACCTAAATTTTAAAAATAAAACTATCATAATAAACGCTACTATTATATTCCCATATAAAACGGGAATAATAATATTTTTTTATTTTGAAGTTACTCATATGGCTATAAATCATAATTTTTATAATTATATATTTAAATCTATTAAAGATGTGAGAAATGTGAATTTGAAAATACATATTTACTAGTAATAGGTAAGAGATACTAAAAATAGATATAAAATATTAGAATTATAAATATTTTTTAAAAAAAAAGTTTGACACCCGGTTAACCTAAAGGCTGGTCCTAATGGGATTTGGGTTAAATGGTTCGGACCAAAGGGCCGGACTTAAACGAGGCAAAATAATTCGCCTTGATCATCTCTTTTCTCGGTTTAACGGTAGGAACAACATGGCGCGATCCATTTAACATCTCTAATTGTAATATATTTGGTCAAACATCACTTGAATACCACTGTGGGGAAGCTAATCACCTCGAATAAAAAATATATTAAAGGAGGTGAAATCGAACCATTACTAAATGCTTCTTTTTGGAAGATGAATAAAATACGTTTAGATTATAATGTTTGGATTTGTTTTAATACATTAGGTCTACCCGTGAACCTAATATATATTATAATGTTTGGATTTGTTTTTTTTGAATATCTTCATTCTTCTAAAATATTTTTTCAAAATAAATCCAGATATTTTTGTTAATTTTATATTTATATATCTAGATGTCAATGGGATAAGTGGAAATCCGGTTTAACCGCCGGAGTGGCGAAATTGTGCCTCTGCCATTAGAGAATCCAAAAACTTAATTTAGCCATTAATTAATTTATTAGTGATTGTTTGCTTTTTATTTAGATGATATTTTAATATTCCAACTAAAATTATTTTTATGTGTACTTGATCTTTGTTTTTTTAGGGTACATCATTCAAAGTCAACGGGGTTGATAGAATCCTCTTCTCGAGGGGAAGTATTCAAGTCTTCCTCTTCGAGAGTTGGAAAATCATTTGATTGGGAACTTGCCTGCACACATGAGCAAAAAGGGCCCCGGGGTTGTCTTGGGATGCCCTCCGCGCTCAAACGAGAGAATAAAATAGTTTGAATCCCGAATTAAATGCGTAGGAGAAATTGTTAGATAAATATTTTTATCAAGATTTTGATGATTATGTTTAAATGAGTTTTTATACCCAAACAATGTTTATAAATGTTGTCCAAATACTCCTAAATGATTTAAAATATTTTTACTAATTTTTGGAGTATTTCTTAGAGTTTATTACTCGATAAAATTGGACAAAACTTTTGATGATTTTATGTTAATTGGTTTTTACACCAAAACAATGTTGTCCAAATACTCCTAAAAGATTTAAAATATTTTTACTAATTTCATGGAGTATTTCTTAGAGTTTATTATTCGATAAAAATGGACAACACTTTTGATGGTTTTGTTTAAATGAGTTTACTATGTTTATAAATGTTGTCCAAATACTCCCCAGTGATTTAAAACGTTTTTACTAATTTTTTGGAGTATTTCTTGAAGTTTATTTTTGATAAAAATCGGACAATATTTAATATTGGAGTCGCCGTCGCCCTATACTTTATCGTCGGCCGTACACGAAGAACTCAAAATTGAAACAGAACTCATCGGGTCAAGAAAATCGAAAGGGGACCGGTCAAGGAGGTGAGGCGGTGTGGTGTCACCTAGGGCGACCGGTCGCACCCCCCGTCGACCGGTCGACCTCCCTGACGACCTGTACCTAGATCGCACTTTCTATTTCAAACGTTCGAAATCTTAAACAGGGCAACCGGTCGCCCGATGTTATTTTGTGACAAAGAAAATTATACGATTTAATTTTTTGACAAAGAAGATTTGTTTTTCAATTTTGTACAATATTTCTACATCTTGTGATCCTCTTTTTGTAGACAAAAGTGAAGAAGAAGGAGCCTATGTTGGGAGACTATGTTGGTGAAGACTTCCCTATAAATAGAGGATGAATTGAAGACACAAGATACAACTACACAAGCAATCAAACAACAAGAAATCGCAAATTTCCAAGCCTTCATATTCAACACTCTTGTTGTATTTATAGCCTAAGTATTTCACTTTCACATCTTGAGGTCTAGGCTTTTCTTGATTACATTTGCACTCAAATTGTAATATTCATTATTGAGTTGTAATCTTGATTTTGTCATCATTCAACACAAGACATCCTTGTGAGTATTCTTGTGGTAAGAATACACTTGGGTGATCTAGGTGATAGGTGTTTCAAGAGTGTGGTGCTCTTGAGGTATTGAAGAATTTGGTGTTCTTCAAGGTTGAAGATTGTGGTAATCTTCACAAGGTGCCGTTGGAGATTGTGGTAATCTTCAAGAGAGATTGTGGTAATCTCAAAGGTGGTGTTGTAGAAGAGTGTGGTGCTCTTCAAGGTGATGTTGTAAGGTGTTGTATTAATTTTGGAAATTAATAAAATCTTTTTCTTTTTGAAATCCATCCAGGAGATCTTGGGGTGGTAGAGGATTAGGCCCTAGGTGGGTTGAACCTCTATAAATCGACGCGTGTTGTTTACATTCCGCACCTTTATAATTGTCTTGGCGTAATTGATTCGAAAAAGAGGGCAAAATCGAAAAGATGGAGATAATATATTCACTCCCCTCTAGATTATCGTAGTCGCTTGGACTTACAGAAATATCAATTAATTAACTTACAGATGAATGGGTGGGACCTTTTTATACCTGAGAGATGGGCCCTGTGGGCCGTGTAGGATAAATTGGTCTATGGGCCAATCCCGGACTCCTTTGGGCCGGGTTATTTTATTAAGAGTCCATATGACAATTAATATTAAATAAATATATAAATTAATTATATGTTAATTAATTAAATATCATTTTTACCCCCAGCATAAACCCCCCATCTCCGGTGTTGCGGAGGGATGAAGTAGTGCGGGAGCTAAATCGGTGTAGAAATATCTGACTCGTCTTGTTGTGTATCTTGTCATGCCTTTGGAGAATCTTTGACCACTTTTGCATAAGGGCGCTTGTAAGGAGAGCTTGTGGTCATGTCTTCCACAGGTAATATTTTTCTCTCTACTCTTTACCTTTGAATTTTTTTGCTTTGTAGAAGGCTTAGAAAATTTCTGGAAAGTTGAGGTGAGAGTCCATGGAGAGTTGAAGTGTGTCAAGAGGAGAGAGAGATGTGAGCTCCATACAAGGGTGAGCCCCATTTTCCTTCACGTTTTTCCCTATCTTCTCCAGAGTTTTCGTATATTTCAAGCGGGGTTCTTAATTTTGTCATTCTTCCGTTCCGCTCGGAGGTCAGGGTATCACCGGGCGTTCAGTTTCTAGTTCTGTCATTCCATTTCCATCTCTGTCTATGGAGTTTAATATTCCTCCTCTCGCTCCAGAGTTGTGTTTTGATGGCGAAGGAGAAGTAGAGCTTGAGTCGAATTTGAGCTCAAGTGATGAGTCTTCCGAGGCTGAGTCCGAGGAACATGGTCCCGAAGGAATCCACCGCCCCAAGTATCAACATAGTCCTCCTCCCGGGAGTTAGGCAGTTGTTCCGAGAGAGTTGGCCAGTCGAGTATCATATGTTTGTCTTTGTAGGCTGCGGGAGCGGCTAGAAATTCCTTTGGTGTATGTGATGTTGGGCCCAGTTTCGGGCAATAGGCTTATTCATCCACCCGAGGGATTCATAATGGTATACCTTTACAGCTTTTCTGTCGGTTTTATTCTTTCCCCGGATAATTTCCTCATCGCGATCCTTAGATCTGTTGGAGCATGTGTTGGTCAGTTCATTCCTCAGGCTTATGCATGTATAGGGGTTATGAGTATGCGATGCGACAGTTGGGCTTGACTCCGACTCTAGATGGATTCCATTCTCTGTTCTATGCCAGGAAGTCTCCTTGTCACACCTTCTTCCACTTCTTCCTGCGCCCCTAGTGCAAGTTTCTTGAAGGACTGTGTTTTCCTGGTGGGATATGGAAGGATAACTTCTTTTACGTGATGGATAATGGTTGGGAGCTCCCTCATGAATGGGTTTCAGAAGTTATTGACGGCCCAAGGTACTCCTGATTCTCGAAAGGAGATGGTGGAAGTTTATAAATCCAGAGGATTGTTTAAGAATCTTCTGAATGTTAGGGAGTTCTTGCGTATTCCACCTTGCTTACTTCTTTACATTGCTTCCCGCTTTACTTGTGTATTTTTCGCCTCCATTTTTCGATATTGTTTCTTGCTTTTTTTTTTTTTCAAGTAAGGAGAGTTACAAAGATAGCGGAGTTGATGACAATTAAGAAGAAGAAAATGAGAATGCCAAGGGAAAGTCCGTTGTTGGGGAGTTCTAGCGCCCCCCCGGAGTTCCGGTGAGCGAGACCACACCTCAACGTCCAAACGATGAACGATGCCACGATCTCTCGCTCCGGTGACCATGTCGATGCTATTCGGCTCCCCATCCCCCTCCGGGGCATTCTTCGGAGCTCGGAATGGGCATTCCCCATAATTTCTTCCAAGTTTTTGCTTCATTTTTTGTATCTTTTCCCACATGTGTTAGCATTTTCGCCTTCTTTTTCTTGCACATTTTCATCGTGGAGGGACTCTTGCGAGGAGGCCCCAAAACTCCGGAGGAGAAAATTATTTTTACTAGGACCCCTTGTGAGGAGGCCCCTCCCATCCGCGGATTTAGTCGAGCGAGGTCTTCTCACCCAGGGTCTTAGCCGTGTGAGGTCTTTCCCTATGGGTCTTAAGGATAAGGTGAATTACTAGGACCCCATAAAGAAGCCCTTCCCATCTAGGGTCTTAGTCGGCCGAGGTCTTTCCTCAGGGTTCTTAGTCGGAGAAGGTGAATTACTAGGACCCCCATGAAGAGGCTTCTCTCATATGGGGTCTTAGTGGAAGCGGTCGTCCCCCCCCGGGTCTTAGCAGGTGAGGTTTCTCCGTGGTCTTATTCATATGAGGTTATTTATGAAGATCCCGGTGAAAGCCCTCCCATCCGGGCTTTAGCCAGGAAAGATGGGGTTTCTTTGAGGAGAGCACCCAAATGGTCATTTACATTGGCCATATATGGCCATTAATTGAATTCCTAACATCAAAGTAGAGACGTGAAAGTACTTTTATTCATTATAATGATAAAGATTTACGCCCTATGGGTGAAACATGACTAAAATGTACATAAATGTTTAACGCCTCTTGGGAGTAAATAAATCGTAAATAGTCAAAAGAACTAAATACTAAGATCGTCGGTAGTCCAGGAAGAGCTGGTGTCTAAGGTTGTGTTGTGCTTTCATCATTCGGTCTTGGGAGCTTGCTCATCTTCAAGGTGGCCACATAGCACTCCCGATCCATCTTGATGTCTCCAATCGTCTATGATATCCCCGAGTCCGTGGGAAACTTGATTTTTAAGTGAACCATAGAGAGTGTACCATCTTCATAACCTAATGTGGGGCGTCCATGCCCAACGTGAGTGGTAGGTTGATCTAGCCTGAGGACTTGATCACTTGTCCTGTGAAGCCAATTAGCGGTGCAGAAACTGGAACAACCTATACTAGGTCGATCCTCATCTTGTCGAAGGCTTCCGAAATATGACATCTATGCGCTCCCGTATCTACCAGGACCTCTTGACCACAAAGTTGGCCAAAGATAACTTATATGACAATGGTGTCGGGGTGAACTTGGGTTTTCGGGATGTAGTCTTGAGTGCCGAATGTGATAGGCATGCCCTTGGTTCGGTAACAATTTGGAACACGGTGACGGCCCGATTTTAACCAGAACTGTTTATTTATCATTGATAATTGTTTTATTTTTTTAAAATAGTTTATCAATTTCAGTTAAAAAAATGGAAAAAGAAAGAAAGAGAATTGGACTTAATTTTCAATTGAGTTTTGTACTTAATATTAATTATAATATTACATTATTTATATATACTATTAGAGTATACAAGAATCATAGTTTACGTAGTTCGCTTACAACATTTGGGTTAAAATGTATCTCATGTGGTTATGAATATAAAGTAATAAAATGTTATAACCATTGTTCCACCACGGTTCGATTCCGATTTGTAACCCGATTTTGGTTCCATTTGGCCACCCTTACACCTAAGGCATCCTGACATAGCACCGGAGCAAAGAATCGCATGAAGACCCCTCGTAAGAGCACCTGTCATAGCAAGTCTGCAAAGATCGGTGGTTAAAGACCCTCACAGCTCCACCCGGTGAGGATGACCTCACTCTCTTTGGAATGGAAGAGAGGAACAACGAACAAGAGGACAACTAGACTCCTGAAAAAACCATCACGCTACTGGAGAATAGGCAGGCATGAAATCTAGCAATGACATTCACAAACTCCCTTCAAAGACTACCGAGGAGTGAAGAGCTATCTAGACTATTCAACCTACCTCTAGAGAAAGCAACTCTTTCTGTAAGAGCGAGTAACTCCCAAGAAGACCTCGCTAACGATCCCTTGTCAACTGAAGGAAGCTCCGGAAAATCTGCAAACATTGGAGAAATATCTCCCAACACGGAATCAGAAAGAAATGCTCAACTCTTTGGAGAAGACAAAGACTCCCAAGACGAATAAAGTTAAACCATAATGGAATCGGTCAAGGATCCACTACACAAAGAACAAGAAGTGGCTAAGTGCCACTCCACCTTGCACTCACGCAGGAAGCATCTACCAACCTCAACTATGTCGCCGAGCATTTTCACTGGCATCCTCTCTCGGACAAGGGCTCCTCATATTTCCTTTGATCTCACGATTTTCCGCTCAAGCTACTCAAGAGAAATAGATACATTCCATGAGGCCACTTAGGAGAGCCATGCGCAATCTAAAGCCCCGAGACTCCGAGCAAAAGCACAATTCATTCAACCCATCGGTGAAATTACTCCTTAGAGACATCAAGACTTTCATTGTATTTTTGTTTGATACATGTTTTTATCTTAATTTTGATGATTTTATTTTATCACCAAAACAATTGTTTTTAAAGGTTGTCCAAATACTCCCGATTGGTTTAAAATGTTTTTACTATATTTTTGGAGTATTTCTTGAGTTTTATTTTCGACAAAAATTGGACATCATTTATGTCTCGTGGTCGACCGGCCGCCCTATAGGGCAACCCGCACGAAGATGTTTTTTATAACGAAAATGAGACGGAGTAAAAACAAGCGGTCGTCGTGGCCGCTTCGGCGGCGATCGGCCGGTCGGTCGGCCGATCACCAGTCGATCGGCCGACGCAAGTTTCATTTTTGAAAAGAACAAAACCTATTCATTTTTGATTAGGGGACCGGTTGAGACAGGGGTCGACCGGTCGGCCTACGTCGACCGTCGCCTGTTGTAATTTTCAAAGTGTTCTCATTTTCTCTTATTTACGTGCCATGCCGTCGTCGCATGTGTATGTATTGACAAAAAAATATGACCGTTTTGATGTACAGACACATTTCCTTAAATTGTGGGATTGATTTCTAACAGCTATATTCTTGTTTTTAATTGTATTTTTCAGTAGATTTTCAATCCCCAAGAGGAGCCTATGCTTGATCAATCATCTCCTATAAATAGAGGAAGTTTTGGAGCAACCTTGACGACAATTGAGATACAACACAACAAGATACACTTCAAGCAAACACTTGTGTCTTCCATTGTTATTATTCTTGTTGTAAAATTGCCTAGCTTATCACTTTCACATCTTTGAGGTCTAGGCTTTTCTTGATTACACTTCGCACTCAAATTGTAATATTCATTCTTGAGTTGTAATCTTGATTTTTGGTTATCATTCAAACACAAGATATCCTTGTGAGTGATCTTGTGGTAAGAGCACACTTGGATGATCTAGGTGATAGGTGAAGAAGATTGTGGTAATCTTCTTATTGAGGTGTTGAAGAATTTGGTATTCTTCAAAGTTGAAGATTGTGGTAATCTTCACAAGGTGCCGTTGAAGGAAGATTGTGGTAATCTTCAAAGGGAGATTGTGGTAATCTCCAAAGGTGTTGTTGAAGAAGAGTGTGGTGCTCTTCAAGGTGTTGTAAGTTGAATTTGTATTAATTTTGGTAATTAATAAAATTCTTTTTCTTTTCGAAATCCATCCGGATATCTTTGGGGTGGTAGAGGATTAGGCCCTAGGTGGGTTGAACCTCTTTAAATCGACGTGTGTTGTTTATATTCCGCACCTTTATTATTGTATTTGAGCATTCAGTTTTAAAAAGAGGGCGAAATAGAAAAGATGGAGATAATCTATTCACCCCCCCTCTAGATTATCGTAGCCGCTTGGACTTACAATGCCGGCGAATACTTAGACAATGACTTTCCCACTTAAACTCACATCGGTTGAGACTCACACATCGTGGGAGACATTAACATCATTTACGAAAGTCCGGAAAATAGAGACCATGGACTACTCTTCCAATATACTACGAGGAATGTAATGAAGCCAAAGATAGGCACCACTCCGGGAAGAAGACACTAAACTTAAGCAAAGAAGAAGGTGCCCGAAACACCTAGAACGCAAAACTACAAGGCTCGGGAAGACTAAGTCTAAACCAACCAAGGGTTCTTGCACCCACCATCCACTAAAGTTTGAGTTCCTAAAAAACTACTCTTGGCCGAGAAGCCACCCACGGAAACCCGTACAAGGCAAAGATGCCCATCCACAATTGGGTGCCCATCCTAGGCCGCATGATGAGAATCCATGGATGAAAGATTCGATAAGCATACCAATTGGTCCGGTGACAAAGTGCGGGCAAGGAAGTTCAAGGATGCACAAAATGGGTTGATTCAAGTCATTGAACGAGGCCGAGAGTGCATTGCCAAAGGAGGAAGATGATCGGGTGGTCCGGTTGATTTCAGCGTCAACACCCGTAGTCCACCTCGGATCGAGCAAGTAAAGGATGCCAAGAATACAAGCCACTTAGTTTCTTAAAAACCTTATAATCAAGTGCTCGATGGTGTTGTATTCGTTTATCGTAGTTAGTTGTAGTTTGGTTTTTATTAGTCATGTTAGTGTTTTGGAGGCCAAATAAACCTTTAAGGCCGCGTCTTGAGTTATTATTTCGAGTATAGGATGAGTAGGGGATAAAATCTTGAAGAAGTCGAAGGGCGGGAATCATGGAAAGCACGGCCTGGCCGTGCTTAAATTACACGGCCGTGTTCGGACTGTCATCGCGAACACGGTTTGTTCGTGCTTCCGGGCACGCGTGTGGGAAGATGAG
This sequence comes from Rehmannia glutinosa, assembly GCA_016081115.2. Lineage (NCBI taxonomy): Eukaryota > Viridiplantae > Streptophyta > Magnoliopsida > Lamiales > Orobanchaceae > Rehmannia > Rehmannia glutinosa. The sequence continues at coordinate 32,988,075 of CM071934.1, read as the reverse complement.
TTCGTGGGTTCGTGGAAAACACGGCTTGGTCGTGCTTTGGTCCCACGGCCGTGTTCGAAATTTCCTTGCGAACACGGCCTGGCCGTGCTTCCTAGCATGGTCGTGTGGGGTAGGAATCAAGAACGACGTGCGAAACACGGCGCCGTGTTCTCAAGCATGGTCGTGTTTTTTATCGGATTTTCAAATTTTTCTTTTTTGTTTCCTTTTCGAGTTCTAAGTTGTTTTCTTGGTAGGTTAGGGTTTGGACCATTTATAAGGGTGAACACTTATTGTTTTCATTCGATTATCAATACAATTAATCTTTTACTCTCTAAATTGAGTGTTTCTCCAAGTGCTTCAAGATTTACGTTTCTTGTTGCAATTATCGACTTATCGGCAATAATCCATAATTGCTTGTGGCGTCTTCGCATGCCGAGGTTCTTGCTTTGCTAAGAAACGGGTCAAGGTTTCCACCAAATTAACCAAACTAGTGAAGATCTTGGGTTAACAACATATTGTTGTTGGGTCGTATGCACAATTATTCGCGGTTCACATCGTTGGTAATCGAGCCATCTAGCAAGGTTAAGTCTATCTTTGTTCTCTAATTTTTGCTATTTTCCAGAATTTCTCATAAACCCTAGTTCTTGAAAAGTACAAAAAAAATTGAATTGCACAAAAAAAATCAGCGGGTAAAGAATCGTAAACCACGTGCAAAAAAAACGAAAATTCTGGAAAATTCAAAAATTTAAACCCTAGTCTTCAATTTCATCTTATTATGAACCGTAGATTGGCTTGGTAATTTTCTTGGTGTGTTGAGGCGTACTTCCGATTGTTTGATTAGTTTATAATCGTGACAAGTGCGGGTACTTGGGGATTGTGAGTTGAGTGATACACGAGTGTATACACGTGAGGGGGTGATTTAAACATGACCGACGAAAATTGACAAACAGCAAATTTGGGTAACAAGCTGGATATGGAGGCGATAGCAAACATGGTTAAGAAAATAATGTTTGAGACATACGGGGATCCCAGAGAGGCGCCGAGAATCGAGGAGCCTGCTACTAGGGCGCGGAGGCCAAGGAGGTTTGAGTTAGAGGAGTGAGCAGATGAGATTGATGATTTTGATTCGGAAAGGAGCAAAATTACAATTCGGGGCAGAGGTCGGCGGCAATAGGGGTGATCGGGGGACGTGAGGATAGCAATTTGAGTAACATCAAAATGCAAATCCCCTCGTTCCAGGGGAAAAAGTGATCAGGACACCTATTTGGATTGGGAGAGGAAAATCGAGAATGTGTTCGATTGCCAAAACTATTCGAGTTGAAAAAGGTGAAGTTGGCGTCAATCTGAATTCTCGGATTATGCAAGTGTGTGGTGGGATCAATTAATGATCTCAAGGGGGAGAATCGGCGAGCCCGTTTCACTTGGGAGGAGATGAGGAGTCGATGCGACGTCATTTCATACCAAACCACTATTATAGGGCGTCTATCGAGGTTGCAAAGATTGACTCAGGGGTCGAAGAGTGTGGAGGATTACCACAAAGAGATGGAGATGCTTATGGCAACGGCACATATCGATGAGGACCCGGAGGTGGTGATAAGTGTCATTTTGTACATATTTTGTACTATTAATTCAATAGTTTTGAATTGTTTTGTTAGAAAAATCATAGTTTCTCAAGTATTTTGTAGCATTTCATCGCGTGATGTGTTTAACATTATAGGTGGAGCAGTTTGGAGCAATTTGAAGCCAACATTAAGTGTAAAAAGGCAAGAAAATCACTCAACATGACTTGGGGTGTCAAGTAACATCGCCATGTTCAAAAAGAAGGAAATAAATTGAATAAAAATTGGAAAAAGGGTCCAAAACAGCCAAACCGTGTCACCAAACACGGCCATGTTGAAGGGGATCAAAAGAGGAGGAAAAACCGCGACAAAAACAGGCCCGAACACGCCTGGCCGTGTGGACAACACGGCCGTGTCGAGGCATTTTTTCAGCATTTTTAGTGCAAAGACGGCCTGGCCGTGCTGCCCAACATGGCCGTGTCGGGGCCACTTTCGTGCACTTTTTCTTTGCGGAATTTGGGAAAACTCACCAACCAATCCATTTTGACCACTTTTGTACACTTTTAACACCCTATTTTCTTGAAACATGTCTCCATGTTCCCTCCTCATCACTTGAATACAAGAATTCACCAACCAACAATGAAAGTGGGGTGATTGTTTAATAAAATAGAGTACTATCAATGTGTTGGTTGCTATAAAAGCCAAGGGTTGAAGTTGGGAGAGGCATTCATTAGATACTCAGGAAATATTCATTGTATTCATTTCATTAAGTAGAATTGGGATCAAGGGTCTTGGGAGAAGAAAGCTTGGGGCAATATTGGAGAAGAAGGCTTGGAGCAACATCATCAATCAAGAAAGAAGTCAATTGAGATTTTGAGAAAGATAAGTACACCATGTCTACAATACTTAAATCTTCTTGTGTAATTTATTCTTTGGTCAAAATCATGTGTAGCTAAAATCTTAGTGTTTGAGTGTAATGAACTCTAGAATGGATTTGTGATTAAAGTTTGTATGTTTTTAATAAAATTCTCATGTCTTGTGTGATTCACTTATATCATGCTTATCTCTTTCAAGTTAATATTTCCGGTATATTAATTTGATATATTTTCTTCATCGGGTAATCGAAAGATTTATGGAGAAAAAGAAATTGTATAAGTGAAAAGAGTTGCATGCAATCCTAGATATAGGACGACATAAATCTTCTCGGATTAGGGTCAAACCTAATATGGGAATTCATAAATCGTTATAATGCAATCTCGGGGTTTTAACTAGAAAGAGATTTGAGTTAATCAACTTGAGATTAGGAGTTTTTCGCCTTGAGAAAGGGATTAACTTAAACCGGGAATTTCTACGGTCCACATAACATGAGATTTTATTAAAAGAGGTTGGTTTTTGCTTAAGGGCTTATGTCTGAATTTTTATCTTGTTGAATCACAAAAACATTCTAGAGGATTTACATTCAAACATATTTCTATCTCTTGATTTCTCATTCTACAATCTAGTTTTATTTGATTTATTGTAAGTTGCGATTATTTTAAATTCTCTATTTTTCATTTTCCATTTTAACAAACAAAACTCGAAAAATTGCTAGATTAGATAACAAAAAGACGGTAATTATTAGTACTTACAATCCTCATGGGAATGACACTCGGTACTAATAATCTATACTACAAAACGATAGGTGCACTTTCCTACGGTTTTCTAGAGTAGCTTTTGAGCCATCAAGTTTTGGCGCCATTCACGGGGAACGAATATTAAGAACACCTTATTTTTGTTAATTTAATCATTTTTTTATTTTTTTATTTCATCATTTGTTTTTCTTTTTATCTATCTTTGTAAGTCTTGGATTACACTTATCCTCTTTATTTACCGCAAATGCATGCCTACTCGTCGCCGAATTCGAAGCGTGACACCGCCGGTAGCAACACAGAGGAAAGTATTAGTACAGACCACGAGGAGGATATTAACGAAAGCAAGGATCCCAATATGGTGGATGAACAACAAAGAACCATGTATGACTACGCCAAGCCGTCTATGGACGGTACATCGTCTAGTATCGTAAGGCCCCCATTGCGACCAATAATTTCAAATCAAACCGAATGTCATTCAAATGGTGCAACAATTTGTTCAATTCGACGGCCTACCGCATTTAAGATCCAAATAATCATATCGCGAATTTCCTCGAAATTTGCGATACCTTCAAAATAAATGGAGTCTCCGACGATGCCATCCATTTACGCTTGTTCCCATTTACTCTTCGGGGACGGGCTAAACAATGGTTAAACACTTTACCGAAGGGAACGATCACAACATGGAGTATTATGGCGGAAAAGTTCCTTTTGAAGTATTTTCCACCTGCCAAAACCGCACGTTTGAGGAATGAGATCTCTTCATTCACTCAAGAGGACGATGAGACCTTGTACGATACTTGGGAGAGATTCAAAGAATTACTGCGAAAATGCCCACATCATGGCCTGCCCATTTGGATGCAAGTCCAAACATTTTACAATGGGCTACTCTCATCGACGAGGCAAATGATCGATGCGGCGGCCGGGGGAACGTTGAACAATAAAACACCCGAAGCCGCTCAAGATCTCATAGAAGGAATGGCTATGAATGGTTATCAATGGCAATCCGTACGAGGAAAAACCAACAGGACAGTGGGTGTATACAATGCGGACGCGGTAGTTACGCTAGCCGCACAGGTCGAAGCTCTGACTCAGAAAATTGATGGGTTGGCAGCCCCAAAACCACCACAACAAGCCTTCTCATGCGAAACGTGTGGAGGATCGCACAACCACCAAGATTGCCCTCATGCGATACCACCGCATGAACAAGTGGATTATCTAGGTAATCAATCTCGACCCTTTCAAAATAATCCTTTCAGTAACACCTATAATCCAGGTTGGCGTCAGCACCCGAACTTTAGTTGGGGCAATCAAGGCCAACAAGCCTAATCCGAACGCCTCCCCAATTGTCGCACCTCCCGGTTTCCGGCCACGAAAACCAAGTTTAGAGGACTTATTGTCTAAATCCATCCAAACTACTAAAAGTTTTCACGGCCATCGAAACATCCTTAAGGAACCAAGAAGCATCCATTCGCAACTTGGAAAATCAAATTGGCCAAATTGCCAAAATGGTCTCTGAAAGGCCGCAAGGCAGCTTACCTAGCAATACCGAACCGAATCCAAGAGAACAGGTAAAAGCAATCACTCTAAGGAGTGGAACAAAACTAGATGAGGTACGGATGCCGGAGGACGAGCCAACCCCCATACAACAGAAAGATGAACAGGTACTCAAGGAAACAAAGAAAATGGTACCAGAATTCCAACCACCTATCCCGTATCCAAGCCGATTGCGTAAGGACAAACATGACGACCAATTTGGTAAGTTTTTGGATCTGTTTAAACAATTACACATCAATATTCCTTTTGTTGAAGCCCTTTCACAGATGCCAAAATATGCCAAGTTCCTCAAAGATCTCCTTTCAAATAAGAAGAAGCTTGAAGAAATATCTATGGTGCAATTGAATGAAGAATGCTCGGCAATTTTGCAAAACAAGTTACCTCAAAAAATCAAAGACCCAGGGAGTTTCACTATTCCTTGTCATGTCGATTTGATTTGATGTTGATCGGGCATTGGCGATCTAGGGGCTAGCATTAATTTGATGCCTTATGATTTATTCAAGCAAATGGGTCTAGGGGAGCCAAAACCAACTAGGATGAGCTTGCAATTAGCTGACAGGTCCATTAAATATCCTAGAGGCATTGTTGAAGATGTTTTGGTCAAAGTCGATAAGTTTATATTCCCTGTCGATTTTGTAATTCTTGATATGCATACAGATGTCGAAGTCCCCTTGATCCTAGGGCGTCCATTTTTAGCTACTGCTAAGGCAATCATTGACGTACATGATGGAAAACTAATTTTACGAGTCGAAGATGAACAAGTCATTTTTAAAATCGCTACATCAATGAAAAATACGATAGATAAAGATGACTCTTGTTTTGCCATTGATCTTATCGATATGGAGATAACAAATTCCTTACCAAGCATGATTTCTAACGAATTCTTGGAGACTTGTATTGTTCAAAGTGCAGGTATAGCGGAGGAAAATCCATTCCTTAGGACTTCGTACTCGCGTTGGATGAAAATACACCAACAGCGACAGAAAAGAGTTCGAAAAAATTGAAAATTCTCGGGTGGGGCATAACAAACCATCCATTGAGGATCCACCACGTTGAGCCGAAAGAGCTACCCGAACACTTGGAGTATTCATTTTTGGCCGATAATTCCAAACTTCCCGTGATTATTTCCTCCAATTTATCCTCACATCAAAAGGATAGATTGTTGGAAATATTACGGGAACACAAAAAGGCCATCGCTTGGAAAATCTCCGACATTCGAGGGATCAATCCTTCCTTTTGCACTCACAAGATTCTCGATGGAAGAAAATTTCAAGCCGCTTGTTCTATCTCGGCCGCTTAAATCCAAACATGAAAGATGTAGTTAAGGCGCAGAGGTAATCAAACTACTAGATGCTGGGCTCATCTATCCAATCTCTGACAGTAATTGGGTAAGTCCAGTTCAAGTGGTCCCAAAGAAAGGTGGGATGACGGTGGTACCAAATGAAAAGAATGAACTTATTCCGATGCGAACGGTAACAGGTTGGCGGGTTTGCATCGATTACCGACGGCTTAACGATGCTACTCGCAAGGATCATTTTCCCTTACCTTTTATTGATCAAATGCTTGAACGTTTATCTGGTCACCTTTATTATTGCTTCCTTGATGGCATGTCAGGTTATTTTCAGATCCCGATAGCACCGGAGGACCAAGAGAAAACCACTTTCACTTGTCCCTACGGTACTTTCGCCTATCGACGCATGCCTTTTGGGTTGTGTAATGCACCGGCGACTTTTCAACGTTGTATGCTTGCCATCTTCGATGAGCTTGTAGAAGAAATCATGGAAGTCTTCATGGATGACTTCTCGGTTTTTGGGGATTCCTTTGATCTTTGTCTTGCAAATCTTAAAAAAGTCCTTGTTCGTTGCGAAGAGACTAACCTGGTACTTAACTGGGAAAAATGCCACTTCATGGTACAAGAAGGAATTGTTTTGGGGCATAAAATTTCTTGCAGGGGAATTGAAGTTGACAAGGCGAAGGTTGAGACAATTTCCAAATTGCCTCCACCCACCACGGTGAAGGCAATCCGAAGCTTTTTGGGGCACGTCGGGTTCTTTAGGCGATTCATCAAAGATTTTTCAAAATTGTCCAGGCCACTCACTCGACTCTTGGAGAAGGATGCGGTTTTTGATATCAATGATGAATGCCTTCAAGCATTCAATACTTTGAAAGAAAAACTCACTACCTCTCCCATCATGGTAGCTCCAGATTGGTCTCAACCATTCGAACTCATGTGTGATGCCAGTGATTATGCGGTAGGTGCGGTGCTTGGGCAACAAAAAGATAAACATTCCGGCCAATTTACTATGCAAGTAAGACTCGAATCCGCTCAATCCAACTATACAACTACCGAAAAGGAACTACTTGCGGTGGTTTTCGCCTTTGACAAATTTCGCTCATACTTGATTCTATCCAAAGTCATTGTCTATACGGATCACTCTGCTTTACGCTATTTGCTCGACAAAAATGACGCAAAACCACGACTAATTCGATGGGTTCTCTTACTCCAAGAATTCGATGTGGAGATCAAAGATAAACAGGGTGCCGAAAATCTTGTCGCCGACCATCTATCTCGGCTTGAGCACTCCGGCGCCGATGAGAAACACAATGGACATATCAACGATTCTTTCCCGGATGAGAAACTCTTTGCCCCTTAACTCAATTTCAATTGATATTCCTTGGTTTGCAGATTTTGCTAATTATCTTGCAGGAAAAGTTCTCCCAAAAGGGATGACCCATCAACAAAAGAAGAAATTCTTTTCGGACCTCAAGTATTATATTTGGGACGATCCCCACCTCTTCCGAGTTTGTGTGGATCAAATCATACGAAGGTGTGTTGCACTTCCCGAAACAATCTCCATTTTGAATCATTGTCACAAAGGACCCACTGGTGGACATTATCAAGCAAATACTACGGCACGCAAGGTCCTTGAGTCGGGTTTTTATTGGCCTACACTTTTCAAAGACGCATTAAAAACGGTATGTTGAAACTTGTGATAGTTGTCAACGAACAGGGAATATTTTCGAAAAAATGAAATGCCCCAAAACGGTATACTTGTTTGTGAAATTTTTGATGTTTGGGGTATTGATTTTATGGGACCTTTTCCTGCGTCGTTTGGTAACAAATATATTTTGGTAGCCGTTGACTACGTGTCTAAGTGGGTAGAGGCTCAAGCTTTGCCTATAAATGATGCTCGAGTGGTGGTGCATTTCCTCAAAAACTTTTTACCCAATTTGGTACACCACGAGCCATCATTAGTGATAGAGGCACTCACGCGTTTGTAATAATCAATTTGACAAAGTTTTAAAGTGTTATGGTGTCACACACCGAGTTGCCACCGCCTATCATCCCCAAACTAGTGGTCAAGTCGAAGTGTCCAACCGCGAATTAAAACGAATTTTGGAAAAAACGGTTGGGCACTCTCGCAAGGATTGGTCCTCAAACTCGATGATGCCCTTTGGGCTTATAGAACGGCTTTCAAAACGCCAATAGGGACTACCCCATACCGACTCGTCTATGGTAAGGCATGTCATTTGCCGGTTGAGCTTGAACATAAAGCCTTTTGGGCTATTAAAATGCTTAATTATGATTTGTCAAGTGCAGAAATAACCATTTATTGCAGATTAACGAACTCGAAGAATAGCGAAACTCGGCATACGAGAATTCAAAATTTACAAAGAACGAACGAAACAATGGCATGACAAGCACATTAAGCACACGAGGGAATTCCAACCGGTGATCAAGTGTTACTATTCAATTCCCAACTTCGCCATTCCGGGTAAGTTAAAATCCAGGTGGTCCGCCCATTCAATCATTACTCAAGTGTTTCCTTATGGGACTATCGAAATTACGCACAAGGAAATGGGCACCTTTAAGGTAAACGGACACCGTCTCAAGCTTTATTTTGGGGGCACCATCGATGATAATTATAGAGATTCCCTCAAGCTTGAGGATCCCCCAAATACATCACACAATTAGTGTTAGTCCAAGTGGCTACGATAATCTAGAGGGGGGTGAATAGATTATCTCGGTTTTTTCAGATTTTGCCCTCTTTTTGAATAATCAACCAAAGACGAGAATGAAAATGCGGAAATAAAACAACACTCGTCGATTTAAAGAGGTTCAACCCACCTAGGGCCTAATCCTCTACCACCCCAAAGATCTCAGGGATGGATTTCAAAAAGAAAGAAAAGATTTTATTAATTTACCAAAAATTAATACAACACCTCGAGGATTACCACAACCCTCCTTCACCACTTTGAGGATTACCACAATCCTATTACACCACCTTGAGGATTACCACAACCCTCTTACAACACCTTGAGGATTACCACAACCCTCTTACAACACCTTTGAAGGTTACCACAACCTTCAAACACCTATCACCTAGATCACCCAAGTGTATTCTTACCACAAGAATACTCACAAGGATGTCTTGTGTTGAATGATGACCAAAATCAAGATTACAACTCAATAATGATTGATACAATATGAGTACAAGTGTAATCAAGAATTGAAAGCCTAGACCTCAAAATTGTGCAAGTGAAAGTGCTAAGGCTAATACAACAAGATATATGAAAGTGTTTGCTTTGTTTGCTCTTTGCTTGTATAGAGTGTTGTATGTTGTTGTTTGAATGAAGCCTCTATTTATAGGAGAGGTCTTGGCTTTGATTTCCGGACATTGGCTCCTCCTTGGGGAGTGATTTGCTCGCAAAAGAAACCATTTAAAATCATCAATATAGCTGTTAGAAATCAATCCCACAAAATAGGGAAAAGTCATCTCAAAACGCAACGGATAGTTTGTCATCAAACATGGGGTTCGACCGGTCGCGCAGAGATAAGATTGAAATTGAATTCTGCGAATTTTTACAGGGGACTGGGTCGAAGGGGAGTGCGACCGGTCGCCACCTGTGACCGGTTGCCCTTGACGTTTTTACGAAACAGAGAAGTCCGGAACAAAATCCAACTTGCAGTGCAGTGGTCGCCCGCCGGTCGACCGGCCGACCACACCGTCGCCCACCTGGTCGACCGGTCGCCTCGCTCTTTTTTTTCTTACGCCCCATTTTTCGTTTCAAAACTCAACTCAGTGCACGGGTTGCCCTATAGGGGACCGGTCGAGCTGAAACAAAAGTGTTGTCCAATTTTAAATCGAATATTAACTTCAAGAAATACTCCAAAAAATAGTAAAAACATTTTAGAACGATCGGAAGTATTGGGACAACATTTAGGGACATTGTTTTGGTATAAAAACTCATTTGAACAAAATCATCAAAATCATGATAAAAACATTTATCTAACAAACTCCCCTTTTGATGATTACAAACCAAAACAATTTTCAAGAGGACGATTTCGAAAAACAAAATAATTTTCCGGTTTATGAGTAAACTATCCGTTTAAAAACATTTTACAAAAGCTCCCCTATCAACAAGCATATTAAGAAGAAATATTGCATAAGCTAGAAGCACAAGCTTTTACAAAATAAACAATAACTCCATGAGCTTAGAAGCTCCCCTGTTATAAATACTTATTATCCATGCAAACAAGTTCATAAAAAGGTCATTGGGTGAGTTTTCTTCACAACTTATGGCCTTAACAAGCCATAGCTTATAGCTTCTATTTCGAGCTTTTATTAGCTTCTTTGAGCTAACGAGCCATTTTCCTGTTTCTCCCCTTTGGAATCATCAAAAAGAATGTTAGGACAATAAAATCATCATATAAATATATCAAAGTGCGCCAAAGAGACGATTTATCAACCATTCGAGAAGATAAGCTTATAATCAAAAAAATGGGAGAAAAGTATCATTTGATATCCATAAGCTCGTTTTAAGTGTCAAGACAGATCTCAATAAGTATATAAGACATATGGAAGCATAAGAGTCATGTAGAAGTCGAACAATTCATTGCGACAATTCATCGAACACCTTGTGGGCGTGAAAAATAAAAAGAGTTGTATATAGCCCTTGTAAATGAATCAAGCCAAAAAATTTATCACCAAATCATACCAATCATCATACAATACAAAGCATAACAACTAAGCTCATCATGATCATAAAATAATTTCATCAAGTAATATACAAGAAAGGCCATAAACTCAAGGGTTCAACCCAATTGAGCAAAGTAAGGAAAATTCTTACCATTTGATCGGAAAAGATGAGCAATGATGATGATAAACATGCTATATAAGGTCCAAGATATAAATGGAATGCATAAAAATCAATTTTGAGTGACAATAGTGTGCATTTGGCAAAGGGGACGAAAAATGGCCAAAATGAGTGAACATGACTAATGTCAAGACAGAATGATTTTAAACCAAAAAATGGCTTAGGCGACGGTCGTGGTTGAGGGCGGCCGTCGATGTTGAGGGCGACGGTTGCCCTCAACCTCTTCACCATTTGTTTGACAAATTTTTCAAAATCCGAATTTTCAACCAAAAATCCGATTTTTCGCCCCTAAGTTTTAAAAACATGCAAAATGCAAACGTAGACCTCATTCAATATGCATTATGCCTAACCGAGCTCGTATTGACGCAAAAGTCTCGGAAGTTAGCGGTTTTGTAAAAATGTCCGCTAATTGATCTTGAGATGGCACAAATGATATCTCAATTTTTCGTTTTGAAACACAATCCCTTAGAAAATGATGTCGAATCTCAATATGTTTAGTACAATTATGATGAACCGGGTTTTGAGCAATATTTATAGCGGATACATTATCACAAAAGATAGGTACGTTTCAAAAGAGCATTTGTAATCCGCTAAAGTTTGTTTCATCCAAAGAAGTTGAGTACAACAAAATGCGGCGGAAATATATTCGCCGCCGTTGAAAGAGAAACACAGTTTTGCTTCTTTGAAAACCAAGAAACTAGGCAATCGCCTAAAAATTGACATGATCCGGAAGTACTTTTCCGATCATCAATATTACCCGCATAGTCCGAATCACTATAACCTTTAAGAGAAAAGATTTCATTCTTTGGATAAAATAAACCATATTGAATAGTGCCTTTCAAATATCGAAAAATCCGTTTAACGGCACTCATATGAGATTCTTTTGGATTGCTTTGAAAACGAGCACATAGGCATACGGCATGAAGAATGTCCGGTCTACTAGCGGTTAAATAAAGTAAACTACCAATCATACCTCGATACTTGGATTCATCAACCGTCTTGCCTTTTTCATCTTTGTCAATTTTGACATTGGTTGCCATAGGAGTCGAGACGGTTCTTCCTTCTTCAATGCCAAACTTCTTCAAAAGTTCTTTTGTATACTTAGATTGCGAAATATAAATACCTTCTTGGCATTGCTTAATTTGAAGTCCAAGAAAGAAGTTTAGCTCCCCCATCATACTCATCTCGAATTCACCTTGCATTAACTTGGAGAATTTCTTGCACAAAGATTCATTAGTAGCACCAAAGATAATATCATCAACATAAATTTGCACAAGTAAACAATCTTGCCCTTTTTCAAAAACAAAGAGTGTAGTATCAACCTTACCTCTTGTAAAACCATTTTGCAAAAGAAAAGAGCTAAGTCTATCATACCATGCACGGGTGCTTGTTTTAAACCATACAAAGCCTTTTTAAGTTTATAAACATCATTAGGCCTAGAAAAATTTTCAAACCCGGAGGTTGTTTTACATAGACTTCTTCTTGAATAATACCATTTAGGAAAGCGGATTTAACATCCATTTGGTAAAGTTTGAAATTTTTGAAACAAGAATAGGCAAGTAAAATACGAATAGCTTCTAAACGTGCTACGGTGCAAAAGTTTCATCATAGTCAATACCTTCTTCTTGACAATACCCTTGAGCTACTAACCTTGCCTTATTTCGAACAATGTTGCCTTGATCATCAAGTTTGTTCCGAATACCCATTTAGTACCAATAATTGTTTGAGATGGAGGACAAGGTACTAATTCCCATACATCATTTCTTTCAAATTGATTCAACTCCTCTTGCATTTCCAAAAACCAATCTTCATCCTCAATAGCTTCCTTAGCATTTTTAGGCTCTTTTTGAGATATAAGAGCTTTCTCGGCAAAATTCCTTCGAGTCATTACTTTATCAAGGGATCACCAATAATAAGATCTTTTGGGTGATCTCCTTAAATTTCAATGCTACGGGAAGATTCAAGTATCACCCCTATCTTCTTGAGGAACATTTGAACTTGAAGGTTGATCATATAAAATAGAAGGTTTATCATTATGAGCATCACTTTGAACAAAAGGTTCAACAATATCCTCTTCATCACTATCGTCATTGGGTATTCTTTCAACACCCGAGGCTTCATTAAATTTGACATGAATAGATTCTTCAATAACCATGCTAGTCTTGTTGTAGACCCGATATGCTTTGCTCTTGGTTGAATACCCCATAAATATTCCTTCATCGGCCTTAGGATCAAGTTTGTCCAATTGATCCTTAGTATTCAAAATAAAGCACTTACATCCAAATATTTTGAAATAACTAATATTTGGAGTTCTTCCTTTCCAAAGCTCATATGGAGTTTTATTCATTTTAGGACGAATATAAACTCGGTTAATGACATAGCAAGCGGTACTTACGGCTTCGGCCCAAAAATACTTTGGAAGTGAAAATTCATTGAGCATGGATCGACTCATTTCTTGTAATGTTCGATTTTTCCGTTCGCTACTCCATTTTGTTGAGGTGTCCTTGGAGCCGAGAAATTATGAGCATATCCTTTGGTTTCACAAAATACTCTAAATTCACCGTCAAATTCTTCCACCTCGATCGCTTCGAATAGACTTGATAGTATCTTCTTTTTCATTCTCAATAAGTCTACACAACTTAACAAACTCATTAACGGCATCGTTTTTATTGGTAAGAAAAAGAGCCCAAGTATATCTCGAATAATCATCGACTATAACAAAAGTGTAATGTTTTCCACTTAGACTAGCCGTACCAATATCCCCATACAAATCAAGGTGAAGCAATTGTAGGGTTTGGTAGTGGAAATTTCATTTTTGGGCTTAAAACTACTCTTAACTAATTTGTTCTTTTGACAAGTGTCACATAAGCCAAGATTTTCAAAATTCAATTTGGGTAGTCCTTTTACATGTTGGTTTTTGTAAATATTTTTCAAATTCTTGTATCCAACATGTCCGAGTCGCCTATGCCATAAACTCGTTAAATCATTATTGGCGACAAGACAAGAAACATTTTGACTAACCAAGTCACTAGTACAAATTTTGTAAAGATTGCCTTTTCTATTTGCTTCACAAATAATATTACCATTTTTAAGAATAAGGCATTTTTCTTTATTAAAAGAAACCTCATAATTTGAATCACAAAGTTGGCTAACACTTATCAAATTGAACTTAAGCCCTTCTACTAAAAGAACATTACAAAGAGAGAAAGAAGAGTTACCAATTTCTCCATTTCCAAGAATTTTTCCTTTGCCATTGCCGAACATGACCATACCCTCTTCTTGGAGCTTGATGTTGGTAAAAAGCTCTCTCCTCCCGGTCATATGGCGTGAACATCCGCTGTCCACGAGCCATTTCGAATCCTCCATGGTTGTTATAGCCCCTATTACCTACAAAATCATTTCTTTTAGGTACCCTATAATTTTGGGGTCCATGGGGGTTAGTCTTGAGACCTTTGGGTCTCCAAACATGTCTTGAGCTATTTCTCAATTTGCAATTATTAGCATAATGTCCAACTTTGCCACAATAAAAACAAGTAGGAGTATTATAATTATTAGCACGTATAAAAGTCGGACCTTGGTTATTTTTCTTAAAAACACTTTGAAATGGCTTATAACCAAGTCCCGATTTGGAATGCTCACCTCTTTGTGCATCTAAAATTTTTGTGACTTTATCCGTACTTATGTTGAAACGATGCACGTCATTTCTCAAACATTCAATATCTTTTGTGAGCGATTCCTTTTCGGTTTCAAGAGAATGAATTCTAGTAAGAGTAAGAGCATGAGCTTTGTCTAAAGATTCATAAGAGGTAAATAATTTTTGCTTTTCAACCTTAATCTCCTTATGCTCCTTTTTCAAATTTTTGTATTTAACGATTAAATTTTGAAACTCAATTTGCAATTCATCAAAATCACATTGCAAGTCATCAACTATGGAGGAAGTAGAAGAATTTGAGTGTACCTCATTGTTTTCATCGTCTATAGCCATGAGACCGTGTTCGGTTTCTCCTTCCTCATCGGTTGTTTCGAGTAGTTCATCCCATGTTTTGACTTCCGCATTTAGAGCCTTCTTTTTTGTAAAAGGCTTCATTTTCTTTTGCTCCTCTTCATCGAGCTTTGGGCAATCGGCAATGAAGTGCCCGGGTTTTCCGCATTTAAAGCAAGCATTATCTCTTGGTTTTCTTGCTTTATTTTTATTCACAAATTTTGCAAATTTTCGAACAAGTGCGCCGTCTCCTCATCATCATCATCATTATCATAGTATGCATTATTAGAAGAAGAAGCAAGACCTTTAGGAATAATTTGCATACCCGATTGATTTGTGGATGATTTGGAATTTTTCCTCTCCTTGAGATAGACTTCATAGATGAGTAGGTTTCCAATAAGCTCATCAAACTTGAGTGTCTCAAGATTTTGTGCCTCCGTGATTGCCGTTACTTTTTCGGACCATGAGCCGGGAAGTGCATTTAGTACCTTGGTCACCTTGTCTTCTTCGGAGATGACTTTCCCGAGGGCCACAAGAGGATTGACAATATTGTCAAGCCTTTCCACCATTTTGAGATGCTTTCGCCATCATACATATTAAAGTTTTCAAGTCTTTAACAAGCATGGTCTTTCTTGCTTGCTTGACTTTCTTAGTCCCTTCATAGATTGTCTCCAATTTTTCCCAAACCTCATGTGCCGACCTTATGCCTCGTATGCGATTGTACTCGGTGGCGGTAAGTGAGCAATGCAAAATATTTAAGGCCTTACCGTTTAGAGAGAAAGCCTTCTTATCATTTTCATCGAACTCCTTGAAAGGTTTAGGAGTCGAGGTGCCATCCTCCATTTTTTTTTGTTGGTTGATCAACTCCTTCAATAACCACATTCCATATGTCAAATCAAGCACCCTTGTAGAAAGCACTCCATACGGTCTTTCCAAAATGCGTAGTTGTTGGCGTCGAACAATGGTGGCTTGTTGGTGGAGGCGCCGGTGGTGAGATAAGCGTCATTCGTAGCCATGGATCTTTCCTCTTTACTTTCTGAACGAGCTAGCCAAAGAGTTTGGCTCGATACCACTTGTTAGTCCAAGTGGCTACGATAATCTAGAGGGGGTGAATAGATTATCTCGGTTTTTCAGATTTTGCCCTCTTTTTGAATAATCAACCAAAGACGAGAATGAAAATGCGGAAATAAAACAACACTCGTCGATTTAAAGAGGTTCAACCCACCTAGGGCCTAATCCTCTACCACCCCAAAGTATCTCCAGGGATGGATTTCAAAAAGAAAGAAAAGATTTTATTAATTTACCAAAAATTAATACAACACCTTGAGGATTACCACAACCCTCCTTCACCACTTTGAGGATTACCACAATCCTCTTACACCACCTTGAGGATTACCACAACCCTCTTACAACACCTGAGGATTACCACAACCCTCTTACAACACCTTTGAAGGTTACCACAACCTTCAAACACCTATCACCTAGATCACCCAAGTGTATTCTTACCACAAGAATACTCACAAGGATGTCTTGTGTTGAATGATGACCAAAATCAAGATTACAACTCAATAATGATTGATACAATATGAGTACGCAAGTGTAATCAAGAATTGAAAGCCTAGACCTCAAAATTGTGCAAGTGAAAGTGCTAAGGCTAATACAACAAGATATATGAAAGTGTTTGCTTTGTTTGCTCTTTGCTTGTATAGAGTGTTGTATGTTGTTGTTTGAATGAAGCCTCTATTTATAGGAGAGGTCTTGGCTTTGATTTCCGGACATTGGCTCCTCCTTGGGGAGTGATTTTTTGCAAAAGAAACCATTTAAAATCATCAATATAGCTGTTAGAAATCAATCCCACAAAATAGGAAAAGTCATGCAAAACGCAATAGCGGATAGTTTGTGTCAAACATGGGGTTCGACCGGTCAGCAGAGATAAGATTGAAATTGAATTCTCGCGAATTTTTACAGGGGGACCGGTCGAAGAAGTGCGACGGTCGCCTCACCGTGACGGTTGCCCCAGCGTTTTTTTAAACAGAGAAGTCCGGAACAAAAATCCAACTTGCGGTGCAGTCGCGCGGCGGCCGACCGGTGGCCGACCACACCGTCGCCCACCTGGTCGACCGGCCATCGCTTTTTTTTCTTACGTCCCATTTTTGTTTCAAAACTCAACTCAGTACGGGGGTTGCCTATAGGGCGACGACTGTCGAGAAACTGAAACAAAAGTGTTGTCCAATTTTAAATCGAATATTAACTTCAAGAAATACTCCAAAAAATAGTAAAAACATTTTAGAACGATCGGAAGTATTGGGACAACATTTAGGGACATTGTTTTGGTATAAAAACTCATTTGAACAAAATCATCAAAATCATGATAAAAACATTTATCTAACAATTAGAGGTGAAAAGCTTGATCCGGCTATACGACACTAAAGAAGTGCTACCCGGGAGGCAACCCGATGATTTTTGTGTCAATTTGTTTCCAATTTTTACTTAGGATTCATTTTTTTTTACTCGGGATGATATAAAAAAAAATTACAGCCCGGAACACGGCCTGGCCGTGTCTCCGACATGGCCGTGTCAAAATTCCCCATTTTTCCCTTTTATATAAAAAAAAAATAAAATTGAAAATTGGCCCGAACATGGCCGGGCCGTGTCGCTCGAAACGCCCGTGTTCGGGCCTAAAAAAAATTTCAGCAAACAGCCCGGAACACGGCCGTGTCCGGCTGTAAAAAAACAGGGGGGGTCGATTTGGGTCATTTTTTTCGATTTTTTTCATTCCAAAACCCTAAAAACCCCTTTTCTTCACCAAAATTTCCCCCAAATTCACCTCACTCTTCCCTTTAAACTTAAATTCTTCCACAAAAACACCATCTTGTCTTCATTACAAACACTTCTACCGATTGATTTTTCAAAAAATTGGGTATTTTGTGAGTTTTTGACATCTATCTTGTGGGTCTCAATAAAAGGTATGGGTTTTATTTTATTTGTGTGTTCAATTTTATCTTCCTCTTTTAATTGTGTTCTTTTAAAAATTTTTTAGGTAATTTTTTTTTTTTTTTGGAGATTATTTACAATTTTTAGGGGTGTTTATGTTTAAGTGTTGGAAGCATGAATTCTTGTGATGATACTTTGGACTACATGAAATTTTCTTGATAAAATCATATGAATTCACTTGTTGGCATCCTCTTGTTCAAAAATTGATGACATAGGAGTATTATGAACTGCTAGAGGAATTGTTATTGTTATACGATAAGTCTTATTACCATGTTGGTTTGTTGGTGTTTGCTTGATAAAATCACATAATGATCATGAATTGACGACATACCTTAGTGTGGTTTTGCTTACCATCGTGATAATTCACATTGAGCCATGGAGTATTTTTGGTTGTTGCATTTGAACATGTGCTATCTGAGTTTCGTAGACTTATTTGTGGTACTCGTTCTCTGTTGTGGCTATTATTGGTGTATACTTGGTTGTTATCAAGTTCCTTTTTCGGGATTACCATGTCAAAAACGGCCGAGTTACCGCTCCTTCTCGGGTCAGGGGACCTCGGCTCCCGCCGTCCCTCCCGGGCTAATCCACCAAGTAATAGTCACGGCATTCTATTAGGGATGACGAACAAGCAACCCGATATCAACAATTGTTGGGTAAACCATTGCACAACACCAGGTATCCGAACGCCATGACATTGGAGACCCTTGGGCTACAAGAAGATATTGATTGGATGTTTGAGCAAGTTGGGTGGGAGCAATTCATGGGTGCGAAAGCACCAACTTATGAGCGCGTCACACCGAATTCCTTAGCTCATTTAACGCCGAAATCCTCACGAACTCATGCTAGGGATGGCCTCATCTCTTTCCGCTTGTTCAATCAAGAATATACATTGACTCTTGCCGACTTCAACCAAATATATGGTCTTCCAATTGATGGTACAGACGCTTTCCTAACGACTTTAATGCCCAAAGCATTTTTGGAATGAAATAGCCCCTTCATGTGAGTATGTTGCTTCCCGTGCTAAAGTATCACGCGTAATAAATCCATGTTTTCGTTATATGCATCGTGTGATGGCCAAGACATCGGTGAGGGGAAAGTGACGGGAATTTGAGGAAGGGCGAACTATTGTTTTTATGGGCTATGGTCTACGGCAAACACCTCGTACAGGTCTCACTTAGCACGCCATTTTCAGAAAATCGGACGGGCGAATGTAGTAAAATTATTGTTGGAGGCCTAATTACACCAATTGCTCTTCACTCGAGCATGACTTAACGGATTTACAACAAGCGAGAGGAAGCACGCGTATTGATATCGAGGTATGTATCGCTATAAAATTAATTGAAAGAGTCAATGACCAATTTTGCTTGCTTTTTTGACATACATCCCAACGCCTACTACTTCCCTTCCTAAGACGAACTACAATTCATAATCGGGACAATTGGTTGATGGGTGTACGATGCAATCCGGGGATGACAGAATTCTCCTCACTCTACCTCCCATAGAGGATGATGCTCACGAATCCCCATCTCCTCCACGGAGTTCACCACCCCGTACTTCTTCATCTCACCCACCACCACCACCACCGCATGAACAAGTTAATCTTCAAGCTATTCTACAGAGCAACAACATCAAAGAGACATGTTATCATATCAACAAATGATGCTCGAATGCCGCCAGAATATGCTTGACCGCCAACAACAAATGATGGAGCAGCAATTTGGCGTCATTCGGGATATTCGAGAGGACCAACAACAACAAAATGCCCTTTTCTCTCAACTCCACCAATGGCACCTCTCTCAAGGGCACTTCCCACCACCGTCATAAGGTCGTATTTGTCTTTGTCTTAGTTCTCGTTTCTTTTGCTCCATTTTGTATCCCATCTCCTCTTCACATTGGGGACAATGTGACCCTTGAAGTTTGGGGGTGGTGAGATTTGTTAGAACGCTTGGATTTGAACTATTTTCTTTAGCTTTGCGTATTTTAGCTATCTTTGTGGATATTTCGTTTTCTTTTTACGCACCTTATCAATTCCTTGCAAACAAACATGAGGTAATTTTTTTTTACAATTAGATAAGTTGGTTGTGGATTGGTTATGACCATTTTTATCCCGAAAAAGTCATCTTTTTGAAAACTCAAATTGCCAAAATGTTTTTAAACTGTGTGACTCTAGTAAAAGGATGAATTTGGCCAAAAGAGTTTAATGTCATGAAATTAGTTTGGACTTTGCTTAAATCTAGATACTTTGTGTCATGATCACTAGAGAAACCATAATTCGGGTTAAAAAAATATATGAAAAAAATCAAAAATCAAAAATCAAAAAAAAAAGTGCTAATCTTGTTATAAAAAGGACAAATCGAAGTTATATTCCTCTGTTTGTTGTTGCTTAGTAACTAGGAGCATTCATGAGCCCCATGTTTGTCTCTTACGTAAACGGCGACACAAATATGAATATGGGACACCACCCCAGGAGTTTTTGAAAAGACATTCAAAATTTAAACCTAGTGGAAGTTTGCCTCAAAATGTCCCGATTTCATAATTATATTTGCTATATAAAAAAAAAAACAAAAAAAACGACCGAGTTTTGGACATCTCCTTTTATCATTACATTTTTGTATTTGATCTAAGCATATGAACGACAATTTTTTGTGATATGACAATCGTGATGTTTTGAACGATTCCAATTATTGAAGTCACTCTCTTTTTAACAAATTGGTTGATTTGAAAAATGGATGGATTGGCTTAATTGGGAAGGAAAAGGTTAGCAGTTCACTTCAATCATGTCAAAATTGTGAAAATAGATGTCTCTTTTTGTTTTCAACCCGTCTCTTTGTTTTAAAAATTGCTTGAGGACAAACAAAATTTCCAAGTTGGAGCGCAGTTTGATAAGTGTCATTTTGTACATATTTTGTGCTATTAATTCAATAGTTTTGAATTGTTTTGTTAGACAAATCATAGCTTCTCAAGTATTTCGTAGCATTTCATCGCGTGATGTGTTTAACATTATAGGTGGAGCAATTTGGAGCAATTTGAAGCCAACATTAAGTGTAAAAAGGCAAGAAAATCACTCAACATGACTTGGGGTGTCAAGTAACATGGCCATGTTCAAAAAGAAGGAAATAAATTGAATAAAAATTGGAAAAAGGGTCCAAAACGGCCAAACCGTGTCACCAAACACGCCATGTTGAAGGGGATCAAAGAGGAGGAAAAACCGCACAAAACAGCCCGAACACGGCCATGTCGGGCATTTTTTCAAAGATTTTTAGTGCAAAGCCATGACTGTGCGTCGTCCGCCCAACATGGCCGTGTCGGGGCCACTTTCAGGCACTTTTTCTTTGCGGAATTTGGGGAAAACTCACCAACCAATCCATTTTGGCCACTTTTGTACACTTTTAACACCCCATTTTGCTGAAACATGTCTCCATGTTCCCTCCCTCATCACTTGAATACAAGAATTCACCAACCAACAATGAAAGTGGGGGTGATTGTTTAATAAAAGAGAGTACTATCAATGTATTGGTTGCCTATAAAAGCCAAGGGTTGAAGTTGGGAGAGGCATTCATTAGATACTCAGGAAATATTCATTGTATTCATTTCATTAAGTAGAATTGGGATCAAGGGGTCTTGGAGAAGAAAGCTTGGGGCAATATTGGAGAAGAAGGCTTGGAGCAACATCATCAATCAAGAAAGAAGTCAATTGAGATTTTGAGAAAGATAAGTACACCATGTCTACAATACTTAAATCTTCTTGTGTAATTTATTCTTTGGTCAAAATCATGTGTAGCTAAAATCTTAGTGTTTGAGTGTAATGAACTCTAGAATGGATTTGTGATTAAAGTTTGTATGTTTTTAATAAAATTCTCATGTCTTGTGTGATTCACTTATATCATGCTTATCTCTTTCAAGTTAATATTTCCGGTATATTAATTTGATATATTTTCTTCATTGGGTAATCGAAAGATTTATGGAGAAAAAGAAATTGTATAAGTGAAAAGAGTTGCATGCAATCCTAGATATAGGACGACATAAATCTTCCTCGGATTAGGGTCAAACCTAATATGGGAATTCATAAATCGTTATAATGCAATCTCGGGGTTTTAACTAGAAAGAGATTTCAGTTAATCAACTTGAGATTAGGAGTTTTTCGCCTTGAGAAAGGGATTAACTTAAACCGGGAATTTCTACGGTCCACATAACATGAGATTTTATTAAAAGAGGTTGGTTTTTGCTTAAGGGCTTATGGCTGAATTTTTATCTTGTTGAATCACAAAAACATTCTAGAGGATTTACATTCAAACATATTTCTATCTCTTGATTTCTCATTCTACAATCTACTTTTATTTGATTTATTGTAAGTTGCGATTATTTTAAATTCTCTATTTTTCATTTTCCATTTTAACAAACAAAACTCGAAAATTCTTTGGATTAGATAACAAAAAAGACGGTAATTATTAGTACTTACAATCCTCGTGGGAATGACACTCGGTACTCAATAATCTATACTACAAAACGATAGGTGCACTTGCCTACGGTTTTCTAGAGTAGCTTTTGAGCCATCGGTGACTATGGCTAGGTTCATCACAGGTTTGAATACTCCTATTGTGGATGCCGTCGACCTACATCATCTGTGTCTATCTCGAGGAGATGGTGCACATGGCGGTGAAAATTGAGCAAGATCTCAAGAGGAGGGGTTTCAATCGGCAAGCACCGAGCTCTAACTCCAATGCATGGAAGTCAAATACCAACAAAAAGGAGGAGCAAGAGTTCGAAGGCAAGAGGGAAATCGAACCCTCTCTTGCTCGAACGAGGGATATTAAATGTTTTAAATGTCATGGGCTTGGGAATATAGCTAGTCAATGTCCAAATAAGAGGGTGTTGGTGTTGCGTGAGAATGGGGAAATGGAGTCGGAGAGTGAGGGGGAGCAGGATTATAGTGATATGCCGGAGTTGGAGGATATTCCGGAGGTGTTAGAGGTGGCGAAGGGGAAGGCGTTATCCTTGGTGTCTCAGAGGGCGCTGAGTATTCAGCCTAAGTCAGATGAGGGAGTCCAGCGATAAAACATCTTTCATACAAGGTGTTTTGTCAATGGAAAGGTGTGTAGTGTCATCATACATGGTGGGAGTTGCACTAATGTAGTAAGTGCAACGATGGTGGATAGGTTAGGAATTTTGACGATAAAACACCCACAACCTTATAAGTTGCAGTAGTTGAGCGACTGTGGGGAGATGCGGATAAGTAGGCAGGCGAAGGTAGCATTTCAAATAGGGGATATAAGGATGAGGTGTTGTGGGATGTGGTGCCAACGCAGCGGGCACATCCTGTTGGGTAGGTCGTGGCGATTTGATATGAGGGTTCAACATGATGGCTACACCAACCAAAAGATACTCTTGTTCATAATCAAAAGAGTTTTGTACTTCTTCCTTTAACTCCAAAAGAAATTTATGAGGATCAAGTGAAATCGAGAGTGGAGAGGTAAAAGAAAAGAGAGTTCGGCTAGTGAGTATAAAAATCAAAATAAAGCCGAGAAAAGGAGAGCTTGAGAGAAAACAAGAGTGAGGGTCGGCTAAGGGTAGAAGTGAGGTTCGAGAGATATAGGGAAAAAGGAGAGCAATAATTTTGAGAGGGCCGAAAAACAAATAGGGGAAAACGGCCATGAGGTAAGAAACGAGGGAAAAATAAATGTGATGGTATGCCTAGAACCATTGTGTCGGATAGAGATTCTAAGTTCTTAAGTTACTTTTGGAAGACCTTGTGGGGAAAGTTGGGAATCGAATTGTTATTTTCTACTACATGTCATCCCCAAACAGACGGTCAAATCAAGTAGTGATTAGAACGTTGTCTATGTTGTTAAGAGCTATCGTTAAAAAGAATATTAAAACTTGGGAAAATTGTTTACCGCATGTTTAGTTTGCTTATAATCGTGTTGTGCATTCTCCGCATCAAAGTTTTCACCATTTGAACTTGTTTATGGTTTTAATCCACTAACCCCATTGGATTTATCACCTTTACCTATTTCTCGAGCATGTTAACTTAGATGGGCGTAAGAAAGCTGATTTTGTGAAACAGATTACATGAGAAGGCGAGACTCAACATCGAACGGCGAACAGCAATACACGGCGCAAGCTAATAAGCATCGCAAGAAGATGGTGTTCGAATCGGGTGACCGGGTTTGGGTACACATGCGGCTTTTGAACGATTCCCTCTAGCAATGTCACGTGCTCCAGGTTGAAGAGTCACCCTCGGGGATCATCAATAAGGTTTTCCTTCTCCGCGCGCTCCCGGATGGGGAGAGGTCTCCCGCGCTCCCAGAGAGGGAAGAGGTCTCCTCATAAGGGATCATCACAAACATACCCCACATAAATATGCAACGCGAAAAGAAAGCGAAAAGATGCTAACATATGCGTGGAAGGAATACGCGAATATAACAATCTTCCATTCCAAGTAATCGTGCATCCCAAGGAATATGAAGAGGATTTTGCCTCTTGCTAAGACTCATTCTTTGGGATTTTGTGTGTTTATAAGTTATGAAGAGGACCTCTATTTATAGGTGTAAGATGGGGAGTCTTGTCATAATTACGGATGAAATGGGGCGATTTGATTTGTCGATCATGATTTGTTTTGCATATCTTGCTATAATCAAAAGATTATGATTTGAATTGATTTTTACCGATTGATTTACCAAAATATTGTTAAATCACTTCTTTATTTGTATGATCTTGTCTTGATTGCCAAGATTGAAGATTTTGACACTTGACCATATTTGGCAAAGAATTTAGGTGTCTACATACACTTCTAATGACTTCAGCCGCTTACGTGTTTTAGATGGCACTTGTACACCAAACTTTTGTACCAATACTCCACAGTAAAAGGTGTTGTTGAATGAAAGCATAGTCACATCATGGAAACTATCCGTTTTTTTTATTATCTACCTATGTTCAAATTTGAATTTTGAGGGAAAGTGGTTCCTACAAATGTCCATTTAATTAATAAAATCCATTCATCACGGATCTACGATTTGTCACCGTATGAGAAGTTATATGGTTACGCTCCGCATTATTCTTCCCTGCGAGTCTTTAGTTGTACATGTTTGTCCTTCATTCTCTAGTGGAACAAAGCGAGTTATCTTCTCGTTCTCTTATTTATGTTTTCTTAGGTTATGGGGATAGTCAAAAAGGGTATCGTTGCTTTGCCCATGTTGCTCAAAAATTATATATATCTAGTATGTATTCTTTCTTGAGCATATTTCTTTATTCTTTATTTCTTCTCACTCTCCCACTATGTCTAAGTGTGATCTTATTCATATTGATCCTTTCTTTGATGATACATCTAGTATTCTGCAGATTCGGTACTTTGTCTCCGATACTTTTTTTCGTGTCCTATTCTACTGCCCCTCCGACACCTCTTTAGGTTGTGGATCCTCCTCATCACGCCTCGGCGTACTCGTAAGTCAACTCATCCAGTAATTTGTTTATTTTTCTTATTCCACTTTGTTTATATCATTTCTATCATCTTTTCACAAAATGTTTTAGCAATCATCTTATAAAGAGGCAATTGTTGATCCTTGGTAGCAAGCTATGGTTGAGAACTTTTGCTTTAATAAAACCGACACTTAGAGTCGCACCTCTTTCACCAGGTAAGAGTGTTATTAGATCAAGATGGGCATTTAAAATCAAAACTAAATCTTATGGGTTGATTGAGCGGTATAAAGCATGGTTGGTTGCTAAAGGTTTTTCTCAACAGTATGGCCTAAATTATGAGGAGACATTTGTCCCTATTGGAAAAATGACGATTATACATACTTTATTACAATTGCATATATTTTGTCGATGGCATATATCTCGAGATGGATTTTAAAAGTGCCTTCTTGAATGGTGATTTTCAAGAAGAGATTTATATGGTCCCTCCTCCTAGTGTGATGCATAAGCCTGGGGAAGTTTGCAGGCTTAAGAAAGCTTTATATGGTCTTATACAGGCTCCACGAGCCTGGTTTGAAAAATATTATGTTTTGATCTCTTCACTCGGCTTTCACTCTAGTAATCATGGATTGACGCTCTTTATTAAACGCACATCTAGTGGTCTTATTTTCGGTATCTTTGTATATTGATGACATGATTATCACCGGTGATGATGTTGACGGCATTGCTTGATTGAGTCCGGATTAGATTCTCAATTTGAAATGAAAGATTTGGGTCAATTACGTTATTTCTTAGGTATTAAAGTTGCCTCTTCTCCTAAGGGATATCTTTTTCCTAATCGAATTACACAACTAATATTCTTAAGCGTTCATCTTATCGATACTAAAACTGTTGATACTCCTTTAATCTCCTGGTACTCTCCTTCGAGATGGCACACCATTCGATCGATCCGACATTATATCGGACTATTGTTCAAGCCTTGTCTATCTCACGATTACACATCTCGATATTGCATATATTGTTCACATTGTTAGTCCATGTTCGTTCTCCTACTTGATTCATTAGGCAATTGTTCTTCGTATTTTGTCAAGTTATCTTCGTGGTACACTCTTTCAAAATCTCTTATTTCCATGTACCTCTTCCTTAGAGTTTCATGAATTTTCTAATGTTGAATGGGCAGTGATCCCATTGATCGTAAGTCTACTACTAGATTTTATATTTTTGTTGGAGATTCCCTTATTTCTTGGGAGTAAGAAACAAATTGTTGTTTCTTGCTCCTCCACAAAAGTCGAATAATAAAGGCTACGACATCCACGGCTACTGATATCATTTGGTTATGATGGCTACTTGCAGATAAGAGTGTTTCTCTTTCTGATCCCACTTCAATGCACTGTGATAATGATAGTGTTATTCAGATTGCTCACAATTACGCTTTTTCATGACAGACTAAGCATATTGAGATCGATTGTTACCTCACTCGTCACCACTGCAAAGATGGCACGATCGCTTGCCATTTGTTTCTTCCTCACAGATCGCCGATTTGTTCACTAAGTCACACTCATTTCCGCATTCCGTTTAAGGTTCACGATGCTTCTTGCCGCATCTTGAACTTTGTTTTTGTTTGGGGAGGGGGTATATGTGTTAATTATTAATTATATTTCTTTTCCTAGTTTATTAGGTTTTCGTTTATATAATATGTTTTCTCTCTACGAGTTTTATTGTCTTCTTTATTCTAAAAACATTGAACCTTAGTTTTCTCTCTATATTGAATTTCTTTTTCTTCTCTTTTGTTCTCTCCTATAATATTTCTCTTGGATTTAACAATAACCATTAAAAATCCAAAGACAAACTATTTTTTTTTTACAAAATTAAATATTATGAGAAAAATTCAATCATGCCATCAAAATGATGATAAATAAATTATTATTTCCAGTATCTTTTTTTTAATTGTACTTGCATTTCATTAATGCTTTCTTAAAAATGAATATGAAATATGTGCACATACATAAACGGTATCATCAATTTATCTTCATCATGCTTCAACCACATACCATTATATTATTACAAATTAAAAAAAAAAGAATTTATAAAAATATAAACATTTGATATTGAAACATTAGTAATATTTTCACCCACACAAATCCTTTTAAGTGTGAGTTCATGCTTCTATTGAAATTTGTTCAAGTTATGGTCTATTCTCTCATGCATAAATTCTCGAGGATCATAATTTTTTGATATCTAGATATGCCTTCATGATTTTGTTGAAAAAATTTGTCTTTAAGAAATTTGTATAAATGTTAGTTGATTTATAAGTTTTACGTATATAATAATGAGGATAGGAAATGGATTATTTATGCGCTTTTTTAAACTTTAAGAAGTTTTTCTTTGTTTGTTTATTTTGGTGAATTATTTTTGAAAGATTCTAATTAGCATAATTCATCATAATTAACTTGGAACAATTCTATTTTAACGTATTTTGGTGCAAGAAATCAATCAATTATGTCAATTGATTCGATGATTCTAGTGACATCCGCAAATAAAACAAAGACATTTATAATACTCTTACAAGTTACAAGTTTTAAGAGTTGGGTTTGAAATAACTTGCTAACAAAACTTTTTTTTTCAAAATGCCATAAAATGATAAAGATATATGGTCAATAAAATAAAATAAACTATAATATTCTTTTATGTTTCTACATCTATTATATTTCAAAAATATAAAACTTATTAATATTTTTTTGCGGGGTGTGTGGATTTGAGTTATAATTTTAAAAGATGACATCAATTACTATGTCCATAAGTTTGATTAAAAATACATATATAATTTTAAACGGAGTGTTAAAAAGATTAATCATTTGGAATTGGTGTTAAAGAAAATACAGTTGTGAAGGATGTCTTAGAACTCGCCAATCAAGACAAATTTGAAATAATTTTATGGAATTCAAAGATATAAATCTAGAACTACACATAAATTAAGGATTTGGTATAAGATCTTCTTTCATTACTTATTTGTTAACTATAATTGAGAGTTTGAAGGTCCAACGTTTTATCATATGTCGGAGAAGGTGTTAAATCATATGTTGAAATACTTCATATAACATGCGGCGGAAAAATAACACACGATGTAAAATTTATCTATAAATTATAAATAACTTGTAGAAGTGTAAATTAAAATATGATGAAATCACTAGTTGAATTGTCATTTACAACTCAAATCCCAAACAACTAGTCTAGTAAAAAAAAAAACTCATATCGAGTACATTGTAACTTTGTAAATCAGCTCGTCAATAATCTAATTGAAAAACTCACTAACGCTCATGAATAAAATAATATGGATGAAAACCTAACAACAAGACTCTAATGTGGACAGGATGTTAATTTCGATATCGCAAACACTTTTCGAATAACACATGCTTCATCAAACACATCTTGACTCGATTGTCTTGTTGTTGTTCTTTGATGAATCTCTCTTCGTTTTTCTCTCTTATTTTTGTGCGTCTCGGTTGTATTGAATGAGAGGACGTGCTCCTCTTTATATATGCCGAATTCCTTGAATCCCAAGAGACCTACAAGAATATAGAAATAAGATAAGCACTAGTATAGAACAAGTAAAACTCTTTTAAGTTAGGAAATAAGATAATATCTATCAAGAGTCCTACCTTATCAATACCATATCAATATAAGTCCCGACATATATAGATATACGATTTATCCAAAACTTACCATAGATAAAAATATTACAATCTAGATATTTACAAATTAAATCTTTCCATATCTGTTCAAACTCTATATTCTAGGAATAAGCCCGGAAAAGCAAATTATAATCGAACACATTAAGAATACCACAAGGTGGCGATTTGCTAGGAATTGTATACCCTAACAATCCCTCTCATTTTGCCTTTATAGGCAAAACCAACAAAGCTCATCCAAGTGTACCAATGTAATATCAAATTCAATACGACTCCCCTGGGTTAAAGATTACCCTATTTCAAATGTTAGTCGAATGTGACTCTAAATGTTATAACATTCTCTCGTAACACCCGGATGTTAAGTAAAATAATACAACACAAATAACATATAGATATCAGAGTTAAATCAAACATCATTCTTATTATCCTACTCAAAGCTTGAAAAACTCCCCCTAAATCGAAAGTAGCATAATTAATATCAATCAACATGTTCAGACAAACAATCTTCAAAACAGCCAAAACATTAAGTTTTTTCTTCCCCTTTTTGTCGAGAAAACATAGGTAACAAAATCGTGTATACTCCCACTGACTTGGACACTAAAAAGTTCAATTCTTATTTAGAAATTTTAAGGAGAATAAAGCATCAGAAGTCTTTGAAAATTTTGGAAGACAAACATCAAAAATTATAATCAAAGATTTTTAGGACCCAACAATATGAAGATAGAATCCTACACATCAAAGACACACTTAACCAAAGATATAAATAATTTATGAGCAAGATAGACTCAAATCTTCAAAGTCCTTCAAACCACATATAACTCCACTTTTCATCAAACTCCACAAATTCAAAAGTTAGAAAAGAGAAACAAATATCACAAATAGTATATGAGGAAAGCCAAAATTCCGACAATTTGTACGAAGTTCACCAGGATATGCAACCTAGTTTATGTCTAAAAGGAAATAATAAAAGAAAAGAATAAAAAATCGCACACATCATTGTGTAATGGAATGTCACATTCGTTCTCAATTCAAATGTCTTAACACCCGAAATGACACATGTACTCACAGATTCAGCATAAAGAATTTTCTAGTTTTTTATTTTTTTTCAAGATACATGACGGATTTAGCCAGTGGGTAGCTTTCACTCTATGCCAAAGGTAGCTCTCTTTCACATGATCATGACTCTTTAATCAATTTTATATAAGTAAAAATTGGTCACAAGGAATAGATGTACATAAAGGATAGGTAGGTGTTTCCCTCAAAGTCCTCCAGCCATGATCTATTATGTTTTTTAAAAACTCGTCAACTGGGAATAGACAAGTAGGAATGGAACATTTGGAGAGGTTAACTCACACCGGCTTTCCAAGTGAATTTCACTTGTTACTAATTTTAAACAATGATAACAGTTCCAAACTGCAATATGATCCTAAAATGCACGATGACTAAAAGAGAGAAGATAAAAAAAATGCAGTGTGGGAGTGTTACGGCAGATGTGATGTGCAATGCTGTAACATCTCGTGTAACAAATCGAGAGACTTTCCAAGAGTAGAAAACCTCTCAAAATTTAAAATTTTGGTGAACATGTCCGCTAACTAATTTTTAGTTCCAATATACTCAATGCGGACAATATTTTTCTCAACTAAATCTTGAGTAAAACGGTGTCTAATGTCAAGTGTTTTGTGTTAAAATGTTGGACATGGTTCTTTAAATATCAATTGCACTAAAATTATCACAATAAATGGCTAAAATGTCACAAGGGAACTTATTTTATTTCTAGTGAATCGATCAAAATTCTCATGCAAAACATTATTCCAAAAATTATTTTTCAAAGCAACAAACACATTCTTAGACTCCAAATTCGAAACACTTCGAGAAGTGCTTACCATCATACAAGTAGAAGACAAAATAACTAGGTTTATCATATCTCGATAGTTTACCCTTTCTTTCCTTCTAGTTCTTATGCCTAGAGATACCTCACCTATGACTTGAGAGATTGGGTGATTCATTTGAATTCAGCTTGGGGGATCTCATCTTTCATTGGTGATTAAATCAAGTCCTTCTAAGTTTGCTTCAGTATGAGGGTCAGAATTATTTTCATTCATTGTAAATCCAATTCTGTTGGTCGATGTTATGACATCAGAGATAACATCTTTGACGACAACTATACCAATAGCTAATTCAGGTTACGAAGATATGCTTGCAGATGTTGTATCATTTGGTACAACATTTGGAACATACTGCGATTGTTGAGCCCATGACATTTCCATCAAGTAATCAAATGTATTTTGTTTTGTATTTCCTACAAGACTAGAAAGATCATTGAATACAACATTCACAAATTCCATCATGGTCCTTGTACGAAGATTTTATACACTATATGCATGAATATTAGATGAATAGCCCAAGAATAGACATTTATCACTTTTGAATTGAACTTTGCAAGGCGATCTCTTTCATTCACAACATAACACACACATTCAAAGACATGAAAATACTTGAGGTTAGGTTTGTTTCCCAAAAAGATTTCATAAGGAGTCATAGTACTACTCATCCTCAAATAAACTCTATTTGAGATGTGACATGCAATATTTAAGGCCTCAGCCCAAAAGCGTTTTGCCAAATTTTTAGAAAACATTACCCTTGTCATTTCTTGCAATTTTTAATTTTTTATTTCTGCCACCCCATTGTGTTGTGGAGTTTTAGGTGCAGAAAATTAATGAGATGTCCCATTTCTATCAGAGAAAGACGGGAAAAAAAAAAGAATTCTCAAATTTATTACCATGATCCGACCTAATTCTAGAGATGCTCTTGTAATACAACTTACACACCCTTTTGTACAACTTCTTGAAAGAATCAAAGGTGTCAGATTTTCATGTAAAAAGAAGACCATGAATCATGTGATAAATCATCAACACATACAAAAGAACATTTTTTACCACCAATGCTTTCATCCTCACTATGACCCATAAGATTCATATGTAGAAGTTCAAAACATCAGTAGTATTGAAGTATTGTAACACTTGGTGTGACACCCTGTTTACCATTTTGACATGAACCACACACAATAGGATATTTCAAGTTTAGTTTAAGCATCCCTTTTACAGCATCAAATCTAATCAACTTACCAAGCATTTTGA
Organism: Rehmannia glutinosa; assembly: GCA_016081115.2. Lineage (NCBI taxonomy): Eukaryota > Viridiplantae > Streptophyta > Magnoliopsida > Lamiales > Orobanchaceae > Rehmannia > Rehmannia glutinosa. The sequence goes on along the minus strand of CM071934.1, from coordinate 32,955,978 downwards.
AGTTCACATGACCTATTTTATGCTAAAGTTCAGTTTCATCCAATTGCACACGATGACACGTTTAGGTTCCTCCAATTGGTAGCAATTGTCAACTGGCCTCATACCTACTATAACACACAAGTTAGAATCATCAAACACTTCACAGGAATTTTTATCAAACTTCACATACAGATTTTCATCACACAACTGGTTAATGTTTATGAGATTTGCAGTAAGCCCCTCAACATGTAAAACATTTCGGAGCTTAGGAAGCCCTTCCATATTTAATGTACCTTTACCAACAATCTTACCATGAGTTCCACATTCATATGTTACCTTCCCACCATTGTACACCTCGTAGTCCATCAAATATTCTAAATTACCTGTCATATGACATGAACATCCACTATCAAAGTATCAGGTACCTACAATATTAGTCCTCAGGGATGTGTAAACAATATTACAATTTACTGCAGATTTTTGAACCCAGACAAACTTAGTGTTATGCAAAGTGTTATCGCGAGAGTGTCGTTACATTTCGGATGACATCTAGTGTGACACCTTTTTGTACTGTAGAAGATCGATTTGGGTTTATGACAAAAAGGTTTTATGCGTCCAGGAGCAAAATAATAATGACAAATAAAGTGGTGTTTCCTAGGTTTAGAACTCCATGAAAATGGCTTTTTATTATTTGAAGATTCTCAATTTTCTTTAGCCTTCACAAACACTAGGAGTTTTATACCAAAGTCCAGTTTTATTGTCGCATCATAAAGAAAGAATTTCATCGAGTTTCGTCTTACTTAAATTCAATTTCTTAAAAGTTTTAAGGGACATTTCAAGTTCATATTTTATTGTTTCTAGTTTATCATCCTTTCTAGTCAAAGAATATTTTCAATCGAGTCAAAGAATTCTTTTGTTCCTCATTTTACTTGGTGAGTTTTTTATTTTCCTTTGAGAGACGTCCAAGTTGTTGAACACGTTTGGGCCAATCGTGATACATCTCCTTGTAGGTCTCAACTATATTTGTCTCTTCATCATCGGAATCTTCTTCAGCCGGTATGCATGTTTCATCTACAAAAATAGAGTGTCAACAGAGATGTACCTTTCGGTGTTCGATATTCCGAGCAACACCTCCTCGATTTGCATAGACTTCGTTCTTTCGATGATCATGGAGATAGTTGGATCTATTATCATCTCGATTGCCTTCCCCAGATTCGTCATCACTCAAATTTATCACTTAGATTCAATCCTCTCTTTCGCAATGTGTTAGCGCATTCATTAAAGACAAAGATGGTCATAACCAATACATCAAGTACACGTGATGTTGGGCATGGTTGCGAATTGACCTTCCAATAAAAAAGTGAAGTCATCAACTGTTGGAGACTTCAACATATCGAAATACCTTAAACCTCCATATTTGCTTGCATAAATGTAGGATCGCACTTAGTGTAGTCAAGTGTCGGCTCTTGATGCCAATTGAGAGTTTTGAAGGTCCCAAATATTCTTTTTATTAGATGTCAGAGAAAGTGTTAAATCAGATGTTGAAATACTTCGTATAACATGCAGTGGAAAAATAATACACGATGTAAAATTTATCTACAAGTTATAAATAACTTATAGAAGTGTCAATATGACGAAATCACTAGTTGAATTTGTATTGTTTACAACTCAAATCTCAAAGTATCAACTAGTCTAGTAAAACAAACTCCTATCGAGTAGATCGTAACTTTGTAAATCAGCTCATCCAACAATCTAATTGAAAAACTCGTTAACGCTCATGAATAAAATAATATGGACAAAAACCTAGCAACAAGTCTCTAATCGGTCATGATATTAATTCTGGATGTTTTAGACATTTCGAATAACACCTGCTTCAGTAAACTCTTCTTCAGCTTGATTGTCTTGTTGCTTTTCTTTGACTGAATCTCTCTTCGTTTTTCTCTCTTATTTTCATGTGTCTTAGTTGTATCGAATAAGAGGAAGAGCTCCTCTTTATATAGCCGAATTCCTTGAGTCCCAAGAATCCTACAAGAAAATAGAAATAAGACAAGCACAAGTATAGAACAAGTAAAACTCTTCAAGTTAGGAAATAAGATAATATCTATCAAGAGTCCTACCTTATCAATATATATCCTAACATATCTAGATATATGATTTATCCAAAACTTACCATATATAAAAATATTTCAACTGGATATTTACAAATTAAATCTTTCCATATCTATTCAAACCCTATATTCTAGGAATAAGTCTAGAAAGGCAAAATACAATCCAAAAAATTAAAAATACGTGATTTGCTAGGAATCGTAAACCCTAACAATAATTCTATTTTTATAAATAATTCTAAATTTAGATCATGTTATGAAGATGTTTATGGAAGCGTTTCTAACGCTCAATAAACCTCGTACTTTTGATATGGGCTTGAAAGTCTTAATCGCTTCGACCAATAATCAATTCTTTTTCCCACATCATTCTTAATTATACATCAGAAGAAATTAAACGGTTATCACTTATGACATTGTTAGCTTCAATAGCAATATCCATCAAACCAAAAGAAAAGACAACCTTTTCGAGCCATGTCGATGAAGTTTTCCCAACTTGCGGCTAGAGAAGCCACGGCATCTTAGCAAAAATCTTGAATTAAATGCGCAGGGCCAACTCACTGTTTATTCACGTGTACTCTAAAAACTGTCATATATATGTCACTATTTAATACACAAAGTCAGAAATCTAATGATTTTTCATTTGGTTTTTCTTTCTTAGTATAATCTTAGACTTCAATGCGCATTAAGTTACCCGGCTAGCTGCCTATCTGGTTCTAACAATTAAAGTTGAGATTTTATCTATACTATCTTAAAAGTGTGAATGTTTCAAATTTTGATTTGACAAAAATATCCATTTGACATGGTAAACTTTAGGGGCAACTAAGTAATTGGATATTTATTTGGCTTCTATTTGTTCAATTACAAGAGAAGTGACCTTTTATATTCTACACATCAAAAGTATTATTCTTTCATCTATAACTCTTAAAATATTCTGAATATTGAAATAATATTAGTTTCATATTAAACTACATTTCGAGAGCTTTCTAACCATATGTCATAAGCATATATAAGGATTTTACATGAGAAATTTTCAACCTTATAAAGTTCAACACTAAGTAGAATTAAGAATTTATGTTTTCTTATAGTTTTGTTATTTATCTAAACTTTTCTAAAATGTTCATTTATACCTTTTTTTTCTTTCAAAAAACCAAAAATTTATTTTTTTTGATCATAACACTAAGAATACTTTAAATTTCTTATAAAATAATTTTCAAATTAAATTTGATTTCAATAAATCATCAACATGTTCTAAAACATATATCGTTATAGAAGAGAATTTTAATTGTTAAAGTTTAGTATGATGAAAAATTGTATATTTCTTATATTCTTTTGAATTTTTTGAATAATTAAATATGTCTATTATAATTTATCAGAAACATATCAAAATACAATAGATATGATAAGAAAGAATAAAATAAAAAATATTTTAGTGGTTTTGTTATTAAATAAAAAGTAGAGAAAATACATAATTCCTCCATGATCGGAAAACTCCCTCAATTAGTAATATATAATTTTGAAAATTAATTTTATTTATGGTTGTTAAATAAATAATATTGAAAACAAAAGAGTTTCTTATATTATTTTTATTTAAATCCCAAACATATTTTATTTTAATTAATCATATAAGTAAAATAAAAATTATAAAATAAAAAGAATGAGATTGACATGAAAAACAAAAAAAAAAAATAAGAAGAAAAACAAGTTTGTCGCAACAACAAAAAATTACCTTTTAAATTCTAACTATATGTGTTAATATGACTTTTATTTAATTTTTTATATCTTACATTATAAGTTTTAGTTTCTAATTTGTTATTTTTGTGAATATGTTATAATTTCAATCTTTTAATTATTTTATTTTCTATAAAATAAAAGAGCAAGTGCAAAAAAAATATTAAAATTTTGTATAAATATATTTATATAAAAAATTATAAGGAAAACTTAATAAAAAATCCATATGTATTAAATTGACATTTATGATAAAATCTGAATGTCGTTTGAAAATTACACCCTTAAAAAATTATAAGTTTAAAATATCTGTATGATATATATTTATAATAAAAACATGTACCAAAATAATTAAATTTTAATGAAATGATGTGAAAAAGTGAAACATAAGATAAAATCGGATTAAGTCTAAAAGATCATATATGATACGCAAATGAAAAAAAATAAACTCATTTAACATATACAAAGTTAATATTTGTTGAGAAATTAATATATTACTTAAATTGTATGTTAATTCAAATACTAAAATAACATTCATAACAAACAAGTAAATAAAATAATTACAACAAATTAAAGTGAAAACCACGAATAAAATATATTTTAAAAGAAATGGTTATATTTGACATTGATGAGTTGAGACTGGCCAAAATTATTTTAAGAGTTAATCTCATATATATATATATATATATATAGATAGTTCAGGATTAAACCAAATGAAATATATTATAAAAATTTGAAAGAATAAAAATAAATAGTTAAAAAAATATGTGTGTCATAGCTGGAAATTCTAAAAAAAAAAATAGAATGACTTTCATAATATGTATAATTTGACATTTTGGGTAAAATATCAGTTCATTATAAAAGTACATCTTTATGACTTATAAATATTCAAGAACAAAAATAATTATTATAAAATCCGGTACAAATTATTCTTATTTTTACAAAATTAAATATTATGAATTTGAAACTAGAATCAGAAATGAAAAGTCGCTGTATGTATGTGAAATTGTAGTAAAATAAATAAATAAAATAAACTTATTTAATATGAAATAATTTGATATCTATGTCAAATATTTTTTAAATTTCATGTTAATTCAAGTGCCAATATAATATTCAAAATACTATTTATGTATCAAATTTTCTGTGTTAAACCATACAAAAATAAATTAGAGTGAAGTGACCATGATTAGTGCTAACTGCTAAGTAATATGAAATCTCATGGCCATAAAGAGGTATAAGAGAATAGTTAAGGGTTTTTTTTTACAACTTGATATCAAAATTTTTGGCAACTATATTTCTTATTTGATCAAAAATTAAATAAAAACTTCAAATAATGATTAAAGTATTATATACCTTTCTCGCAATAAAGGCACTACAAATGGATTGATAATTATATTTTAAAATAAATAATATGATTTTATAAACGAGATTAAAAGAGCTCAATTTTAAATGTAAATTCTCTTCAAACAAATATATATTAGTTTTAGTATACTAATAATAATTGCTATTTTCTTAACTATACGTCTTACAAAATTCACTAACTATGTAAATTATAATATTAACCAAAACAACCAAATTCAATTGCAAATACAAACTCTAATAGCATAACGTATCTTTCTAAAATTTTATGAAATTTAAAAAAACTAAATTAGTTTTTAGTTTATTATACAACTTTTAAAACCTTAAGTATTTGCAATAATTTTCAAACATAAAAAATAATTAGTATTATATTTAATTATTAAAGACCGACACATGAAAATTGTTATCTTATTTTTCTTTCATAAAATTATCTTTGGTTTTATTATTTATTATGTGAAGTTATTCTGTGTGCAATTGAATAGAGTTTCAAAACTAAGATTTCGACTTATCATTTTTCATAGTTTTATTTAATACCTGACTCTCGATGAAAATAATGGATTAACTTATATATTAGGTTAATGTTTATTATTCTAATACAGTGGAACCATGAAGACTGCAAAGTTTAAGTTTAAGTGTTATGATAAAATAATGACTTTGTTACTAGAGTTAAAATAATATATGGAACAAGTTTTTTTTACATATATATTATATTGTAATTTTTTTTAATTTCTTTAATCAAAGAACTGAGAGAGAGTAAATGAAGTAAGCACAAGAAGTATAAGAATTTGATTAACCTTTGTTTTTTGAATTGAATAACATAACAAATAAAATGATGACATTATGCTGGATTTTTGGTATAAAAGTTAATTAATTACTTTTTTAAGTAGTTCGATAAATTTTGATTTATTAATTATTAGCTTATTAATTATAAGATAAATTGCTTGTCTTATTATGTGAAATGCATCCAATGCTAAAAGAATTCAAAGATTAGTTAAGAAGAAAATACTTTTCTAGCCATAAAAATGAAATAAAACAATATTGATGAATGTCATTGTAAGCTAATATAACACTTATATTATTGTGAAACTACTTTTAAATTTTTTTGTTGGATTGAGTTTTGAAAATAATTATTCAAATCGATCTATAATTAAATTAAAAAAAATATTAAATACTTTGTAGTATATAAATTTAATTAATATTTATTTATTTATAAATCATTTTTTAATATTTAAATATTAATTAATAAAATTATTAAATAATATTATTATTTAAGTAAAGTCACGTGGATCACGTGCGACGCACGTGTTTCTTACTAGTAATTCTAAATGTATCAAATTTTGTATAATTAACTTTTTTAAGGAAATTTTGAATTTAACTTAATTCCACAACATGTATATATAAGTATTTCTCCGATTAGTTTTCAAAAAGAAAAAGTATTTCTCCTATTAATATACGTCATTCATTGTACTTTATAAATTATTAATTAACATAATGGAGAGAACTATTAATCAAATACTATTGTAGTAATGTAACTCCTTGAAAAAACTGCATGCTGGCGTTTGTTTATCATGAAAGCAGCTTTGTCTTGATTGACACATGCACTAATAAATTAGCAATGGGATTTGATACTCCATTAAAGAATTTGGCATGTGACTAAACATTACTAAAACTATTCCAACATCCAATCACATGGCTTAACACAATCAAAATATACTACATTAATATATTGTACTCTATTTCAACAACTCTCTGGCATGTCTTATCCAAAGATGGCCAATACATTGGGACTTACCCATAAAGATGAGAAACAAATTATATTGGAAGCACTAATCATTACTTCCCTAAAAGTTAAGGAGGGAACCCCAATAATACTAACATGTTTTGCAAAAAGATCAAGTGGTCACTGTGTCACCCCACCCTACCTAACCCTTTTGTTCCAATTTTTGTGTTACATTTCTTGTTTCATCCATCCAAATTTTTAATGACACTTGTCTTTCATTAGATGAATGGAATATGAAGTGCAACACAAAATTGGAACATACAATATGTTCTCCACCCCTACCACAAATAAAAATAAGGCGTAGTTACAAAAACGTCACTGAAGTTTAGTCTAATTACAAAAATTTCAGTTATTTTCAAAATTACAAATACCCCTATAGGCTACAGTAAGTATTACAAACACTCCCTTGAAATTTGTATTTATCTAAAAAATACTTTCTCTCTTGAGGGGTGATTTGTAAGAAAGAAATAAATATTAAGGGGTATCTATAATTTTAAAAGATAACTGAATTTTTTTAGCAATTAGGTTAAACCTCAGGGTGATTTTGTAATTATCCCTAAAAATTAAAAGTAGTAACAAAAAAAAATGATGATGATAGGTGGAGAAGTACTACTGCTCAAAGTCCCACACAAACAAGAGGCTTTGTTGAAGGAATTCTAAGACAACTGAGTCCACCACCGGGAACTATTGAGCAATCAGGCTCAGGCCTCTGCATATCTTTCCCAGGAATGCAATTCAAGCTGAAATCAAAACCCACATTCCTAAACAACAATCTGTCACAATCTTGGCTCAACCCAGAAAAGAAATTAGCAGCAACAGTCAAATTCAAGAGCCTCCTCAATGAACAAACCAAATCTGGCAACTCCCCTGATAACTTGTTGTTTGCAAAATTTAGAACCTCAATCCCACTCAAACAAGACAAAGAATCAGGCAAATGACCCATTAATGAATTTGAACTCACATCCAAAACTTGCAAATCACTCCACATCCCAATACCCTGAGGTACACACCCTGTCAGCTGATTATTGAGGAATAATATTTCTTTTATGCCCACATACCCCAAACTGAAAGGGATAGTGCCTGTGAACCTATTATTGGCCAGATTAATCACAGAAGCTGGTGAGTTTCCTAAATTCTGAGGAAGCTCGCCATCAAACAGATTGTTGTTGAGAAAAATAGCATCAAGTTTCTTGTTGAAAAGGTCCTCAGGGACTGGGCCTGAAAAAGTGTTGAATCTGAGGTCTAAATAGATAAGATTTGGGATGTAAAGGACTTGTGTGGGAAAAGGGCCTGAAAATTGGTTGTTGCTTAGGTCTAATTCGGTTAGGGATGAAAAATCCCTGAAAGATGAAGGGATAATTCCAATAAACCTGTTGGTGTTGAGGTGAAAATGGACAAATCAGTGAGAAAAGAGAGTTCTTTAACAAGGGTTCCTTGTAAATTGGCATGGTTGAGATCTATGGCTGCCACAACTGGGCCTGCTGGATTACCCATGAAATCTCGAGACTCTGAACAGAAAACCCCTTTGTAAGAACAGACATTTGGGCCGGCCCATGATTTCGTAACTCCAGTTGGATCATCTGTTATGGCGGATTTCCAGGCCTGGAGAGCAGTGTAAGCTCTGTTGAGGTTTGATGAAGCAGTTGGAGTGGTCGGAGTGTTTATTCCTCCGCCAATCCACACGCCGCCGCCGCCTACACCGACGCCTACGCCGCCGCCGACGATTACTGCAGCTTTTGTGACAACAATGGGGAGGAGAAATGCTAGAAGCCAGATATTCTCCATGTTTTTAGTTCAGTGAAAGTGAAGCTTAATATTTTTATTTTACTTTTTACCTATTTGATGGGGTTGCTTGTGAGATTGTACGAATTAGGTTGCTGCATTGATGAGTGAAGCTGGTGGGATTAATGTGGTTTGGATGAAATTTATTTTGTTTTTGTGGATTTGTTTTGTTTGAGATTTTGAGTTCTGTTCGGAAAAAGTAAGCAAAAGTTCTCTCTTCACACCAAATTTAGTACTTTGTGGTTTTCTAATTATTTTTAATGTCTTGGGTTGTTGAGATGTGAATAATGTGATCAAAGGTTTTTATTTTGTTTTGTGAGTGGAGTATCTTACTAGTGTATCCCAACAAATATTATGACTGCTGTCGGTGAACTTTTTATGAGATGAAAATAAAATTATTCTTAGTTTAATTGAGCTGAACTCCAACTTATTTCCAAGTCAAATATGATATTAGATTATTTGCTACGCTTCATTAAACTTTTAGTTCTATTGAAGTATATAACATCCTCCTATGTCCTATACATGGTATTTAAAAAGTGGTTTGTTTTAGCCATTTCGGCCGATTAAAATATTTTTAGCCATCTTTTTCAAACACATATTTTTTAGTCATTTCGGGGTATGAAATTTCAATATGTATTGCCGCTTTTCACCGAGGGACATTTTAGACCGCGACCAGGAGGATAATCTCAAGATAACGTATATTTTGTTTGTCATGAAATACTGTTGGCTCTTGATCCGCGGACCCCGTCCCATTATGGATATGGACACTGGTTGAGGAGGCCTTGGGGTTTAGGGCATTCCCATGGGGCTCCTACGTGTATAGGCGTCTCCTCCATTACATTGATACTAGAGTCCGAGCCCCCGATGATCCCGAGAGAAAGGTCCAGTTCACGCCTATGCCTTTCTATCATATACATGTATATATAATTTAAACATGTATCACTTTTAATATGAGCATTTCATATTGTAATTGGTTGATTACTTATTTGTTTTTTGTTTGATACAACTATGGGCATTTGAGACTATTCCCGCACTCGGTGGCACATTGCTCGATCTCCGGGTTGGAAGGTTGTCCTGAGGGGCGGACGGTTTAGATGCCCCAAGAGGACCTTCTGCAATGGCGTTATTGTAGGTCCCAAAGGGTGATGTGTAAGTTTTAGAAGTGGGGGATTGAATAAACTTACCAACTTTTCGATTTTAGTTCTTTTAAAATATTTTCGAGTTTACTCAAATCGCCTAAATCCTTGAGGACGATTAGGTTGGCTTACACAAAGAAAGTTACCCACTCAACAGATGATCGTGAAATTTTTACCGTAAGCGTGCGGTGTCAATTTTTAGTATAGTTTAGAAGTGGGGTTATCATCTCCACGGGGATTGGGATCAATTTTTATACTAAGTATTGTAATTATAATAGATCAATTCTATCTAGAAATCGAAAAGAGATGGATTTTTGTTAAACTAAAAAGAAAACTAAAAATAAACTAACAAATTGGTTCGAGACAAATTATCAAACACTTAAGAGATGAATTCTAGAGGTTGATTCACCTAGTTATCCCCTATGTTCTCAATTCAGTTCATTAATCACACGTTATTAATCTATAAGCCCAATATTCCTATCGTTTATCACTTTCTCTCTCGAGTGCCAAGTGATTCTAGGTTCCATTCGATTTCGATATCTCTATGAAAATCATAAATTAAACCCTAATATGCCCGATGAATATTCTATCACAGGCTTCAAAGATTCATAAACCTCTCGGTTATAGGAAACCCTAGGTTATGCAATTCTAAGGCCAAGCGTTCAATTACCTCTCGCGAGTGTCAAATCAAACAAACCAAACAATCTAAATTATTGATAAGAAAATACGATGCAATCAATTCAAATAGCACAAATAGATTAAATAACATGCGAATCTCATAAACTCGGAAATTAAAACATAGGTTCCAACGTAAGTTACATCAATCCCTAGAAAGATGGTTTAACTCATGTTAGATGTACAAACACTCATGTAAAAGTAATTATACATCTCAAGAATCGATAAAGAAAAACAAAAAGGAATTGAAAGGAGAAAAGAAGGAATTTCTCTCGTGTCCGGATGAGAAGTGCCTTCAATTGTCGCCCGAACCCTAACTCTGTGTTTCTTGCCTTGCGTTGAGCTCAAAATAATGTCCGACTCTTGTTCTCATGCGTGCCTCTTTGTATTTATAGGTCCAAAACCCACAAAAACCCGCCAAAACATAAATTAGATGATTGTTGCCCGTCAACGCGCGCTCAAAGACACTCATATGTGTCGTTTCTCGTCCATTTTTAGGGGTGCATCTTTGCGTCGCTCAATTTGGTTTGCACGTTTGATTTTAAGCGATGCATCGCTCTGCATTTTCAAAGCATTTTATTGCGTTTTCTCTTTCTCAAGTGCGATTTCTTTCTCCCAAACATGTTTTTCATCATTTTTCATCGTCCTTGACTACCATAACATGTATCGACTCCCTAACGACACCTAATAAAATAAAAATGACTCAAACGACACTAAAATACCCAAAAATAACACAAAATCCTAGTCTAGAATACTCAATACGTTAGTATAAAACCAACTTAACAAATACCCCCAAACTTAGGCGTTTTCTTGTCCTCATGCAATTACTGAGACTCTTGAAACACAAAAGACACGAAGGACACGAAAATATCGGCAATCGACTCAAACAGACTAATCGCAAACTTCACAACCAAACTCATTCGTCTCAAAATTTGTTTCACTACCAATCAAAGCACGCGTTTTAACAATGTGATCATGAGTGTGGAATGTTCATGAAACTCCGTTTTTATTATCCGGATAGATTCACGCAATCAAGTGTTTCAAAATGATCCACTTTCTCGAATATCAATGTGAAATGCTTACTGGACTCCATAGACTTGTCTTTCACACTAATCTCCACTAATGTAGGCTAATGTAACACAAGGATCAATAGGACTTTCAAAGCTTGTAATGTGGGCTTAGGGTAAGGTAGGAAAATATAGGATTATGTGGCTCAAATCACCCAAACACACAATTATCAACTCTTTCAAATCACCAATTAATAACTACCCTTCACTTTTTGACATCTCCAATGTTCTCACTTTATGAACATTTGATGTGTGTAAAATATACGTGCATTTTAGGGATTAAAATGATATATATTTGATGCATTTGCACGCGTATTTAGTATGTTTTTACTTGGTTTCCTTAAAAGGGCATGATCTGCGTATTCTTGTAATTTTTACAGAAACGGAGCTTAAAACGAAGAAATATCAATTAGAATGCCCGGTTAAGACGATGAATGTAAAGAGAAGATCAAAATAATGAAGAAAATGGACAAAAACACTTCACACGGCCGGACCGTGTGGTGTCACACTGACTATGTGGAAATGCGGTGTTAAACTACACAACCGTGTGAAGTTGGGCAAACAAGGGACGGAACCCGGGGCCACACGGCCGTGTGGGAGAAGGTAGAGAAGCGCACCACTTGCCGTGTCGGATCACACAACCGTGTGGGAAAGGTTTTGCACAAGGCCACACGGCCGTGTGGGACTCTGTCACAATGCGTTTTTGAGTTTTCTTCGTTCAACTCTACAAGTGATCTCTCCAAGCATCTATAAAAGAGACTCAAGTCTTGCACGAAAATATATCACTTCATACAGAGAATTGAAGATCTTCGAGAGAAGAAGAAGGCTAGGTCGCGAAGAACACCACAAAGGCTTTTACATCTACGGGAGTACAAGAGCTTCAAAGACTTGGAAGGAGAATCCATCCCGACAAGATGGTATTTTCTTTCTATGTCTAAGATCTCTTGTCTATGCTTAAACGATGTCATAATGTTGATTCAATTTGTCTACAAGTTTGTAATCAATATTTGTCATATCTTTCGGATCTTAGGGGCATAATTGAAACTGTGGATTCATGTTAAATATGATTATTTGTTTTCTTAATTAATTCATGCTTTCTATTTTATGAATTTCAGTGCTTATTTTTAATTGATTTTTATCTCGATCAATAATTAGCATGTCATATTTGTTAGTGCAAAATTCGAGAAGAGGAGTTCTAACAAAGACGGAAATCGAATTGAGACATAAATGGGTGTATCGAGTCGGAGACCTACAAATGTTTGTGGGGAGGCATTCAATTCATAGATTTTTTGGGATTTAATAAAAGTTGTATCGAGTCATGAGACCTACAATTGTTATTAATCTATTGTTTATCGCCGCCTGGGGGAATAGACTAACTTAGGAATTGAACCCATAGATTTGCATGAATTGGTTTCTAAAACTTTACTTGCATTTAATATTGAAGAAACATGTTGAGATTATGTGCCTAATATTGCTTCGTAGTTATTGAAAATACTTGTGGGGTTCGAAAATTTATTTATTTTTCCTTTAATTTTCAATTTTATTAATACTCAATATCCGGTCGCTTCAATAGAATTGGAATGCGATGTTATTATAGTCTAAGTGTTTGAACATCAATCCTTGAGGAATACGACCTTGCTTGACATTATCCTATAAACTACACTTTGTACATTTGTGGTTGTATGATCCAAATATTTTTGGCGAACAATCTTCAATCCCGCCGATCTTTTTTTTTTTTTTGAAACCCCCAAACTTAATCTTTTGCATACTTTACATATGGGGTTTCATATTTTCTTTTCTCGGGCAACTTCATGCAATTAAATGTATACCATGTTCATCATACCCTCCTCAACCTTCAATATTTTTCTATACTTTTGTGTATAAGTGATGCGTAATTAGAATTTTCACATGTAGGCTCTGGGTATTAGATTGGTACGCCAAAGAAACGGGTTTACAAGGCTCAAAGAGGGACACTAGGAAAATATTCAATATAAAGGTAGGCATTTTTGGCTCTAGCTATTTCAAAGATGGCCTAAATCACTTCCCTTAATATTACTTCACCTAGATTTCGCCTCGACTAGTGTTTAGACAAGTTCTAATCCGGTGGGATCATTCAAGTAAACACTCAACCGCACAAATCATCTCCAAATAAATCAACAGAGTTAAGCACATAGATGAAATAAATGGGAGAAGAGTAGATCACAGCTCAAACACATGCTCTTTTGACCGTTCAACTCATATTCAACAAATTCACTTAGTCATGTAGTTTCTGATTACCCAAACGACTCGACTAGACTTTGGATTCTTTTTTCGTTTTTTTTTCAACTCAAGATTCAACTCGATGAATAAAAATAGATTACACCCCCAAACTTAGAACGATATTGTCCCCAATGGAGAGGTGAGAAAAAGGACTTTCCTAGTAGCCAAGGAGCTAAGGCTCCTTATCGGAGTCATGTGGTACTACTACGTGTATGAGGTGTCTCGTATAAGTACATTTTTGCTTCCTAGCGCACAAGCCCTTGGGTGTTGTCCGCCTCCGAGGTGTGGTCTTTTGCTTCCCCTTCACCTTAGCCCGCTCCCTTTTTGGTTTCACATCGTTGTAACCTAGCAAGGTAGACGAAAGCAAAACTCGTGGAACCACAGAAGTCGGTTATGGATGAGAAATCGAAAATCAAAGTACGTAACAATGCACCCAAGTGGAAAATGTAGTGCCATGTCGAGAAGACAAGCATAGGTATGCAAGATAGTACTCAACAATGTGAAAATGTCATTGGGGCATTTGATCAAACACCCCGTATGCATGAAGTTGGGATAAGAGGGTAAATACGATGATAGTATAATTCAATCCCAAAAATTCAACGCCCACACCTAATTCTAACACCGATGCACCGCCTAATTCGTCAAGGATCTCATCGATCATGGGAATTGGAAACTTGTCTTTTACTATAGGCGCATTGAGCTCTCTATAATCAACACAAAAACACCATGTGTCATCATTCTTACGCACCAAGACGATTTGGAGAAGAAAATAGAGTATGGTTAGGTTTAGTTATGTTAGATAAATGTTTTTATCAAGATTTTGATGATTTTGTTTAAATGAGTTTTATACCAAAACAATGTTTATAAATATTGTCCAAATACTCCAAATTGATTTAAAATATTTTTACTAATTTTCCGGAGTATTTATTCAAGTTTATTTTCGACTAAAATATTGGACAACACTTTTGATGATTTTAATGTGTTTTTACATCAAAACGATATGTCTAATGTTGTCTAAATACTCCCGATCGGTTTAAAATATTTTTACAAATTTTTCGGAGTATTTTTTGAAGTTTATTTTTGACAAAAATCGGACAACAATTCAAGTTGGAGGTCGGCCGGTCGAGCAAACGGTCGACAGTACACGAAGAACGACAAAATGAAAAGCATTTACGTGAAAAAATGAGAGGGTGACAGTCCAGGAAGGGCCGATGGTGGGACCCCTCCAACCTCGTACCTAGATCGCACTATTTAAATACTAACGTTCAAAATTTTCTATAGGGTGACCGGTTGCCTGTGTATTGATTTGATAGTGTAACGCCGGTGAAGATGGCGGGAGTGATCGCCGGTGCAAGAAGGCACGGACAAGGTGCGACTCTGGCGGGCTTCTAGGCGGAGGGGGACATGAATGAACCGGTCCCACACGGTTAGAAGAAGAGGAGATTCGAGACTGTGTAGGTATGGGACTATACAATTGAGGAGAGCTTAAAAGATTTGATAGGTACTACTCATATCAACAAGATGCATCTTCTTTTCTAGTGCTCATCATGTAAAAACTCCGAAGTTAAGCGTGCTTGGTCCGGAGTAATAATATGATGGGTGACCCCGGGAAGTCAAGCTCTCTCGGTGCGCGTGAGTGAGAGACAAAACGCTACTGGAAAGATTCGTGTTGGTTTGTGGGGACGGTCGTCGATCCGGAAGGCGGGCCATTACGGATGGTATCGAGCGGCACCTCTCCTAGTAAGGTGTGGTTCGGGACGAACAAGCGGAAGTCGGTGGGCATGTAACGCCCGGGGCCGAAGAGGGCGGGAGTGATCGCCGTGCAAGAAGGCACGGACAAGGTGCGGCTCTGGCAGGCTTAAGGCGGAGGGGACATGAATGAACCGATCCCACCCGAAGAAGAGGAGATTTGAGAGAGGTGTGTAGGTATGGGACTATACGATTGAGGAGAGCTTAAAAGATTTGATAGGTACTACTCATATCAACAAGATGCATCTTCTTTTTTCGGTGCTCATCATGTAAAAACTCCAAAGTTAATCGTGCTTGGCCCGGAGTAAAAACATGATGGGTGACCCCAGGGAAGTTGCTCTCGGTGCGCGTGAGTGAGGACAAAGCGCTACTGGAAAGATTCGTGTTGGTTTGTGGGGGACGGTCGTCGATCCTGGAAGCGGGCATTCTGAGATAGCAAAATTTCTACCGTTGGAATCCTTATCGCCAAGATTTGCTTTTGATTTTTGTACAATATTTCTACATCTTGTGGTCCTCTTTTTGTAGACAAAAGTGAAGAAGGAGGAGCTTATGTCTATGAAGACTCTCCTATAAATAGAGGATGATTTGAAGACACAAGACACAACACACAAGCATACAATACAACAAGAAATCTGCAAAATTCTCCAAGCTTTCATTTTTACATTCTTGTTGTAATAGCCTAAGTTCTTGCACTTGCACAATCTTGAGGTCTAGGCTTTTTGTTCTTGATTACACTTGCATCAAAGTTTGTATACTTCATTTATTGAGTTGTAATCTTGAATTTTTCTATCATCCAAAACAAAATATCCTTGTCGTGTTCTTGTGGTAAGAACACACTTGGGTGATCTTAGGTGTTGTAGAGTGTGGTACTCTTCATAGGTGTTGAAGGAAGATTGTGGTAATCTCCTTGAAGGTGTTGTAAGAAGATTGTGGTAATCTTCAAAGGTGGTGTTGTATTAATTGTGGTAATTAATAAAATCTTTTTCTTTTTGAAATCCATCCAGGAGATCTTTGGGGTGGTAGAGGATTAGGCCCAGGTGGGTTGAACCTCTATAAATCGATGAGTGTTGTTTAATTTCCGCATTTACATTCTTGTCATTTACTTGTTCATTCGAAAAAAGGGCGATTTGCGAAAAATCGGCATAATCTATTCACCCCCTCTAGATTATCGTAGCCACTTGGACTAACAAGTTATCCCTTACTCAAGGTTGTCGTGTATCAAATGTTCCATTTTGTCTTTCGATAATGAGGATATCTATAAGGGCGACATTAATTGGTTTTGTCCCGGACACCAAATGAATACAATGATCGAACAACCGATATGGTGGCACTGATGGTGGCCAAAACCAATCTTGATATGACTACAATATGTTTGCCACATGTTGGGGCAAGTATTGTGGAAGAAAGAACGGCATAATTTCATCGATGGAAATAAATAGATGACTGGGTAGTTCAAATAACTCAAAAATTCATGCCTCTGAAGGACTGTAGTTTATGAAGGGAGACTAGACTAGGAGTGCCCATATGCTCACCACAAAGATCAACTGGTGTACCTTCTTAAAAGAGCTTCATCGTCGAGTGTTCGAGCAACACGGCCAAGTTTCTAAAGCCGGAGATAAACCTAACACCACATTCGAACCCTCAATATCCAACACGAAATCAATAGTAAAAGAGAGACCTTGTATAATCAAGGAGGTCCATGGGCATGAATGTTGTCACACCAACGAGGCGTTGCTACCCGTGGATACCCGAAAATGTGGAATATGAAGAAGCTAGAGACCCAATCGCTCGACTAATGTAGGTTTCACGAAGTTGTGGGTACTCTCATTATCATATAGAACCATAAAGCCATGAGCACCATACATACCAAAAACTCACAAAGAGCCTATGTGCATTTGAGAAAAGGGTTTGAATCTTTGGAGATATCACCTTCGATATCCTCGATACCAGCTCTTCCCACTTTGGTAGGTTCAACGCACACAGGTTCGTCATCATCATAACCTAGGAGCAATAAGTATTTGTTACGGCACCTATGATTGGGGCCAAATTTCTCGTCACAATTATAGTAGATGAATTGTTCATGCTTTTCGTGGAGCTCGGTTGGAGTAAGACAAAGATATGGATAGCATCGGCGAGGGAAGGAGATCACTTTGGAGATGGGGTTGTTTAGTCGAGGTAGGGTGGAAGAAAATTTAGGGATCACAGAGGGTGAAACCATGGAGTAGATGAAAAAGCTAATGAGGAGGGGCTCATAGATGCCTGGTCACTTTGTTGAGGAGAGATTTAAATTGTGCTCGAAATTCCACCACGGAGGCGATTTGTGTGAGTTTGGAAAGATCACCCTCATAATTAGCATAAATAGTTGGTCGAAGCAATGTTTGACAAGATTACACAACTTTAAGGTTGCAAACCCAAGTGCATGTTGTCTCAAATAATGAATTTCTCGTGAGTCCGAGGTCGATACACAAATGAGGTGATGTAAGTTTACATGAAATGTTTTTTTTACCCGAAAACAACTTGTATTTGTATTAAAACTCAAGAGTACAGAAGAGGATTCCCGGATACAAGTTTTTTGAGCCAATTAGGAAACACATCAACATCCCAAACAAAAGGGGATGAGGAATATAAAGCAAAACAAGCAATTTTATGAGCACACTCATTAGAGTCACGAGACAAATACTCCAAGGAACAGTTAGGAAAATCTTTGAGCAGCAAGTTGATAGTTGAAGCCTTAAGTTCGATGTATCCTTTTGTTTCTCCGCTTGACGCACGCTTGAACGGCAAGGAGAGAATCGATCCAATTTTTGAGAGGGTACAACCGGCTCTCTTGGCCACTTTAATTCCTTCTTTGATCGCTGCGAGTTCGAGTTCGACACGGAGTTTGAAAAAGAGACCTTCTTGTCCAAAAGCCAATACCACCTGGCCCAAGTGATCCCGAACGATGCCACCGATACCAAAATTTCTCTTGTCTTCATTAAAGCGAGCATCCACATCCAATCTCAATAGCTCCACTGGTGGAGGGCTCCATTTAATTGTAGTTCACTTACCACCTACCTTAGACCAATTTGGATTCCCGAGCCTAGCCGATCGGAAATTTTCTAAAAAAATTTGAGCGAATTTGACACACATGTATGATTAAATTTTCCGTTCTCGTGAATAGCTCTCTGTCTTTCTTTCCAACCCAACCAAATGAACATAGCAAACACTTCAAACTCTGTTTTTTCTCGGTTTCTGTTGCATCCAAAAACAAACCTCCATGAAAGTCCCATTTTTTGCAAGTGGTCACCACCTAGCAACGCCGAACATGCCCAACTTTGTTTGATAATTGGGCAAAAAAAGAGGGCATGTGTCATCGAATCTTCCCTTAAAACCACACAATTTGCAATGTGTTTCAAATGGGACGTGGTGGGTTACAAGATTGCACCCGTAGCAATAAATTCGTGAGATGCTTTCCACCAAAAATACGGACTTTAGGGGTATGTTGAGGACCAAATAAACTTCCACCATTTGGAAAGTCCATAGTGCGATTGAGAATTCGGCGGGTTATACATCCTAATAGCAAGTCTATACCCTTTCTCGCATGAATAACATCATTTGTTGTCGAATTTCCAATATCTAGCATTTTTCGATCCGGTCAAGGATCGGGATCTCAAAAATTTGATCGTCAATATATTTAGGTACAATAGACAATACATGTTCAGTCTTCCAAGCTCCATTTTCCAAGAATCGCAAACCTTCTCCACTGGGCAAGGCTCCGTTGGGCACGGCAAAATATTTTGCAAAGTAGGAATCCAACGGTCTGGAAAATCCGAATGGTCCGACCATCCCCCAACCTCCGAGAATAAGCCTGCGTCAAGAATATCCTGGCTCCATATTATCGATCTCCGGATGTAGAAAGGCTTATTCCCCAATTGAGCTCGCATAATGTCATCGTGTCTAAAGTAACGTGCCTTCAGGACCTTCGCAACAAGTGAATCCGATTTGAATAATCCTCCGGACTGTTTTGCAATAAGAGCCTTATTAAAAATAATTAGCTTCCAAAATCCCAAACCTCCCAAGCATTTTGGCTCGCATAAGAAGTCCCAAGTACACCAAAGGTGCAACTTTTTTGTCCCCACCAACAATTCGCCACATCTTTTTCAATCTCTTCACACACCGAAACTCGGAATTCGCAAGCATGACATCGCGTATGTTGGGATTGCTTGCAACACGGCCTTCACAAGTACTTCTTTACCCCCTTTTGAGAAAAGACGTCGGTCCCAACTTTGAATTCTATGTAGCACCCGTTCTTCTCGGATAATTGAATTGAAGCATTTTGCTCCTTATTGAAATTGTTGGGAGTCCCAAATATAACTCATGTTGCTGCACCACAGGGGATAGTAAGGAAAGATTTAATGGTCTCCACTATATCGCATTGAGGTGTATTTGGATGAATGTGAGAGTTGATTTATCAAAGTTGATCATTCGCCCGGATGCTTCCTCGTAACACTTCAATATCGCTTAAATATTTTTGCTTTCTTGTGCTTCGCTCTAAAAAGATTAAGCTATCATCCAAAAAAAAGTGTGAAATATTTGGACACATGTTTGCAATACGAATGCCATGAATTCTCTTTTCTCTTTCAAACTTGTCGAATTAGTGAGGAGGGACCATGAGCGCATAAGACAAAAAGGTAGGAGGAGAGGGGTCCCCTTGCTAATTCCTCTTTTCGGGATCGGGGCGTCCAAAAGTTTCTTGATTTAGTGAAAACACGAAAGAAACCGACTTGATACATCGATTGATCTTAGTGACCGATCGGCACTAAAACCCAATTTTATCATCATCGCCCGACAAAGTCCCACTCTACTTGATCGTATGCCTTGCTCATGTCCACTTGAGCAAGGCGTACTTTTTTATTTTTTCGATGATTTCGCATCCGGTGGAGTACATTCAAACCCCAGAATAATATTATATGTGATTAACCTTCCGGGATGAAGGCACTTTGTGTATCATCAATAATAGACGGGAGGATTTGTCTAAATCTATTTGCCACTTTGTTTTGGAGACTATTTTATAACAGAAATTACATAAGCGTATCGGTAGGAATTCTTTGATAGAGAGGGGATTCTTCACCTTCGAATTAAAGTAATAATGGTCCGATTCCAATTTTCCAGCTAGCCCCTTCGAACCTGGAGTACCATTTTTGTCACCTCGCCCCCACAAAGTTCCAAAACCGTTGAAAAAAATAGCCGGAAATCCATCGGGGCCCGGCGCTTTATCGACCCCCAACGAGAACACTTTGCATTTTTCACCTCTTGGCTCGAGAACAGGAGCACAGGAATTCATTCATTTCAGCGCTTACCTTCGGTTCGCAATCAATCACTCTTTGAATATTTATTGCGGTGTTAGCATTAGATCTAAACAATTTTTCAAAGTAGTCGAGGATTATATCGCCATCCCTTTCAAATCCGAACAAAGCTCCCCGTGGCTAGAAACCGGACCCATAATGTGATTTCTTGTTTTTCGGAAGTAGCACAGGCATGAAAAATTTTGAGTTAGAATCTCTAGCCCAAGCCACGTGTTTCTACTTCTTTGTTTCCAATAGGCCTCATCTTTCAATGCAAGTAACTCAACTTCTTTTTCCAGTTGATTAATTTTGTCGACTTTGATTCCCACTCATCACTATGTTTCAAGCCATTGAGTATTTTTCTTTTCATGTTCGATTCGAGTCGATTTCACGCGGATCCCACCCATCCTTGTAAAAAACTCGCCGCATGTTTTGAGCTTGTCGGTGAGAGAATATTTGACACGGGACATATTCTAGACATCCTCCACCACGTCTTTAAACTCGGCCTCTTCCATCCAACAAGCTTCAATTTGAATCTCATTTTTTGTCCGCTTGGAAGATCTTTAATTGAGTGCTTAGGGCCCAGACCATTTTAATAGGGCGATGATCGATCCAAAAAAATCCAGGGTGGACGCCCGGCGGTGGAAAAAGGTCTCTCCACTTCCCGTTGCATACAAATCATCCAACTTTTCAAAAATCATCTCTTTTGCTCTTGATTTTCCTACCCAGGTGAAGAAATCCCCCGCTTGCAACCTCCCGTAAATTACAATCATCCAAGGCGTCTCTAAATTCTCTCATCCGAGAATAAGCCCGCGTGTTGCATCCTCTTTTTTCACTTATAATGCAAATTTCATTGAAATCACCCCGACCATCCACGGTAGATTCTCCAGATGTCCCTTCCGTTCAACCTTCTCGTAGTTCCCATGAGAACTTGCGGAGTTAGGTCTCCGAGTTCCCATAGAAGCCTTGTGAATCTCCATACTCTATGTTCCTCTTCAACCACGCAATCGATATGTGCAACCGAAAAGGACTTAATAGTAATTTCAACATTGTTTGCCCAAAATAACATTAAACCACCACTTTCCCACAACAATTAACCACAAATTGTCCCTTAAATCCCAACGCAGTCTTCCACCATGGGCACCAATGATTCACCATTCTTGTTTCACTCAAAAAAATTGAAGAATTGTGTTCGTAAAAACAACCTGGCGAAGCTCCGGAATGCTCGGGGATCGCCCAAACCCCGCGCATTCCAATAGATACAACTCATTGTTCTCGGCGGGGTTGCCGAGCAACCTCCATGATTACATCGCAATCAAGTTTCCATCAATCCATCCATGAAGTCTAATTTTCTGTTTTTATACTTTATGTTAGTATCCAAACCATCGTCACTCTCGGCTTTCTTTTATTTTCATTTTTAATCCTCGAATCCCTTTCACCGGCTTGTGGTTTCTTTCTCCTCCTTGCTCATTTTTTCCATTTTTTGGGGCTTCGTCCGGTGGAGAGCATAGTATCAATGCTAGCCTCTTCCCCTTTCTTAGGGGTACTGTTCAAATTTTGGATTATTGTATGCCTTTTCCACCATTTCTTCCTCCAACCTTTTGCTTAGGTCCATCCGAATATCTTTATTATGTTTTTGTTGGGTCTACTTTCTTTGATTCATCTCGCCATTAGAAACCACCTTCTCTCTCTCACCCGAGTCTCTACCTCGATTGTCGGCATCAAGTTGGATATTATTGTTGGGATTTTCATCAAATTCTTTACTCCAGGATGGGGCTTTTTTGGAGGTAGATGAGCCGAGAGAAGGAAATGCGAGTCGGGGTTCGCCGCCTCCTCCTTATTTTTCTTGTTATTTGAATGACTACTAGCCCTTCAACCATGGACCAAACGGTGGGTTCTCCTTATCAATTCCTTGCTCGCAACAATCTTTCCGGATGTAGCCAATGTGGTCGCACGTAGCAATGTAAATCTGGTAGCCTTTCATAAATAATGATTATAATGACTTCTTGACCTCATGTTCAACTTTCACAGTCACACATTTTTTTAGGGGTTTATTCATCTCTAGTCGAACTCTAACCCTAGCCTATTTACCCTGTAAATTCCCTCTTTCCCCTTCATCGATGTCAATGACTCTTCCCACCTTTCCCCAATCGATTCAGAATTTGCTTGTTCATAAATGTGAGAGGTAAGTTGTGAAGTTGAATCCATATATCCATGTGGTCAAATATAATTTCTCGTGGATTATGGATCCCCGAATTTCCGGAAGAGGACTAGGCGGAATAAGTTCCACGGGCCTTCGTAAGTGCTCGTGTCGATCTAAAAGCATCGAAATCCAAAATAAAGAGGTTATCTCCAACTACCTCCACCTCAACAGATCCGGTGCTTTGAAGAATCCTGGGCATTTGTTGTTTGAAAGTTTCACGAGGTATTGGTTTATTTGCATATACTTTAGCGATTAGGCATAGCCGCATACGGTCCAATTCTTTTTGATAGTCTCCTTATCCAAAACTATTTTGTCTTCCCTCTCCCACATTCGTTGTCTTTAGTTTCTCCAACAACTTGATAATGTCTTTGTTTGATAAATGGTTTTATCATGATTTTGATGGTTTTATTTTTATACCAAAACAATGTTTTTAAAGGTTGTACAAATACTCCTAAATGATTTAAAATGGTTTTAATATTTACCAAGTATTTCTTCAAGTTTATTTTCGACAATATTGGACAACACATTTAATGATTTTGTGTCAATTGGTTTTTTACTTTGAAACTATGTTTCTAAATGTTGTCATAATACTTCCGATCGGTCTAAAATATTTTTACTATTTTTTTGAGTATTTCTTGAAGTTTATATCGGACAACACTTTTGATGATTTTATGTTAATGTGTTATTTCATCAAAATTATATTTCTAATGTTGTCCAAAATACTCCCCGATCGGTTTAAAATGTTTTTACTAATTTTTGGAGTATTTCTTGAGGTTTATTTTCAACAAAAATCGGACAACATTTCATTTCGAGGTCGACCTGGTCGACCAAGAAGCGGCCGTTACTGAACGAGTTTCTTGAAAGCAGAACACTTGAAACTCTCAAAAATGTGAAGGGTGACCGGTCCAACTAGGGGCCGACGGTCGCACCCACTGGGCCACCGGTCGACCACCCCCGGACCGATCTCCCGTGTGATTTTTGTTGTGTTCTTTTCAAATCTTATTTCTCGCGACGGTCGCCTCAAGTTTGACAAGAAAAATTCTAACCGTTGTGCGTGAGGCAGTTTTTCCTAATTTGTGGGATTGATTTCTAACAGCTATAATCTTGATTTTAAGTGCAATTGTTTTGTAGATATCGATTCCAAGAGAGCCTATCAAGTATCAATCATCTCCTATAAATAGAGAAAGTTTTGAAGCACAACAAATAAGAGAGAACAATACAACACAACAAGAAATACTCAAGCAAACACTTGGTCTTATATTGTCATTATTCTTGTTGTAATTTGCCTAGCTTATCACTTTCACACTCTTGAGGTTTAGGCTATTATTGATTACACTTGCACTCAATTGTATTATTCATTATTGAGTTGTAATCTTGAATTTTTGGTTATCATTCAACACAAGATATCCTTGTGAGTGTTCTTGTGGTAAGAACACACTTGGGTGATCTAGGTGTTAGGTGTAAGAAGATTGTGGTAAACTTCTTATTGAAGTGTTGAAGAATTTGGTATTCTTCAAGGTTGAAGATTGTGGTAATCTTCACAAGGTCTTTGTTGGAGATTGTGGTAATCTTCAAGAGAGATTGTGGTAATCTCAAAGGTGGTATTGAAGAAGAGTGTGGTGCTCTTCAAGGTGATGTTGTAAGGTGTTGTATTAATTTTGGTAATTAATAAAATATTTTTTTCTTTTTGAAATCCATCCCGGGTATCTTTGGGGTGGTAGAGGATTAGGCCCAGGTGGGTTGAACCTCTATAAATCGACGTGTGTTGTTTACTTCCCGCACCTTTATTATTGTCTTGGCTTGTTTTGTTCGAAAAAGATGGCGAAATCGAAAAGATGGAGATAATCTATTCACCCCCTCTAGATTATCGTGCCGCTTGGACTTACGTCTTCGGATCCATGTAGTTAAACCTCCACGTAACCCCGGAAAACCCAACTTCATCGAGTGCGGCCCGGACCGGCGGCGGGAAACCTACTCACACTAATTCTTCCTCGAGAGAAATCTTTAGGAGAGAAAACCACTACGTACCCCATTTTCTTATTTTTGTGTGTGGGCCCTTTTTTGTTTACATAAAATATTTTCTTTGAGAAAGAAATATATGTATTTAAACTAGTAAAAAATATTTTTCTCGTGTTACAACAAATTTGAATAATAAAATTGTTAAGGATATAGATTCACTCTTGATTTTGGATAAAGGAATGATTATATTTTGTTACCTCTTAAATTGTCACTATTGGAATTCATATACAATGAGGGTTCCAATACGAAGATATTATAAATATAAATAATGCAATAAGGTAAACATGTTGTATTACCAATTATAATTTATCTTTTAACGTCAATACTTGTTTATGGACTCAAGTATTCATGTATTCTCTTGTCTACAACAAATTAAGGTATCCACATTAGTAGTCGGTTGAAATAAAATCGGACATTTAACTAAATAGAACCAAGTATTTGTTGTGCCAATAGAATGCATAAATCAAGAAACATCACTAAACAAGAAGGGTATAATCTAAAATTAAATTAATGATCAAAATTATAAAATTCAATGTAAATCTACAATCACTCATTATCCTCCATCAAGAGTTTCACCTTATTTCCTCAACAAAATAAACTAAGAAAGACATGAAGAAAGTAGAGAAAACAAAATATTGAAGGAAAATTAAAGAAAATATTTTATAAAATACTAGAAAACCTACTATAGTATAGGAAAAACAACAATGAAACTTTCTTTTAATCCTCAAACTCTAACTTTCTCTACACAAACTTGTCATTTACAAATTTATGACCTCTATTTATAGGCAACACAAAATTCTTTTGAATATTATTTTATTCTTTATTTTTAATACAAATGAGAAAAGTCTGAAAATTTCAAACCAACTCTACCACCTTCTTTGGCTAGTCATTTTGTCAAGGATTTTTGCACCGATTTGAATGAATTCCAACTACTATAGACTAAGATATGATTGAATTAATCAGAGTGGTTGGCCTGTGGAATTATCCCGTAGCAACTTGTTTGATTTTTAAAAATATTCGCCGACCGAATTTGACTTTGGGTTCGAATCAAAGTTGTAGCCCAATGTGTTGTGGAATTCATTTCAAATGGACTTGGGGTCTTGAGTTATACGCCCAAAATACGAACTTTGCTCAAGTCTAGAAAGTAAATGAGTCTCTTCAAACTTCAAATTGCAATGCACTTTTAATCCAAGAAAATATCATTCCAAATTTTGATTTAGGTTTCAATATCTTTGAAAGTTTGTAAAAAAAAATCATATCTTCAAGAATCAACCCAAAATCATGTCGAATTGAAAGTTCCACGATCCGAATCGCACTAAAAATGCATTCTACTACAATTTTGTGTTGATTTCCTATTTTATTTTTAATTTATAATAATACTAAAAATTTTATACTCTTAATAATGATAATAAAATAAAATAATATTATAAACCAAAAATAATTGTATATTGTTTAATGTTCATCATATAGCGGCAATAAATGTCGGCCAAGTCAGAATTAAGCTATTTCGACCGGCCCATTGAAACCAAGTCGTCGCCCGGTCTTCCAAGTGGAAGGAAACAATCTGAAGAGGAGCCTCGTCCGGTGTCCCTGGAATTCGAAAAAGGCCACAATACGGAAGAGCCCGTCGGTAGTATCCGAGCCATCAAAGCGAGGAACATCCAATTTAAAAAACGCACTGGGGAACATCGAAACAATGGTGCGCAAAGTCCGCCGCCAGTGGTATCGGGGAAGTGAACGAAGATTCACACTAAGGCTTAACAAAAATAATAAAAAGAGGCAAACAATTCAGTTTGCATTCATTACAAATTGGGCTCTCACTTCCTAAGATCATATCCATAATCGCTAAGTACCCGGGCCTTTTTGTCATTCTTTTAGGCCTAGTCTCTTTTCCTTCATGGGCCTGTGTTTCTTCTAGACCTGCTTCGCCAACTTTCAGAAGGCTGTCATGTTCATTTGGAGTTGTATCATGGTGCCACCGTGAAAGGGTTATAACGGCACTAGCAGTTTCGTCGGCACCAATGGTTGGAGAAGTGAGTTAGGCTTCATTTGGAATTTGGATGGAAGAATTTGAGCTATGGATTTCAAATCCATAATAACAAATCTACTGAGGTAGTTTGACGGAATCATTCTATAATGGATTTCAAATTCTTGGAAGCTATTTTTGAGTCATTTTGGAGAATTTCAAATACTTCTTATTTGGAGTCATTGAAATTCTTCCCTAAATCCTCTCCCCAAACCCGAATCCTCTCATCCAAATGCATCTTTAATGTCTATGGCTTGAGAGGCAGCCAAAGAGTTGGAGTTTCGTACATTTTCCAAATTGAGATTTGAGAGTTTAGCAACAACATTAGTCAGCCTTATTCAAAGTGCTGCATTCCCTCAAAAACCAAAAAAAAAAAAAAAAAAAGAAGTGCTGCATTTTGTTAAAAATTTAAATGTAATTATACAATTAAAATAATTTTGCATGAGCAAGTCTCTTGTGAGACGGTCTTATGGATCTAAATCCGTGAGACGGACCTCCTAAGGGCTCCGTCTTGAGAACATGAACCATGAAAATAAATTTAAAAATAATAATGAACCATGAAGAAACAAAAAATAAACCCTAAAAACATGAATCATGAAGAATAAACCCAAAAAAACAAAAATAAACCCAAAAAAAAAAAAAATAAACCCTAAAAAAACTAAAAATCCTAAAAACCCAAATCAATTAAAAAAAAACCCAAGAAACAAAATAAACCCTAAAAAAAAACAAATATAAACCCTAAGAAAAATAAAATCAAAAAAAAAAAAAAAAAACTTTAAAACTTTGTGTAAGGGCTCCGTCTCACGGATCTAAACCGTGAGACCGTCTCACGCAAGTTTTTGCCATTTTGCATTGGATTCAGACACCGTGCATCGAAAATCGAATACCGAATTAAAACTTTCGGTTTAGGTTCGGTACTGGTATGGTTCAATTGGCATCCAAACCTGTGCACACCTCTAAAGAATTCATTTGTTGACGAATATGAAAATTTAAAATTTAAAATCCATCAACAAATCTGATAAGCTTGTTTAGAAAATTTCTTTGACACAATGAATTTCAAAACTTTTAACTTCTATTTTGTGTTATTTTCTGAGTCAGTGGTGGATTTCAATCATCATTGAGATCCTTTCACCCGCTCAAATCAAAATTCTTCTTTTCATTTTTTTTTTTTTTTTAGTACAATGGGGAACTTGGGGAGGAGACACACGCACTCGTATGGGATCGAACCCGGTCACCCACCCTTACAACACGTCTTAACCAACCACTAGAGCACAAATCAAAATTTTTCTATCCAAACAGAACCCCAAAAGTAATATTTCTCTTGGTTCTTGGCAAAACATGTTGAGAGTGGTATGACTGAAAGAAACAGGCTCCCAAGGCTCAAAACACGAGAAAATATAAAATTCCATGTAAAAGTAACACGTTCCCACTTAAATAAAATGATTTAACCTTGCTGCAAGGAACTTTGATTAATATTGTCACCTGAATATATATATATATATATATATATATATATATATATCTTAAAACCTCGACCAACTACACAACAAACATCTTCCATTTTACCCAGAAAATGTAGAACATGGATTAGCTAGCCTGTCTTATTCGTCAAGATAATAAAAATCCAGTCTTTAGGCACTCCAGAAACAGCACAACACTGAATTAGCCACGATATTCCCAGAGTGAAAGTCAAGCTTGCAAAGAAATAAGCCCAACAGAGTACAAATATTTCAATACCTTCGGTCTGACAAAATTAGCAATGACAGACCAAGAGAACTTTGAAATACACAAAACTTTGCCATACTAAATACAAACCATACAATGAATCAGGCATTAAAGTGCTTCTTGCCTATTTCTTACATCCTTCTTCATGTAAGCATCCAGCATCCTTATTTCCATCTAATACCGTAAAAAAAGTTGATCAGCAATTTCAAAAATCCCACTAAAAAACAGGACATCAAAGAAGGTTTCTGATCTTAGCCGAACAAGGATATCTTCATTTTGAATGGAACCTGCTGCTGACAGCATCATAGCTTGGCAGATGAAGCACTGCAGATCGAGAGGGGAAATGAGAAAAACAGGACACTCAAAATCATATGCCCCAAAAAACATTTGAGGAAAAATTAATTACCATCGCCATAAGATGCCATTGTAAGGGGAGAGGATAAAAGCTTTTGTGTAGTTTTAGCAATATCTTGTGCTGTAATTTCATCAACAGCCTTCAAGAAATGCTCCACGGGTTTCCTAAATATGCAAAGTAAACAATTTATGGGTTAAGCCCCAAAAAGGCAAGTATTAACACTAAAAACTCTGCCAAATCAAAAACAAACACAGATGACTACATTATTTTGCAGAATTCAGAAAAGAACAAATACCATTATCCAGGCTCTAGCATAAGCTTCATTTGCCATTAGCTCAACAAAAATAAGTCATGAGAGGGGAATTGGTCAACCAAAGATTTCTTAGAGTGAATTCTTCCTTTTTGTTTTTCAACAGATTTTTGATACTAAGTGAATACAATATATCAAACGTGAAATAGACCTGCAACCCTTCAATGCATCTCAAGACAGATCTTTCCCAATTAACCGCCATTCAGGGCCGTCCCTAGGGCGGTCAAGCGGCGCTGCCGCACAGCAGCAAGAGCCCTCAGCAACCATTTTTTTTTATTGTTTAAAACATTTTGTTTTTGGATATCTAAAATAAAGAGTGTACATTTTAACTAAAACGCGGCCCAGCCGAGTGGTAGACGCTCTCCTCCTTTGTATTTAGGTAGTGGGTTCGAATCGCGCAGCAACTAAAGTTAAATTTTTTATTTGTTTACCAAAACAGAAATATTAGTACTGTTTAACAAAGTTACTCATAAAAACGTGGCCTAGCTCAATGGTAGATGCTCTCCTTTGTAAATTGTAATGAGGTGCTGGGTTCAAATCTCATAGTAACAAAATTTAATTTTTTTATTTGTTTAAATAAACAGCTTAAAAATGTTTCTATTGTTTACCAAAATTAAAAAATGTAAAACAATCTTAGCTGAGTGGTACGTGCTCTCCTTTGAAGTGAGGTCATGAGTTCGATTTTTCCAGTAACAAAAGTTACTTCTTTTATTTGTTTACCAAATTTTAGCCTTTTAATATCAGTCTAACGAATTTTCCTTTTTCATTTGTTTAACGCAATTTCAGCCTTTTAACTCAACACACCCAAAAATAGAAGTTGCAAACATTGAAACTGAAATATATTGTTTCATTACTTTATGTTTTGATCAACGAATTATTTTTCATAATAGTGACCAACTAGTTATTCTTTATTTTCTATATGAGAATAGAGGCCTTTTTTGTCCGAACCGGACCCTTGAAAACATAGGAACGGCCCTCTTCTCATTCTTCAGAATCACATTGAAGCCATTCATTTCATTAAGTGAACAATATTAGTTAAAGGGTGTTTGGCTAAGCTTATTTAAAGTATCTTATAAGCTCTTACATCTTATATGATGTTTTAAGAGCTTACAAGATGTTAGATACTTAGATCTTATTTTGAAAATAAGTTCTTGAAGTGTTTGGATAAAATAAAATGGTGGAGCTTATAAGATGTTAGTAATGGCATTTTTGAAATTAAGATGGTTAAAACTTAAAGAGGTTGTTAAAATAATATCTTATCCTAAAAATAAGTTTGGATCCCCCACTTTTTTCGAAAACTTATAAGCTCCTAACATATTATTTTAGGAGCTTATAAGATATTTTTTGAAAACATTATCAAAAACTTTTAGAGAAGCTTATAAACTCTCAAACATCTTGTAAGCTCAGCCGAACACCCTTTTAGTTAGGATCAAACTTTTTACCATCAACCATAGTTCTATCCAATTTAATGTCCCTTCAAAACCATATCAAATTACTTCTCAACTTAATCATTTTCAGTGGTTCCCCAACTGACATGGCTCTTCTATTTTTTTAATTACCCATTGTTGAACTCTTTGTCCATTCTTTATTTCTTTTTTTCTATTTTTCCTTTTTCCTTGTTTACAAGTTTTTAACTGATACCTAGACAAAGTTTTCCTAAACACTTGACAAAGGCTATTACGAGACAAGCAAGTAATGTTGAACTTGATTTTGTTTAAAAGGCATGAGAATATTGTTTATAGGTCAAACGATTGGATTATTTTTCATTGCATTTTCTTAATATTGTTCATCATTTATTGTATTATTTATTCGGCAAAAAAAAAGACATTGCTTTGGGATAATTACAGTCATACCAATTAACATTTTAATATGAAGGAAACTATTTTATTAGTGGACACTCAGAACGTTTGAAAAGGAAAAACAAGCATCAATGATCACAAATCACTTAGCATATTCACTCAGTAATCACTAACATGCAATTTTGAAGAAAAAAACCGTTACCGGGCGTACCTTTCTCCATATGTCAAAATTTGTTTACCAATGTCTTCTGATGCAACCATCTGCGATATTAACCCAAACAGTGAGAGAATATACCAGCACATTTATATGAAAGATAAGGCATTTACTTTTAGTAAAAGAAAATGAGTTATTTATTAATCAAATTTCTGGAATAAGAATTCAAAAACAAGTGTCTTAAAGCAAAATTGCATACTCTGGATTCTAAGTTCATCAAAATGGCGGACTTTGTGGATTGTTTTGCACGATCTAGCTGTACCTGGTCAACTGCAAGATCAAAATGAGGGAGCAAACAAGTTCAGAAAACTCATCAGAAAAACCAAAGCATCAAGCAAACAGGATGAGCAGATTTATAATCAGCAGACTTTTCTTCTAGCTCTAACAAACTAGGAACTCCATTAGAACACTGGAATGGGAAAAGGATAGTTTAAAAGAAGTTCAAGAAACTTGTATGCGAATAAAACTAGTGCATGCTTAATAAGCTTAGGGACTTATTCAAGAACTCTCAGGATCACCAGTTCCCAGAAACCAAAGGTATCGACAAATTGTGAAAGCAATTGAATCAAAGAAGACAAATATTTAATAGAGTTAGGTTCAAAACCTTCTCCAGGAGAAGCGACTGCAATGAGTTCTTTAACAGCGATATCAATAGCATTTGTTGCAAAATCAGAACCCTGAATCCAAGGAATTGGTTTCATCACTTTCACTTCAAATTTTACAGCAAAATATTTCTAAAGTGAGCAAGTGAAAAAGAATCTAACATCAGTAACCAGTATCCCAATTAAGATTCGTATTTTTCGGTTACCTTGGGTACGACAATTTTTGTATGAGCACAAACCAAGAAATATATCACCAAGACATGTGAAAATGATAAATCAGTATTCACGTGTTCCTACTTTATTATTATGCTAAATATTTATTGATTGAACAGAAATGCTTTTGATGGAGAACATGAATAACAAAAGTTGTCAGAATCCAAAATCTTGTGTCGTACTTGGTAAATATTATCACAAATTTGCTTTCAAGTTACATAGGCATTAAATAGATCAATTGGGCGTATGATAGATGGGCACATAAGAAACAATCATGCAGATTGACAAGGAAATAAATGAATAAAACTCAAAAAAAAATAGAAAATGAATTGGTAATGAAGTGTAATGACAACCCTGACAGCTCAAACCTGAGAATGATCCAGTCAGCATAACTATTAACACTCATCCAACTTTTCATCTCATATGTCAGAATTAAACTCCATCATGTACTTCCCCTAGTTGGCAGAAAAGTGACTAAATACAACTTGTAGAGGTCATAATTCCTTCAACATTATGATTGCAGGATACTCAATCAGCGTTGTTATTTGACAATATTTATTTAAGCTAAACTGTAAAACAACTTACAAATATAAACCTCAGAAACAAAAATAAAATAGCTATCCAGAGAAAGTACGACTAAATTAACTAACATGGCTACACTGTTAATTGAAGCATGTTGAAGACTGCTATGGAGTCATTTGGATATTCTAGTATAAAGATCACTATAAATGAATAATAATATCGAATAGTGAAAACTTGCTTCTTTCTTTCCTTTGTCAAGTCCAATGCTTTCTGAATCACATTGAATGTAGATCTCAGGAGAAACCTCATCAATCTTTCTCTGCTCCGGTTCTGGCCTTAATAAAAGTTAGACATCTTGGTCTTTCAGCTAAAGAACATTTCTGTTTCCATTTGACCTCAGTTTATCACATTCAAAGGTGCCCCTCGGCTCCCTCTCTTATTTCATTAATAATAGCAGCTTCCAGCAAATAGAAATAGATAACAGTCAAACATCTCTTCTTTCTCTAGAACATCCAAAAGTTTCTCTAGGTTCGTCACTGTTTACATCCCTTGAGGTTTTATACGATTTGAATAAAAAAACTGATTTATTTAGGTTCCTCTGATCCATCCATCACCCATTCATCACGGTACAGCCACTTCTGTTCATAATAATAAGTCCATGTCGATGCATCACTAGACATACACCAATGTACCACATTTCAAAGCACATCAATTTCTTGGTATAACAAAACCAGCTGAATATGAACAAAAGAAAACACCAACAGTGTAGTCAAAGCGGTAAGGCGCACTCGAGGCGACAAGGTCCTATATCGCCCGAGTCGCGAGGCGACAAAAAAGCGCTCGCCTAACTCGAGCAAGGCGCACTATCCATATTAAAAAATTTAAACATTTTTTTTTGCATTTTAAACATTTCTTTTGCATTTCCAGCTGCTACTAGCACTTCCACTATCCCACTTCCACTATCCATATTATTAATTATATATTATATAGTATCTATAAGATTATAATATTTTCAAATCACATACATAATCATTCAATACACACCAATTCTGACATTTTAAACATTTTTTTTGCATTCCCAGACCCATTATCACTTCCACTATCCATATTATATATTTATATAGTCTATACCTCCACTATCACTTCCACTATCCATATTATATATTTATATAGCCTGTACAACAACAAAAAAAAAGTCGGTTTGCATTTAGCCATAGAGAAAAGTAAACTGCAGAGAGAAAAAGAAGGAAAACTGCCACAGGCGCTTGAGGCGCACGCCTTGAATGTTGCGCCTCTAACAAAGGCGAGCGCCTTGGTCGCCTTTCCTCCGCCTAGCTCGAGTTGGTGCGCCTTGGGTGACCCCAGGCGCTGAACCTTCGCACGCCTCGCCTCGTGCGCCTAGGGCGCCGAGGCGCGCCTTTGACTACACTGAACACCAAAAGAATAATACTATAAAATGAATCAGCTTAAAAACACAAATATATAAATCTACTAGACCTCAATCAAATAGAGAGCAAGCAATATACATATCCCAAAACGTATTGCAATATTACCCACCAAACACAATTCCAGATACAAAAGTTCACTAAAGCTTTACATATGAGCAAATTCAAAAGACTTCCTTACAGTGGTAGCTTGAATTCCAAATAACCCAGTATGATTGTAAATGCTGTTGAAAGCAGAAAAGGACTGGATCTGGGGATGCTCATTCAGGACACGAAGATCTGCTTACCAATTAAACATAACAACGCATGACAAATCTAGCAATACAATTTATCAAACAAAATAAGACAGAAAATATGATGTGAGATTAGAACTTCTGATGAAAAAGCATAGACAAATAAATTGGAAGGTTTACATGGAAAAGTTACACCATGTTGATGGAAGAAACTTCTTTTAAAGCCTCACAGTGTGATTAGACCAAACATGCATCAGCCCAATTAAGGCTGAGATGTATGTCTCACAGAAGTTGAGATACTCATTTAGTTAAACAGTGTCATGAATACAAGTACAACTTACATAATCTTGAGTGCATCCCTTTTCCTGGACCGCCAGCTGAGAAAGATCCACCTCCTCCCATGAGCATCTACAAGATAAATACAATCAGCATCTTCTTACAAGATGATATTCAAAATTGGAAAAAATAAAATAATGAATTAACAGAAAACCAGATGGCGGTAAAGAAAAGTAAACAAGCATTAGTTTCATAAAAGGATTAGATAGAAGAAAAGTAAGCAAAAGAAAGTTTTTCAGATGCATTTTTCTTTAGAAAGAACAAACTAAAGAAAAAAACTTATGAGGGGTTTATACTAATTATTCAGAAATTAAAAAGAACAACCTGAAGAACTGTCAATATTACAGCATCCTTTTCCTTAACCCAGCCACCAGGAAGTTCAAAGGCAAGAGCAATGTGAGTTATCTGATCATAAATTGGGGAAAATGTACTACTGTCAGAGTTTCCAAATCAACAATCCCATAATAGGCATGAAACAGAATGAAATGTCATGTGGAATATATGTGATACACACCCCTGAATCACCTTGACGGCGATAATCCCCTCCTGTATAAATTGGCTTTGGCTCCGAAGGTCGAGAAACTTTAGGCAGATCAGAGAGAAGTGGTTCAGCATATTCTAACAGTTTATCATGGTCAACACCTGATGCTGCAAGGACCATCCTAGGAGCAGTGTAGTTTTCCTAAGCCATATATAATCAATTAGAAGAAACAATGATGCGTAATCAATGAAAAGAATCTAAACGTGACAAACCAGGGGGAAAGCTTTAAAAATAAACTGTTAGAGCATAAACAGAAAGATCTATGATTTGTGAGACTCACAGCAACAAACTCCTCCAAAACACTGCTGTTCAGTCCACTAAGTGCAGATTCTAAAGCCACGAGAGCATTGGCGTAGGGACCAGAGTAGCCAGTTGAATGAATAGCCTCCAAAAGCAGGTGCTGAGGGTTTTTGTAGAATTCACTCACCTCAGCGCTCAACTTATGGAGCTGAAAGGGCATAACAAAATCTTATTGCAATATCCAAAATAGCAAAGGAAGTATGTATGTATTTTCCAGATGAAGAAGACAAAAGAATACCTGTTCACTAACTTCCCAATCCAAAAAGCCGGGTTTCTAACAGAGTCAGCAAGAAGCTCTACCATATGCGGAATGTACGTCTTTAGTGCATCATAGGTGTAACTCATATGCTCCCGAGAGGCTGATGCAGTAACATTGCCACCAATAGCCTCAACTTCTCGCACAACACGCAAGTGGCTCCTGTTGGTGGTACTTTTGAAGGCCATACGCTCCAAGAGATGTGTGACCCCAAATGAACCAGGAGTTTCATAGATTGAGCCACAATCAACATATAAGCCAATTGAAGCTGCAGCGTTCTGATCAACAAACTTTATCAATCACCACATTTCACAATAATAATAATAATAATAATAATAATAATAATAATAATAATTTCTCTCTCACAGAGAGAAAAATTGAACATCATCCCCTACCGGTGATGTTTCAGACGCAATTCTGAGACCATTAGGAAGAGTGGTTATCTTAGTCTTTCCAGGCTCAACATAGTCAGGCAACGGCTCAGGAAGTGTAACATCCTTAAGTGGAAAGTCTAGTGGTGGAAGTGAAGACGACTTCTCACCCGTCAACCAACCAAAAAAACCTCCTGATGATTTCGTTGCAACAGCACTCGTGACTCGCATATCTAGCCAACCCCAGTAGCCTGTGCGGCCCTGTAGGGGGAGAAAAAGGAAGTCAGTCCATTGTGTCATATCTATAGATGATAACAAACACTCTCTTCCCATGGACAATTTGGGACACAAATAACTCAAGAATATGATATAGCCAGACAGTATATAATCATTAACACTTTAGGAAATTAATTCAACACTGCTGCACTGTCATAAAATAACTTTGTGGTCCCTAATTACAATTCCATGTTTTAGAAGCTAACAATAGGAACACCTTCCAGAAGAGACAACAGGAACCCTTAAGTTCCAGGAGGCAGCAAAACGATTCGATAATTATCACAAGGATCACTTTAACAAAACTGAAACCACATACAAAAATATATGCTCCCATAACTGATGCTTAGAATCAAATATTGTGATAATAAAGATATGATTTCTATCATAAGCAGCATTTTTATCAACAAAGTATGAAACGAACAAGAAATATATGTGCTCCTGTAGATACTTATCATTCTGTCAACAACTTCAGGGTGAATTATGTTAAGCATTAAAAATAAAGATTAAATTTTATCACAAACAGCACCGTAATGGCGTAATCAACAAAAGAATGAAAAACAGCTCAAATAAATGCTCCTATCAGATATATCCCATTCTATTGACAGCATCCTCAAGCTTAAACTAGGCGTTAATGATAAAGATCAAAGTTTCTTAGAAACAACATTACATTTCATCCATAAATTTGAAGCAACCCTGCCAACACATATACAACATTTACCACCAACAAATTAAAATACCCAGTCATCACTGAGCAACCATCAGATCTAAACATTAGGATCATGCTCATAGCAAAAGCGATACATACACACAAAATATCAAACAGTGCGTGCGAGCCGTGTGTGTAGATTGTGTGCGGTGTGCTGGTGGGGAAGAAGGGGTATGGAAGACTAGGGTTAAGAGAGAGAGCTAGAGATGATTACGTACCTTGAGAGCCCTGAGTCGAGACGCCGCCATTCTATACATACTGCAAATGCGATGGTCGATTGGTGAGATTCAAAAATGATGCGTTGGGTGTGCGAGGGTTTGGGACTGCAGATACAGCAGGAAAGAGGGAAGGAGAGTATACTCTATTTCGTGGAGAAAACGGGAAATGAGGATCCCCACACGTGAGAATGCTTCATTCAACCTGGGCTTTACACGAGTGAAAGAATTATGCCATTAAAATATAAATTATTTAGAAATTATACAACTAACTCCAAATTCTGTCTTTGACAAATAGAGCCCGGCCATGCCCGCCAAGCCCATCGAGCTTTTGAAGAAAAGTGGGTTGGGTTGGGTCGGCCCGATTTTTTGGTCGTCTCACAAAAAATGATTGACTCAACCCAATCCATATATATTTTATGTACAAAAATGAAGGTTTGGGCCAACACAAGCCCATTGGGACATTTGGGTCGGGCCAAATAAGCCCAATCCCAACCTCGAGTTGGTCGGGCAGCCCACAAGCAAGACTTGATTTTGCGACATCTATTGACAAATGAGCGGATTTAAGTACAAACCAATTAATAGTTCATTATCAAAAATATTATTGCCTACCCATTGACTTGTAGTGCGTGTAACAAAGTTGAAACTCGCCCCAATGGCAATGAGGCCGCCTAAATCCAGTTAAATGGTTCCTTGGGTGGGTTAGGTCTTATATGGTTATGTTTTTTATGATCAATTTCCAATTTCTAGTGTTGGGAAATAAATTTTGAGAATTAATTAGTTTTCTTATGAAAACCGGAATTATGTTTGGATTAATGAAAGAGAATGATTTTTATGTAGGTTTGGAAATGAGATAATATTTGGTTGAGTAGTTTTGAAGTAGTATTTTATGTATATAAATTTGAAAAGTGAGAAAAATCACTTTTGGTCCTATTAGACTAACCCCGATGATTTTAGTCTCATGTCTTGAAAATAGTCCCATAAGATTTTTCTTGTCTCACTAATGGTCTTACCATTAAAAAATTAACGGTCAAACTGTCAAATTGAAAGTCAAACATGCAATTTGGGACTAAAAGTGAGAACAATGGGACTAAAATCATCAGTGCTCGATCTAATGGGACCAAAAGTGATTTTTTCTCTAAAAACTAAATATAACTAATATCTATTTTAAAAAATATATTATCATTAAAGTTACTATTTTTTATTTATTATAATTAAAAATTGACAAGTAAAATAAATGATAAAATTTATAATTCAACTTTTTTTTTTATTGAATTCAAATATATATAAAAAAAAGATAGATCTTGCTAACAAGCCAAGCGGCTAGGTGTTAATTTATAATTCAACTTATATAAAATAAATTTTCTCAAATATAATTTTTAAAAATAGATGTTAATTAATTTTATTTTGTAAATGTGTAATAAAAAAAGATTCAATACATGTATCATTTATTTTAATTAAAAAATTAACAAAGTAATTTAATTGATAAAATTTATAACTCAAGTTATAAAATTTAAATTTTCTGAAAAATAACTTTTAAAAGTAGATTTTAAATAAATTTTTTTTTGTGAATTTGTAATACGAAAAAGAATCAAATACATACATATATAACCCAATGCATGTATGTGTATATATGTAAAGTTTGTTTTTTTTTTTGGTCCCTATGTTCTTGCCCAAAGATACGATCTCATATAACCTGAGCATGTATGTGTATATATGTAAAGTTTGTTTCTTATTTTTTGAGAAAATATAAAATTTGATTTAAAAACATAAAAATAAAAATATAACATTTAAAAATAAAACAAATTAAAAAATATGAGCTAGGTTAACATTAATAAAATATTTTTAATAGTACTTATAATTTAACTATAATAAAATATTTTAATAGTATTTTTCTAAAAATTTTAAAAATAATTCCTATATTTAAAAATTATGAAATTATTTAATATCGTAAACTTTTTTATTTATTGATAGTTGAAGTACATATATTTTTTTCAAAATCAAGAAGTTATTTAAACTTAAAAAATATAGGAAAAATATTTGTTTTTCTAAATATTTTAAGTAAAAGAATTTATTTTAGGAAATAAATAAAACACCTTTGGAAAAGAATATTTTTAGAAAAATATTTGAAGGACAGAGATTTTTTTAGTTTTCAAGTGGGACATTCACAATATTAATTTAAGTAAATAACGCAAAATATAAAATTTAGAATAACTTTTATCATCAATAACATTAAATTTAACCAAAGAAGAATAATTAGACCATTTTTGGTGAAAATTTTAACTTTGGTGTCCTATGGGACCATTTTTATCGTTAAAAATTGAAGTTTGATGTCCTATGGGACCATTTTTATCATCATAACGGTTTTCGTTAATTAGTTAATGGAGCAACACCAAAATTTCTGTTTTCCATTCTTATGGGACTATTTTTGGTGAAAAATATTGATTTGGGACTAAAAGTGAGTCTAATGGGACTAAAATCATCGGGGGTAAGTCTAATGGGACGAAAAGTGAATTTTGCTCTTGAAAAGTTGATAGTGGTTGAATATTTTAAATTGGATATATAGTACTAGAACTAGACGAAGCCCACGCGGAGCACGGCTATTTTAGTAATTAGTAGAGCTATTAAATGAGTCGGTCCGGGTTGGTTGGTCGTGCTAACTCATGGGCCAAGGAGAAAATCGGTTTAGATTGAGTCGAAATTCCATGCGGCCGTAATTTTTAAGACGAATCCATGAAAATATACATGAAATGACTTAGTCGACCCGTCTTGTTGGGCCGTTGGGCCAAATATATGTTCAATCCTTCCGGACCTAAAAAGTTGCAGTCGACCGGTCTTTTCATCGGGTCGGC
This sequence comes from Rehmannia glutinosa, assembly GCA_016081115.2. Taxonomy (NCBI): domain Eukaryota; kingdom Viridiplantae; phylum Streptophyta; class Magnoliopsida; order Lamiales; family Orobanchaceae; genus Rehmannia; species Rehmannia glutinosa. The sequence goes on along the minus strand of CM071934.1, from coordinate 32,915,519 downwards.
CTAATTTTAACACCTCTAATGACCAGGTACTTGTATTCATACCGATATGTACCGATCAATAGTCCATAATGATGATGATCGGTCCCTAAGTATGATTTTTGTAAAAAATGTGAATTTTGGTAAGTATTATAAATGTGAATTCAGAAATGTATTATTTAATTTTAGAAAGTATAAAATTAGTTAGTCAAATTTGCAGAAATTAAAAGGTGATATTTATTTAAAGAAAGTATAATTCAGCTATCAAATTAAATGAGCTTAATTATTAACTACTTAAAAATAACCGAACTCTAGCAATACACATTCCATTTTTTCTTTTTCTTTAATTAAAAAATATCAAAATTTATTTTTACCAAGTGCAAATGGGTGTGGAAACATTTTTGAAAACATGTTTGTTATTGTTCATATAGATATAGATATAGATGTTTGATACTAAATTAAAAAATCAACAAACTATGCATTCAGTTTTAATATTTTATTTGTTATATTAATTTTATACATTGCATAAAACTCTTTTAGAAAATTCTATATTAAAAAACATGAAATTATTCGTTGTGATATTATGAAATGATGTGGAAAATTGGTTGCGAGTGTATCATAAACATTATAGTAAGAACTTAAATTTATAAATTGCAGTCTTTAACTCCATTATTCATGTTTTCTCCCATGTTCTTTAGATATAAATTGTTGTATATATATATTGCATTTTAGGGCTAATTTAGACAATCAATTTTTTTTCTGCACAATTAAAGCTTTCCAAATTTAAGGATATAGTATTTAATATTGAATTATCATACCTAAATTAGATAATTAATACATAATGAGATAAAAAAAGGAAGAAAATAATGATACAATTACAAAGATATCATGCCATTAATGTAGATCCATTTTTTTCATTTTTTTTAATAAAAATCATTAGAAATCATTTTAGGAAATAGCAAATGGGCGGGAAAATATTTTTAGAAAGAGGGTTGTTATTATATATACAGATAATACCCGTGTGTTACACGGGATTTGTCCAAAAATAAAATTTTAGTGTCGTAAATTTAAAAGAAAGTTTATACAGAATCTTGTTTTTAGATTATTTTTTATCTCTTAAATTTGTTATCATTTAAATTCAAAAATATATATTCTAAACCAATAGAATATTTCTTAAAAAAGGTATCTTCGGATAGATTTGATCTTTTCCAAACTAATTGTGAAAAAAATCCTTTATTTTTTGGATTATATTTTATCTTTCATAATCTTGATTAAATTTATTATCTTTTAAGTTTGTTATATTTTAATTTTGTACATAAAATTGTCACATAGATAAATGTGAAGTTGCCATGTGGAATTGAGAGGATGAGATGTTGACGAATGTCTAAGATTAATAAGCTAATAACACGTGTTAACTTGTTTTTTCTTTTAGTATATAGGGTAGATTTGAATCATGCAAAAGAGCAAAAAATCGTAAAACTAAAAGATACATATAAACCAAATATATTTTTGAAATATAATATTTTAAAATGTATATCAAACCCCAATTTATGTTGGTTGTTAGATTCTTTGACATGTTTCTAATTTGTTGAGAAACATATATAGTGGTTATTTGATAGGATCATGTAGTATAATCACTATCCGGCCTCAAACCGATAACTAAATTAATTGATTTATTTTAACTTTAATTGTTGTGATAGGCTCATTTATATTTATGATGAGCTTATTTAATTTGATTATAATTTGGTTTGAATTATTTATTTAATTGTGAATTATATAATTTATTAGTGGATCAAAACTGGATTTAACAAGAATAATTTCAAATATACGTTGGAGTTAGGATAAATCGAATTTAAAAATAAATCAAATATATTTTTGAAATATAACATTTTTAAATGATAGTGTAGATAAATCTTTAGATATTTATATTAGTTCTTATCTCTTAAATTTGTTATTATCTTTTAATTTGTAATCCTTTAAATTAAAAATATATTATCAAATCAACTTTAATTTGTAGATAGGAATGCCACATGGATAAGTATAAAGTAGACATGTGGAATTTAAAGAATGAGGAGTTGACACATGTCAAAATTAATGAGGTAATGACACATGTCGAATAATTTAAAATATGCGTTGGAGTTAGGATAAATCGGAATTTAAAAATATATCAAATATATTTTTGAAATATAATATTTTAAAATGATAGTGTAGATAAATCTTTAGATATTTATATTAGTTCTTATCTCTTAAATTTATTATTATCTTTTAATTTGTAATCCTTTCAATTAAAAAATATATTATCAATTCACCTTTAATGTAGATAGGAATGCCACATGGATAAGTATAAAGTAGACATGTGGAATTTAAAGAATGAGAAGGTGACACATGTCAAAAATTAATGAGGTAATGACACATGTCGAATATTTTAAAATATGCATTGGAGTTAGGATAAATCAGAATTTAAAAAATATATCAAATATATTTTTATTTAATTTTTGAAATATAATATTTTAAAATGATAGTGTAGATAAATCTTTAGATATTTGTATTAGTTCTTATCTCTTAAATTTGTTATTATCTTTTAATTTGTAATCCTTTAAATTAAAAAATCTATTATCAATTCACCTTAATTTGTAGATAGGAATGCCACATGGATAAGTATAAAGTAGACATGTAGAATTTAAAGAATGAGGAGTTGACACATGTCAAAATTAATGAGGTAATGACACATGTCAATTTTTTTTTGCTCTTTTAGTAAATAGAGTTGATTATTATATTATATTTGTAAGATTGTAGGTGGTGGATCCCATTAAATAGATATTATAATTAAAAAGTAGTAATATTTTAAGTAGATATAGTTGGTAATAGTGGATTCTACATGTATAATTGGATGAACAAATGAGAATAATGATTGATAAGTGATGTACTACGACTCGTTTGCGATAATGATGGGATTAGACTAATTTGAAGGATTATATAATACTCTACTGTTCATGATTATATTGTCTTTATTAATACATTGTTATCGATCTGTGATTGATTTTTAAAAAAGTTGTTGATAAAATATAACTTTTTGTTTGCCATTGATGCTAATGTGGGATAAAAGGCAAAATGTCAAAAATATCCTTCTACCCAAAATATCAACACACACTTTACTCACTTGCCAACTATTCGCACTGACTCCACAAACGATTCCACAAAACCTCCATAACGCCAAAGACGATGTGGTTTTTTGCTGCGTAGAGAATCATTCCACAAACCCAAAAAAAGACGCACGTATACAATATATCAATCATAATTGGTGAGGCGATTTTATGAGTTGTGTTGCAATTTTTCAAAATGTTAGCCCTTTGTATCCATTAATTTATAGAATTAATCAAATGAGCCCTAGCTTGACCCATATATTTGATTTTGCTTATCCTTAACTATTCAATCAATAGAAAATATTCTACAACAAAATTTAAGGTTTTGTGTCGAATTCTTTGGCACTAGGGTTTGAATCGGGAAACTGGGAATATGGGGTCTCATATTGGGAATTTATGTGCAATCGAGTATACATCTTCATTCATATATTAGACTAATGCTCATCCCAAAGACTATTCGATCAATAGCAAATTGTGTATCATTAGAATCAAAGGTTATGTGATGAATTAGTTGGCACTATGGGTTGAACTCGGGATTTCCGGAATATGGAGTCTCGTATTGGGAATTTCAGGCAGAGGTAATTTGAATTACAAAAATAATCGAAATAGGTTCAATCTTTGTGAAATTAATTGTAAAATAAACTATGGAGATATTGGTGTTTCCCATTGTAAAGTTACCTGTAATTTAATTTTTGTTGGAGGGGTGATGTTTTAGTTCTTCCATTGTTATTTGGATTTGTATGTGCACGATTGAATGTCTAATTTTTCTCATGGTGCAATATTTAGTAAGTTACATCCGTAATCATACACATCTTCACTTGGAAATCAGATTTGATGATGTTTCACAAACTATATTGTCATGCCTACCATTTTATATCGTTTTAAAATTTTATTTAGATGTGCTTTTGTTTAATCATGTTCGCTTTGTGCAGGTAAAAGAAACGTTAATGAAAAATGAGCTCAAGTAATGGTGCACCATTTTCATCTACGAGTAACAATACATCTTTTTGTACCAATCGTATTCGAGATGCGTCACTTTTTGTCATTGTGGCTTCATTCTTAAAGTTCAAACTTCGTGACAAGGCGAATCCGGAAGACGTTTTACATCATGCCGATAAGTGCATTTTTATTCACATTTTTAAAACCTTTTTGTTATTTTCTTTAACATTTTAATCAATTAATCTAGATACAATTAAAGAAAATTACTTTGGCTTTCCTTAAATGATGAAGGTGAAGACTTGGAGCAATTTCTATTGGTTTTGTATCGTTTTGAAGAAATAAAGATCAATTTATACGAACACAAATGAAGGAAGTCAACCTCGATTTAAAAAGGGCAAAAAGACTCAATTTGTACAAACCACGCCCCTAGTGTGTTGGAGAACATGACCATGATTAAGAACCACAAAACAGAAAAAGACGAAGAAAACACGGTCATGCCGTGTCCAAAAACACGGTTGTGGTTCTCCCTCCGGCAAAAGAAACACGGCCGTGCCAAAAATGCATGTCAAAGACGTACAAAACACGGCAGGTCGTGTCGAGCACGTCGAGTGTTTGGCCTCTTTTATGAGATGCTTTTGGCGAAAATTATGGAAGCCTTCCGATTAGCTTTTTGACAACTTTTGTGCAACTTTTACATCTCATTACGTTGCACTAAGCTCTATTATTCTCTCAATTATCACATGAAAACAAGGATTCAACAACCCAACTATGAAAGTGGAACAATTGTTTATCAAAGATGACATTGCTAATGTGTTCTTACACAAAAACAATATCTATAAAAGCCAAGAGTATGGGTTGGAAGATTCATTCAATTCATCCTTATTTAGATTCATAGAGAGCAAATTATATTGAGAGAATAGAAGGAAAGTAGAGTTGGATATTGAAGAGCATTGGAGAGGAAGGCTTGGGGCATAGCATCATTTGAAGACAACCAAGGAAGCAGATCTTGTTTTGATCTTGATAAAGGATAAGTACACCATGTCTACATCATTTAAATCTTCTTGTGTAATATACTCTTTTTGTCAAAATCATGTGTAGCTAAATTTCTTAGTGTTTGAATGAAATGAACTCTATGATAGATTTGTGATTTAGGCTTGTATGTTTCAATATAATCTTCATGTTTTATGCGATTCACTTATATTATCCTTTGTTCATTCGAGTTAATATTTCCGGTATATTGATTTGAATTTTATTCATCATCGGATAATCAAGAGATTTATGGTGAGAAATAATCAATATAAGTGAAAGGAGTTACATGCAATCCTAGATATAGGACGACATAAATCTTCCGGATTAGGGTCAAACCTAATATGAGAATTCATAAATCGTTATAATGCAATCTTGGGGGTTTTAACTAGAAAGAGATTTTAGTTAATCAACTTGTGATTAGGAGTTTTTCACCTTGAAAGAGGGTTTAACTTAGATCGAATTTCTACGGTCCATTAAACATGAGATTATGTTAAAAGAGGATGGTAATTGCTTAAGGGTTTAAGGTTGTATTTTTATATTGTTAAAATCACAAAAATATTCTAGAGGGATTTACATTCGAACACGTTTCTATCTCTTGATCTCTTATTTTACAATCTTCCTTTATTTTATCAATTGTAATTTGTTGATTATTTAGATTCCTTATTTGTCTTTTCATACAAACAAAATTCTGAAAATTTTTAGATTAGATAACAAAAAGACGGTAATTACTAGTACTCATAATCTTCGTGGGAATGACACTCAAGATTCGGTAATGTATATTATAAAATGATTGGTGCACTTGCCTAAAGTTTATAGAGTAACTTTCAAGCCATCAAGTTTTTGGCACAATTGCCGGGATTGTAATATTAGGAACACTTTATTTTTGTTAATCTAGTCATTTGTGTTTTATTTTTCTCATTATTGTTTCTCTTCTTATCTATCTTTTATAAGCTTTGTTTAACACTTTCCCATCTTTATTTACCGTAGTACATGCCTACTCGTTGTCGCGCGAGAAAGGCGAAACCGCCTAGTAGTGACGCAAACACGGAGGGAAATATTAATACAGGGTACGAAGAAGACTTAGATTTAAAGCAATAACAAGGATTTTGTTATTATGGCGGAAGAACCACAAAGAACAATATACGACTACGCCAAGCCATCAATGGATGGCACACCATCAAGCATCGTGAGGCCATTTGTTCTTCGCCAATAATTTTGAAATCAAACCTAACGTCATTCAAATGGTGCAACATCTTGTCATTTGATGGCCTACCACACGAAGATCCCAATAATCACATCGCAAATTTCCTTGAAATTTGTGATACTTTCAAGATCAATGGGGTCACCGATGATGCTATTCGCCACGCTTGTTCCTATTTTCTCTTTGGGGACGGGCAAAACAATGGTTAAAATACATTACCCAAGGAGACGATCACAACATGGAATGCTATGGCAGAAAAATCCCTCTTAAAGTATTTTCCACCGGCGAAAACCGCCGATTGAGGAATGAAATATCTTCTTTTGCTCAAGGGGATGATGAAACTTTGTACGACATTTGGGAGAGATACAAAGAATTGTTGCGAAAGTGCATACCATACCATGGCCTACCTGTTTGGATGCAAGCCCAAACATTCTATAATGGACTACTCTCCTCAATAAGGCAGATGATCGATGTGGCGTGGGAGGAACATCGAAAAATAAGACACGTAAGCCGCTTTCAAGAGTTGATTGAAGGGATGGCCATGAATGGCTACCAATGGCAATCCATATGTGGTCAAACAAATCGCCAACGGGTGTTTTTAATGCAGATGTAGTGGTTACACTAGCCGCACGTGTCAAAGTTTTGACCCAAAAGATCGACGATTTAGCGGCTCCTAAACCATCACCGCAAATTTAATCTTGTGAAACTTGCGGAGGATCCCATAGTCATCAAGAGTGCCCACACACAATACCACAAACTAAACATACCAATTATGTTGGGAACCAAGCCCGAAATCCTCCAATTAATGCTTTCGAGAATACATACAATCCTCGGGTGGCGACTCTTTGTTTGATACATGTTTTTATCTTAATTTTGATGATTTTATTTTGTCACCAAAACAATGCTTTTAAAGGTTGTCCAAATACTCCTAAATGATTTAAAATGGTTTTAATATTTTAGGAGTATTTCCTCAAGTTTATTTTTGATAATAATGGACAACACTTTTAATGATTTTATATCAATGGATTTTTTACTCCTAAACAAGGTTCCTAAATGTTGTCTAAATACTCTCGATTGGTTTAAAATATTTTTACTAAATTTTCGGAGTATTTCTTGGGTTTTATTTTCGACAAAAATTGGACAACATTTTGCCTCGTGGTCGACCGGCCGCCTCTATAGGGCAACCCGCACTGAAGATGTTTTTAGAAACAGAAAATGAGACGGAAGAAAAACAAGCAGTCGTCGGCCGCTCAAGGCGTCGACCGATCGCCAATGATCGACCGGTACACTGCAAGTTTCACGTTGAAACAGTAACTTCTTTTCTCTCTTTTACACTTAGGGGGGACCGGTTGAGGCAGGGGTCGACCGGTTGAGCCTATGTCGACCGATCGCCCTGTTGTAATTTTCAAAGTGTTCTTATTTTCTCTTATTTTCGTGCGACCTGGGTCGCCTGTGTATTGATGAAAAAAATATGACCGTTTGACACAGACACATTTCCTTAAATTGTGGGATTGATTTCTAACAGACTATATTCTTGATTTTAATTGTATTTTTCTGTAGATTTTCAATCCCCAAGAGGAGCCTATGCTTGATCAATCATCTCCTATAAATAGAGAGGAAGTTTTGGAGCAACCAATAGAACAATTGAGATACAACACAACAAGATACACTTCAAGCAAACACTTGGTCTTCCATTGTTATTATTCTTGTTGTAAAATTGCCTAGCTTATCACTTTCACATCTTTGAGGTCTAGGCTTTTCTTGATTACACTTCGCACTCAAATTGTAATATTCATTCTTGAGTTGTAATCTTGATTTTTTTGGTTATCATTCAAACACAAGATATCCTTGTGAGTGTTCTTGTGGTAAGAGCACACTTGGATGATCTAGGTGATAGGTGAAGAAGATTGTGGTAATCTTCTTATTGAGGTGTTCAAGAATTTGGTATTCTTCAAGGTTGAAGATTGTGGTAATCTTCACAAGGTGCCGTTGAAGGAAGATTGTGGTAATCTTCAAAGGGAGATTGTGGTAATCTCCAAAGGTGGTGTTGAAGAAGAGTGTGGTGCTCTTCAAGGTGTTGTAAGTTGAATTTGTATTAATTTGGTAATTAATAAAATTCTTTTTCTTTTCAAATCCATCCCGGATATCTTTGGGGTGGTAGAGGATTAGGCCCTAGGTGGGTTGAACCTCTTTAATCGACGTGTGTTGTTTACATTCCGCACCTTGATTATTTTTGTTTGAGCATTCGATTGTTAAAAGAGGGCGAAATCGAAAGATGGAGATAATCTATTCACCCCCTCTAGATTATCGTAGCCGCTTGGACTTACAAGTGGTATCGAGCAAACTCTTTGGCAAGCTCGTTTTCACATCGCGAGTGAAGAGAAACGATCGACGGCTATGAACGAAGCTCATCTATCCGGCACCTCCACCACCAAGCCACCACTATTTGATTCCAAGAATTTTAATTTTTGGAAAGAAAGAATGGAATGATATCTACAAGGTTCGGGTTCGACATTTGGAACACCGTCATTAATGGAGAATCCATTCCGACGAAAGATACACCATACACCTCAAAAGGCTTCAAAAAGCTCAATTATGAAGAAAAGAAAATCATCTCCTTAAACGGTAAGGCTTTAAATATTTTGTATTGTTCATTTACTAATTTAGAATATGAACATATTGTAGGAATAAAGTCGGCACATGAAGTATGGAAAAATTAGAAGCCATCTATGGAGTATTTGCAAAAGAAAGGAGTCAAACAAAAGCATCTACTTCTCAAGATCATACAAGCTCAATCTAAGGAATAAGCCTCCTACAACTTCCAATTATGAAGAAGTTGAATATTGTTTTATGGGCATCAATGAAGAAAATGAGGTACGTCGTAAACCCTCTACTTCCTATGATATTGTCATTCAAAATGATTATAGTGATTTACAAAATGATTATGATGAACTTCAAAATGAATTCCAAAGCTTACTTGTTAGATACAAAAATTTGAAAAAGGAATTCAATATTTTGAAAAATGATAAGGATAGTTTATTTACTTCTTATGCCAACACATGAGCAATTACCATCGCTTTTTCACATGAGCATGATAATGCCAACACACCCCCACGTAAATGTGTGGAGGATGACAGACTCCAAAGAAGAGCCCAGGAAAAGGTGGTTGTAGAATACAATCCCAAGATCCCTTACCGGAGTTTAATCAAGAAGATAGAATGGAGGACAAATTTGGTAAGTACCTCGAGTCATTTAAATAATTACATGCCAATATTCCATTTGTCCAACCTCTTTCAAAGCATGCAAGGGATCTAAATGACATCATTTCTAATAAAAATAAGCTTGATGAATTATCAAATGTGCGTTGAATGATGAATATTCTTCCAACAAACTACCACATCGAGGAAGTTTTATTATTCCTTACACAATTGATGGTTTTTGTTGATAGGGCACTAGCCGACTTAGAGCTAGTATCAATTTGATGTCTTACAAAACATTCAAGCATATGGGATTAGGAGAACTTAAACCTTCTAGGATGGACATTCAATTAGTTGATAAATCGATTAAACATCCTAGAGGTATTATTAATGATGTGTTAGTCAAGATTGATAAATTCATGTTCCCACTTGATTTTGTTATTCTTGACATGCATGATGATACCGAGGTTACTTTAATTCTTGGGCGCCCTTTCTGGGCTACACAAAATCAATCATTGATGTGCATGATGGAAAGTTAACTTTGAGAGTGGGGGATGAACAAGTAATCTTTAAGATTCACGTTTACTACGATAAGGATATTACTTGTTCTTTTGTTGACTCAATTCCTTTGTATGATGTGAAATCTAAAAATCTCTTGGAGAAAAGTATTGTTCAAGGTACGGGTAGGAAGCTTATGCCCAAAAAAGGGGCTGGAAATGTCAAAGAGCACAATTTGAAGCTTGAAGTTGGAGGTAGTTCTACTAAATGCCAAAGGGATTACCATAAGTTTGATGATCCGCCCAACTAATCTCCACATTTAGGTGAAATAGTCCCGCTATATGACTCAAAAGAAGTGATACCCTTTGGCTACCAATCTTGGTTTGTTTCTTACCATAGATCCTTCCTCATTCATCTTGTTTCGAAAACCCATTTTGTGCCTATAATATTCACGATGGGTTGGTCTCTCGCACCAATTCCCATACTTTGTTCCTTTCAAACCGATTGACTCTTCTTGCATGGCTTGAATCCAATGTGTGTCATCTAATGCTTGAGACACATCTTTTGGTTCTATTTGGGAAATAAAACAAGTGAACATTGCTTCTGCCGAGCTCGATCTGGTTCTTACACCATCTCTCACATCTCCAATGACTAGCTCGGTGGATGGTCTCTCAAACCCATCTCACATCAAGGTTGAAGTAAATCAGTTAGGTTCAAATTGTCTCGAGTTGTGTTGTTTTGAACAACTCTTTCATTATCATTCATTTTGCAGATTTTCCAATTGTCTTTGAGATTCAAAGCTATCTCATTTTCATCTTGGTTGATTACTCTTGCTTTGACTTCAACATAAGGACTCTTTCGCATAGTTGGCCGATTCAAATTTTATCAGCCTAACTCTTCAATGTCTTCTCCATTTACATTAGGTTCATCAAAACCACATGCATAGACTCTTTCGTGACCATAGTCCTCTTGTTCAACACTCTATAGGCTTTGCTCGAGCCGAGTATCCCAAAAAGATACCTTCATCGCCTTTAGCATCAAAAGCCTTTAGATTATCTTGCCATTGTTGTGGATGAAACATTTACATCCAAATATTCTAAAGTACCCAACATATGGCTTTCTCCCCGTCCGATTTCATAGGGAGTCTTTGTCGCTTGTCTATTTATCATGCATCTATTTTGGGTATAGCATGCGGTGTTGATGGCTTCACCCCAAAATCTCTTAAGCGATCCGGCTTTAGCTAATATGGTCCTTGCACTTCCTTGAGAGTTCTTTCCTTCTTCTTTGCCTACTCCATTCTCGCTTTGGAGTTCTTGTCTGCAGATAACTCATGAGCAATACCGGTTTCAACACAACATCGAGTTATTATCCCATTGACAAACTCGGTTCCTCTATCGACCTTATCTTTATAATGGTTTGGCTCTTTTCATTTTAAACTCTTTTCATCACCGAGGTAGTTTTCAGTAAAGTTTCCTTCTTTTTGCACATGAAGATTGTCCATGTATATCTTGAATAATCATCCACCACCACTAAGGTGTATTTCTTTCCACTTATGCTGGCTGGTTCAACTGGACCAAATAAATCCATATGCAACACATGTAATATCATTGTTGAAGAAGGACTAGGCTTCTCCTTGAATGAAGATTTGATCTGCTTTCCCATTTGGCATGCATCACATACACTTTCTTTCTTGTATACCGAGTCCTGGAAATCCTTCCACAAGATGACTCCTTGCAATCTTGTTGATTGTCTTGAAGTTGGGATGACTCGGCTTCTTGTGCCACAGCCAACTTGATTCAGTTGTGCTCTTTGCTAATAGACAGGTGCTTGGTGTGGCAGTAGACCAGTCTACCACATACATATTCTTCTGTCTTGATCCTTGTAGCACTATTTCATTTGATTCAGTATCTTTAATCTGACACACTCCCATATTGAATCCAACATTGTAGCCCTTGTCACGAGTTGGTCGATGCTTAACGAGTTGAAGTTGAGGCCTTCAACATAAGCAACATTTGTGATCTCTAATCCATTTTTCTTGATGGATCCTGTGCCTTTGATTTCCCGAGCTTCATTTCCTCCAAATATTACTTTTGCACCTCTAATCTCCTTGAATCTTGACAGATTTTTCTTGTTTCCTGTCATATGTCTGGAACAACCACTATCCATGTACCAGGTTCCTTGGCACTCAGCTGTTCCTTGAACCTGCAATCAAGGAAATTAGTTTTTAGGTACCCATGCTTGCCTGGGTCCTGAGGGGTTAGTGTTGTAAGATGATCCAACCAACCTATAGCCAAATGATTTGACTCTAAGAGGTTGCCATCTATCTGTGCCATAATCATAATTCACTTTGGCAAATTGCTTGGGGGCTTTAGGTTCATACAATCTGTTTCTTTTGTCTGTATGCTGTGTGTGTGTGTTTTAGCAATTGCCTTCTTTGGGTAGTTGTGATATTTTTGAGTGTAGTGCCCGGGTGCATATGTGTGCCGATAATAGCTCTTTTGCCTTTGGAATGACCTTTCGAGGTCCAGGTCTTTGCTATCTAGGCTTGTATTCCATTGGACTTTTGCCGATATTTCACATTATCCCAATCAACTGGCTCGAGTAATTTCTACCATTCCCATTATATATGTTTCTTTGATAAAACTTCTAGGGTTTTGGTAGCTTTGTTTATTCTTCACAGAGTACTTTATATTTGGAGTTTCTTTGAGGAACTCACTGGATTTCTTCTCATTGTCCTCTCAAAGATACGCAGAATCATTCGTTTTCCTTTTCTTTTATATCCAAGGCCAGTTTGTTTGTGATTGTGCATTGGGATGAATGTGGGTGCAACATTTGGTGTCTTGGATTTTTGAGATACTTCATTGCATGAAGATCCCTTTTCTAAAGTCACTCTAGGAGTTTGGTTGTGCACAAAAGAATTGAATCATATGCCTGTCTTATTTCCACACTCTTTTTGGCTCATAATAAGGTCATCCAATGATTTAGATGCCTTTGTAAATGAGGCAATCACATTTTTAAGATCATTTTCCCTCTTTTCTATAGCGATTATCTCTGCTTTATTAGTTTAGTATTCTCGGCCTTGACTCTTTGTTCTCATCGGCCTATGTGACTTAGAGTACTGCTCCTTAGTCACCATTTGTGAGTTTTGGTTTTTGAAATGGATGTTTTCCTCATTTAATAGTGTGTGTGAGGATTTAATGTGCTAAAAGTCTTTCATCATTTTGCCTAATGAATCATAAAGATCGAGTGGGTGATGAAGTGTGTGTATCACAATCACTATCACTAGAATCAATGTGATGAGTTAGAGTGTACCTCATCTTCTTGGTCCGGTTGATCTTGTTCTTTAGCCATTAGACAGATCATTGTTTCTTCTTCGAATCACTTGAGTAGTCACTTCACTACTCTCTCGAGTCTCCGCTTCTTTAGACTTAGTTGTCTCAAAGAAATCTCGGCGCCCAACATGGCTTTCTTCTTTTCTTCTTTATCTCAAGACTTTTCTTTCTTCTTCATTCCTGTATTTATTAACTTGTGGATAGGAGCAGTCAATTGCAAAATGTCCTGGTTATGCAATTCTAGCATAGGCTCTCGGCTCTTTGATCGACTCTTTCGTCCTTGGGTTGTCGGCTCTCGATACTCAACCCTTTGATGCTCGGCTCTCTTGGGTGGCCTGTCTTTCCTTGACTTGGAGGGAGTGAATGTCTCTGGAGGATTCACCCTTGTTTCTTTTATAGTTCTTATTGAAGAACTTGTTGAATCTTTTAACCATCGGGCAATCTCCTCTTGGTCTATGGCTTCATTGACTATAAGTACAAATTTGTTTTGGGTACACTGTCTCCTCTTGATCTTTTCTTCTCACTCAAACTCATAAGCTTTGAGGTTTGAGAACCGCTCATGATTGGATGTTGTTGTGAGGTTCATTGAATGTCTCGGGGCCATGACCTTCATTTCCCATTCATTTGGGAGGCTTCTCGAGAATCTTCATACACATTTCCTTTTGTGTATATTCTTTCCAAGTCTTTGATAGCTCATTTGTGATTTTAGTGAATCGGCATCCAACTCGATCCAAGGTTTCACCTGCAAGCATTTTAAAATTTTCAAATTTACGTACAAAGAACAGACAATTTATTTTCTTTATTTTGCTTCTCGATCCTTCACAAATTAAAGTTAATTTATCCCGATTTGTTTTGCGGTTTGGCAATATTTGACTTTGTTGAACATTGCTTTGTCCAAAGTTTTTTAAAGTATGTCCTTGGCCACATTGTCCAAGTTGTATCTTTTTGTCCTCGTTTGTCCACTCAGTCCTTGGTTTCGAACCATGGCTAGTCTTGCCTCGATGGCGACTTCTTCTCCTTCACCGGTGTTTGCCTCAGACTTGCATGCTGTGTTCACTTTCGGTGATTTGCGGTGGCCCATCCTCTATCACTAGCCACGTTTCATCATGTAAAGCAGATAGATGAGTCGCATACGTATTTTCCAATCATCAAACTCCTCAATAGTGAACATAGGAATGCGTGTCAAATTTGCTTCCATGATTATAACTTTGCTAAGAGTTAAAGATTTTGAAAATACAAGTGTTAAAAATCTTTTAGAAAAGATAGAGATCTAGTTCGAAGAACCGGTGCGGAAGGCTCAATGAACCAACCGCTCCGATACCACTTGTAGGTCCCAAGGGGTGTGAGTAAGGTTTAGAAGGGGGTTGAATAAACCTTACCAAATTTTCGATTTAGTCCTTTTAAAGAAATTACGAGTTAACACAAACAACTAAGTCCTTGAGGGACATCTAAGTTGGTTATTCAGCAGAGTTAGCCACTCAACAGACTCGATAGAGTTGTTGATAGAATAACTCAACTGTTTAACCTGAAACTTAACTTGGTTGTGTTGAGTTTTTCATTGGAAGACTTAACACCCTTGAATTTGATTTAAACTTATTTTAACACTTGATTTTAGCACTTAGTTATTAATCGGTTGGATAGCAAATTATCAATGAGATATAAGTAAATATGAGAAATAAAGTCTTTGAAATGTAAATGACACAAATGATTTTTATAGAGGTTCAAGATGGGGTAATTCTTCTAATCCTCTCTTCTCCAACTCCCTGGAGGAATCCACTAAGTAATGATCAGTTCACAAAGTGGTTATCGGTCCAGAGACAAGTCTTGATCACACACGGTGACTTGCTCCATGGATTGATCTAGAGATGCCTTGGTCACACAAGTTGGCTTCTCTTTCTACTCGGCCTTCTTCACAGGCAAGGCGTTTGCCTTGCTACTTCAACTCACTTTCTCAAGCTTCTTAGATTTGATCACGAAGCCCTCCAATAACTTGAGAATTCGACCTTGAACCTTCCAACGATCCTCCTTGGAAAGTAGACCCCTTTTGATTCTTCAAAAGTTTCCTCTTCAATAGTTGAAGTTATCTTTCCTTCATAGGTTTGTGTTGGATTGATTTCCTTCGAGATTTAGGCTTGAGGATTTTGCTTGAATATATTGAGAATATTTTGCGAGTTACTGAGTTTGAATAATGCTTGCTTGTTCGTGGTTGAGTAACCTTTTCTCAATGAGTTTCTCACCTTTTATAGTGAACTTTCAAAAATCGCCCATTGAAGAGATAGTGATTTCAAAAGTCACTTGTGTTCGTTGGCTTGTCTTGTTGCAATCCTTGATGTTGACATTTCCTCGTATTTATTGTCTTGCAGCTTGCAACAGATCGACACTAGGTGCGGTGCTTCCTATTGGTTTGTTCCTTTTGCACACAATCGGAACTAGCACTTTATCTCTCGACAACTTTAACTTGTTACCATTCTCGGGTAACATTCTTGACTTTTATCAACGGATCTCGCTCGGTTGTCTTGACTTTCGATAGATCTTTTATTCCCTAGGTGACTTGAGTTAGCTTCCAATCTTTGGATGCCTCATCCGTCACTTCAACTTGAGACTTGACTTCTTGAGTTGACTTGGTCGACTCTTCATATAGTTGTTTCACAGGTGATACACCTTGATCGAGTTCTTGACTTTTCTTCTTTGCCATACTCAAATTTGTCTTTGCAAAATGAGTCTTCACTTCGATCTTGATTAACTTCTTGTACTTCTAGGTATAGGTGACTTGACTCGGCTTTTCCATTCCTCTATCTATTACAATACAAATTACAAGGAAAATGGGGTGCCAACTTTCTAGTTTAAGTTTTACATGGCATTCATCAAAATCTACAAAATAAATTTCCCAACATACGCAAACACACCCTTTGCCCGATCCACCACGTACTTTTGTGAGGGATCGGAATAATTGGTTGATGTTATATCCTCATGGAGGTGGCACGGATACATTACAATTACCAACACCACCCGCCAGCGATACGGAGGACTACAATAGTGACAACCCCGATTTGGATGCCCTTCTTCCTCTCAACCACCGCGAGGACAATCTCTCCCATTGGACGATACTAGATCTATGCTCCGTTCTATTCGGTTGGAGCGGCTACACTAACGTGAAATTCTAGATAAAACGAGGGGATGATGGCGCAACACTTCACGATCTCAAGCACATCAAAGAACAACACTTTCATGACCTCCAACAACACGACATTACGACCTCTTACACCAACAACAAAAGAACAATAGTACACAATGATCCAACAACAACATGACCAACAACAAGAATACTACGCCATTTTGGATCGACTCCAAAAATGACACATTTCGCAAGGACACTTTCTACTACCCGGTGAGGTCGTATTTTTCTTTTTCGCTACTCTTCTATTTTCTTTGATTCAATAATGTATCCCATCTCCTTCTTCACATTGGGAACAATATGACCCTTGAAGTTGGAGGTTGTGAGAATTGCTTGCATTTTAGACATTCACCTTTTACCTTTTAATCTATCATTTTTAGTGTTTGTTTTCTTTTATGTGCACTCTATCTATTACATTTCTAAATTGAAAACAACATTGGATGTCTATGTTACAATTAGATGGACTGATATTTAATTTGTTTCTAACCCGATTTTACCCAAGAAAGCCTTTTTATTTGAAAAATCAAACAACCGAAATGTTTTTAATTACGTGACATAAGTAATAGGATGAACTTAGCCAAAAAAGCACAATGTCATGAAACTAGATTGGATTTACTTAAATGAAAATACTTTGTGCTATGAACATTGGAGAACTCTTAAATCGAGTAGAGATCGAAAAAAAAAAAATAAAGCAATAAAGCGTTTATATATTTATAAAGGGACAAATCGAGGTTATACTCTACTATTTGTTGCTACTTAGTAACTAGGAGCATTCATGAGCCACATGTTTGTCTTTTTTTACGTAAAATGGCGGCACAAATATGAGTATGGGACACCACCGAGGAGTTTTTAAAATGACATTCAAAATTTAAACCTAGTGGAAGTTTGCCTCAAATGTCTTAATTTATATTTATATACACGTAAAAAAATAAAAAAATCATACCAATGAAAAAAATAAAAAAATGACGCTACGAGTTTTGGATATCTCCTTTTATCATTGCATTCTTGTATTCATTTAAGCAAAAGAATATCGGTTTCAAAGTGATATGACAACTTTGATGTTAAAAGAATTTCTATTACTAATGTCACTCTTTCCTAACAAATTGGTTGTTTTGTAACATCAAATTTATTGGCTCAATTGGGGACGAGAAAGGGTCAACGAATTACTTCAATTATATCAAAATTGTTGAAAATATACTCTCTTGTGATTTCAATATCACTCTTTGGTTTAAAATTTGCTTAAGGACAATCAAAAATTCTAAATTGTAGGTAGTTTGATAAGTGCATTTTTATTCACATTTTTTAAAAACCTTTTTGTTATTTCCATTAATATTTTTATCAATTAATCTAGATACAATTCAAGAAAACCACTTTGGCTTTCCTTAAATGATGAAGGTGAAGGAAGACTTGGAGCAATTTCTATTGGTTTTGTATCAATTTTGAAGAAATAAAGATTAATTTTATACAAACACAAATGAAGGAAGTCAATCTCAATTTAAAAGGTGCAAAAAGACTCATTCGTACAAAACACACCCCTAGTGTGTTGGAGAACATGACCATGTTTTGTAACCACAAAACAGAAAAAGACGAAGAAAACACGACCATGCCGTGTCAAAAACACGGCCGTGGTTCTCCCTCCGGCAAAAGAAACACGGCTATGTCGTGTCAAAAACAAGACCGTGCCAAAAATGCTGTCAAAGACGTACAAAACACGACGGGGCCGTGTCCGGAAGCACGGTCGTGTTCGTCAAATTTTGCGAAGCACGGCCGTGTTCGGCCTCTTTTCCGAGATGCTTTTTGGTAGAAATTATGGAAGCCTTCCCACTTAGCTTTTTGACAACTTTTGTGCAACTTTTATATCTCATTACGCTGCACTAAGCTCTATTATTCTCTCAATTATCACATGAAAACAAGGATTCAACAACCCAACTATGAAAGTGGAGCATATGTTTATCAAAGATGACATTGTTAATGTGTTCTTGCACAAAAAATAGTGTCTATAAAAGCCAAGAGTATGGGTTGGAAGATTCATGCATTCATTCATTCATTCAAGATTCATTCAATTCATTCTTATTTAGATTCATAGAGAGCAAATTATATTGAGAGAATAGAAGGAAAGTAGAGTTGGAGATTGAAGAGCATTGGAGAGAAAGGCTTGGGGCATAGCATCATTTGAAGACAACCAAGGAAGAAGTCTTGTTTTGATCTTGATAAAAATAAGTACACAATGTCTACATCATTTAAATCTTCTTGTATAATCTACTCTTTTGTCAAAATCATGTGTAGCTAAATTCTTAGTGTTTGAATGTAATGAACTCTAGGATGGATTTGTGATTTTGGCATGTATATTTTGTAAGTCCAAACGACTACGATAATCTAGAGGGGGTGAATAGATTATCTCTATTTTCTCGATTTAGCCCTCTTTTTCGAATCAAACAAGCCAAGACAATAGAAAAGGTGCGGGAAGTAAATAACATGCGTCGATTTATAGAGCTTCGCCCCCACCTAGGGACTACGTGCTCTACCACCCTAGTATATCCAGGGATGGGTTTCGAAAAAGAAAAAGAATTTTATTAATTTCCACAATTAATACAAATTCAACTTAAAACAACACCTTGAAGAGCACCACACTCTTCTTCAACTACACACTGGAGATTACCACAATCTTCCTTCAACGGCACCTTGTGAAGATTACCACAATCTTCAACCTTGAAGAATACCAAATTCTTCAACACCTTGAAGAGCACCACACTCTTCAATAAGAAGATCATCACAATCTTCTTGCACCTATCACCTAGATCATCCAAGTGTATTCTTACCACAAGAACACTCACAAGGATATCTTGTGTTGAATGATAACCCAAATTTAAGATTACAACTCGATAATGAATGATACAAATTTGAGTGCAAGTGTAATCAAGAAATAAGCCTAGAACTCAAGATGTGAAAGTGAAAGACCTTAGGCTATTACAACAAGAATATTGAAATTGAAGAACAAAAGTGTTTGCTTGAATGTATCTTGTTGTGTTGTATTTTCTCTCTTCTTGTTGTGCTTCAAATCTTCCTCTATTTATAGGAGATGATTGATCATTGATAGGCTCCTCTTGGGAACTGATTTCTACAAAAAAATTGCAATTAAAATCAAGATTATAGCTGTTAGAAATCAACCCCATAAATTAGGGAAAAAGCTGTTTTTTGCACTGATTAGAATTTTCTTCATCAAACATATAGGCGACGATCGCGCACGGATAAACGCGTTTGAAAATAATACAACAAATTACAACAGGTGACCGGCCAGGGGGTCGGAAGTCGGCCGGTCGGTGGGTCCGACCGGTCGCCCCTAGGTGGACCGATCCCCGACTCATTTTGAGGATTGGTGTGTTCTGTCCAAGAATATTGTTCCCAGGCACCGGTCGATTTTTGTCTAAAATAAATTGAAGAAATACTCGGAAAATTAGTAAAAATAATTTAAATCATTTAGGAGTATTTGGACAACATTTAAAACATTGTTTTGGTATAAAAACAAAATCATCAAAATCATGACAAAACCATTTAACAAACAATCTCCCTAATGATTACAAACCAAAACAATTTAACGAGGTCTATTTCGAAAATAAAACAATTTTACCGATTAAAAATAAAAGAACTATCCGTTGTGAGCGACAACATTCCACGCAACATAAACATAAGGATAGGAGTATAGATTTTCAAAAACATTTTTGCGAAAGCTCCCCCTATCAACATGCACAACAAGAGTAATGTAGAAGCAATCAACCAAAAGCTAAAAGCTCAGCTTTTACATATTGAACTTAAGAATCAAGAGCTTATAAGCTCCCCCTGTCAACAAAACATCATTATGCATGAATATGAGTCCGTACTACAACAAATGGACTAAGTATAATCCACAACTTATGGCTTTTAATAAGCTCCCCCTGTCAACAAAACATCATTATACATGAATATGAGTCCATACTACAACAAATGGACTAAGTATAATCCACAACTTATGGCTTTTAATAGCCACAACTTATAGCTTCTTTTCTCGAGCTTATTTTAGCTTCTTTGAGCTAATAAGCTTATAACCTGTTTCTCCCCCTTTGGAATCATCAAAAAGAATGTTAGCACGATAAAAACATCATATATTCATATCAAAGTGCGCAACTAAACCGATTTATCGAGCTATTTGAACATTGAAGCTTATAAACCAAGTAGGAGGGAAAAGTTTATCAAATGACTTGTAGAAGCTTATGAAAACTCATTTGATTAGCAAAACATGATCTCTATAAATATATAAGACATTTGAAAACGAGAAAATCATGTAGGTGATGAATTGTTCATTGAAACATTTTATCGAACACTTGGCGGGCGCCAAAAATTGAAGAAGATATATATAGCCCTTGTAAAGGTAATCAAGCCAAGTTTTTCATCACCAAAAGCAATTTTACAAATATAATCCAACAACAATCATCATTCACAAACAGTTATATAAGAATTCCATCAATATAACAAGTAGAAGCATTTTCTCAAGGGTTCAACCCAAATGAGATAAAAAGAGTAGAATTCTTACCATTTAATCGGTGATGATGAGTAACAATGATGATAAACGAGCAATATAATCCCCAAAATATGTAATTTATGCAACAAAACTAATTTGAAGTGAATTGTGTGTGAAATTTGCAAAGGGGACAAAAGTAGAGTGAAATTAACCAAAATGGCGAGTATGAGAACAGAAACGATTTTAACCAAAAATATGCAGTGGGCAACCCATCCAGGCTTAGGGCCACGGTCGGAGCCGAGGCGGCCGGTCGGCCTCAAACCTGGCACCATTTAGTTGATCTTTTGAAAATCCAAAATTTTAACCAAAAATCCGATTTTTCGCCCCGAGTTTTAAAACGTGCAAAATGCAAACATAAACCTCATTCAATATACATTATGTCATAATCAAGCTCAAAATGAGGTAAGAGACTCGGCGGTTAATGATTTAAAACAAATGTCCGCGAGTTATCTTTGAGACGAAATTAAACACATCTAAAATTTTCGATTTTAGAAACGCAATCCCTTAAAAAATATCAAATTTCAATATGTTTAGTTCGATTATGACAAACCATATTTTGAAAAAATTATAATCATCGGACTTGTTATCCCGAAAATATGGACGTTTTAAAATTTTGGATATACAAGCCATAAGAAGAAGTGCCTTTCAAATATTTGAAAATTTCTTTTAACGGCACTTTAATGAGATTCGATGGGATAGTTTTGAAGTCGAGCATATAGACATAAGGCATAGAAAATGTCGAGTCTAAAGAAGTAATAAACGTAGATAAACATACCTCGAACTTGCTTGTCAATATGCCTTCCTCAACCTTTGTCAATTTTACATTGGTAGCCATAGAGGTTGAGATGGTTCTTCCTTCTTCAATGCCTAACTTCTTCAAAGGTTCTATTTTATACTTTGAATGTGAAATATAATCACCTCATTGTTTAACTTGAATTCCAATGAAGAAATATGAGCTCCTCATTATGCTCATCTCAAGTTCACCTTGCATCAACTTAGAAAACATCTAGAACAAAAATTCATTAGTAGCACCAAATCAACTTCAATTTGCACTAATAAGCAATCTTGCCTTTTTTTTTTTTTTTTAGAAACAAAGAGAATAGTTTCAACTTTACCTCTTGTAAAATTATTTTGTAATAGAAAATATCTAAGTCTGTCATACCATACAGGGTGCATGTTTTAAACCAAACAAGGCCTTTTATAAAGATCACTTGGCCTAGAAAAATTTTCAAACCGCGGTTGTTTTTCATAGACTTCTTTTAGAGTAAAACCACTTAGAAAAGTGGATTTAACATCCATTTGGTAAAGCTTGAAATTTTCTTAAAAAATAAGAATGGGCAAGTAGAATGCGAATATTTGCAAAAACATACTACGGGAGCAAATGCTTCATCAAAATTAATACCTTCTTCTTGATATTTCCTTTGAGCTACTAACCTCCCCTTGGTCATCAAACTTGTTCCAAGATATCAAAAAATTTCTGCAAAATCTTAACAAGATATCTTGCACACGAGCATCGTAATATCGAATAATAGAGATACAATAACAAGTAACACATACTATGCTTTCAAACAAATCATTAAGGGTTTCATAGAACATGTAAGTTCAAATAAGCTTATAGAAAGCCATATAAGGTCTCTTTTGAAATTTGAAAATCCAAGAGCATATAGTTGAGACCTCATTTGAAAGAAGCATTTGAACAAGAGTTTTGACAAGAATGAATATGAGCAATCAAATGCATAATTTTGATATAATGAGAAAATCAAATGTTTTATCAAAATAAAATATAATCCTTTACAAGTCTTGGATAAAACAAGCTTTATAGAATAGTGTCTTTCAAAAATCGAAAAATCCTCTTAATGGCACTTATGTGAAATACTATGAAATATCTTGAAATGCAAGCACATAGGCATATGACACATATATATCGAGTCTATAAGATGAATACCAATAATGAACGTACCTCGAAAGCTTATGTCTCTCTTGTCAAATAATGAGTAGATAACTATTGATGAAGATATATAAGGCCTACACAATTCTTAGAGTAAATGTTGCCCAAAAACATATCAAATAGAAGTGTAGGCTAAGGCAATAAAAGATATCACAAATATATTATGCATTATAAGTCCATAAGAGATAATGAACATACTAGTCATTTAAAATACACAAGAGTTTTAAAAACATCATGCAAGGTCTTCTTTTTCAAAATATTTTAAAAACACAAATATATATTGAAGACCTTAATAAAAATATTTGAAAACTCATTTTGAAAATATAGGCACAAATAAAAACATGCATAATAAACAAAATAAAATGCATATTTAAATAGGGAGATACGGTTTACCAATTACGTTATTTTCATGGGTTGTGTCGTTCCCATTGTTGATGATATCTTCCCCTTTGAAAATCATCTTGTTGATTATAGCTTTTCCTATTGCTCCATTTCCAAGGATTGTGTCATTCCCATTATTGATAGTGTCTTTCTCTTGGAAATTCATTGTGGTGATGTCTTCTTCTATGATTGAATGAGACGGTCATTTGATGTCTCCTTGGCGTTATGAATTTTCCTTGAATATTATTCCGCCGGGTACCTAATATGACATCGTTTTGTGGTACCCTCAAGTGTTTGGGTCCTTTGGGATTAGCTTTGAGACTTTTAGGTCTCCAACAATAATTAGAGCTATTTCTAGCCTGACAAGTATTAACCGTGTGACCCTTTTTACCACAATAAAAATAAGTAATAATTCGAGGAGCATAATGACCAACATGCATAGAGGCTTGATTCTTTTTCATATGATTAACAAACTAGGCTTATGATCAAGTCCTTGTTTCAATTTATCACAACTATGAACATCAACAATATCGGTCATTTTATCGGTACTCAAGTTGGATTTTGATAAATCTTTTTCATGCAATTAATATTCTCAACAGGAGTACTATTTTCTTTTTCAAGGTTTCTAACATTATCAAGTGTGGTGATGTGAGCACATGAAAGTGATTCATAGGAAGTAAATAAACTATCCTTTTCATTTTTCAAAACATTGAATTCCTTTTTCAAATTTTTGTATTTAACAAGTAAGCTTTGGAATTCATTTTGAAGCTCATCAAAATCATTTTGCAAATCATTATAATCATTATGAAATTCATTATCATAAGAAGTAGAGGGTTTAGAACTTACCTCATTTTCTTCTTCGAAGCCCATAAGACATTGTTCAACTTCTTCATAGTTGGAAGTTGTAAGAGGCTTGTTCCTTGGATTTGATTTTGTATCCACTTGAGAAGTAGATGCTTTTGAGTTGCTCCTTTCATTTGCATATAATTCATAGATGGCTTCTAATTTTTGCCATACTTCATAGATGGCTTGTTCCTACAATATGATCAAATTCCAAAATGGTAAGTGAACAATACAAAATATTTAGAGCTTTACCATTTAAGGAGATGATTTTCTTCTCTTCATCATTGAGCTCCTTGAGGACTTTGGAGGTGTGAGGTGTATCTTTCATCGGAATAGATTTTCCATTGACGACAGTGTTCCAAATATCGAACCCGCAACCTTGTAGATAGCATTCCATTCTTTCTTTCCAAAATGCATAATTTTTGGAATCAAATAGTGGTGGCTTGGTGGTGGGCGCGGTAAAGTAGACTTCATTTGTAGCCGATGATCGTTCATCTTTACTCGCGATGTGGAACGAGCTTGCCAAGTTTGGCTTTGATACCACTTGTAAGTCAGCGGCTACGATAATCTAGAGGGGGGGTGAATAGATTATCTCCATTTTCTCGATTTAGCCCTCTTTTTCGAATCAAACAAGCCAAGACAATAGTAAAGGCGTGGGAAGTAAATAACATGCGTCTATTTATAAAGCTTCATCCCACCTAGGGACTACGTGCTCTACCGCCCAAAGTATATCAGGGATGGGTTTCGAAAAAGAATTTTTTTATTAATTACCACAATTAATACAAATTCAACTTACAACAATACCTTGAAGAGCACCACACTCTTCTTCAACACCACCTTAGAGATTACCACAATCTCCTTGAAGATTACCACAATCTTCCTTCAACGACACCTTGTGAAGATTACCACAATCTTCAACCTTGAAGAATACCAAATTCTTCAACACCTTGAAGAGCACCACACTCTTAAATAAGAAGATCACCACAATCTTCTTGCATCTATCACCTAGATCATCCAAGTGTATTCTTACCACAAGAACACTCACAAGAATATCTTGTGTTGAATGATAACCCAAATTCAAGATTACAACTCGATAATAAATGATACAAATTTGAGTGCAAGTGTAATCAAGAAATAAGCCTAGACCTCAAGATGTGAAAGTGAAAGACCTTAGGCTATTACAACAAGAATATTGAAATTGAAGAACAAAAGTGTTTGCTTGAATGTATCTTGTTGTGTTGTATTTTTCTCTCTTCTTGTTGTGCTTCAAATCTTCCTCTATTTATAGGAGATGATTGATCATTGATAAGCTCCTCTTGGGAACGATTTCTACAAAAAAATTGCAATTAAAATCAAGATTATAGTGTTAGAAATCAACCCGATAAATTAGGGAAAAGATGTCTTTGCACAATAGTTAAATTTTCTTTATCAAACATAAGGGTGACCGGTCGCGCATGAGATAATTGTTTGAAAATAATACAGCAAATTACAACGGTGGTGGTCGGGGGGTCGGACGGTCGGCGAGGGGGTCGGCGACAGTCGCCCCTAGGTGGACCGGTCCCCCCGACTCATTTTGAGGATTCGAGTGTGTTCTGTCCAAGAATATTGTTCCCAGGCACGGTCGATGCTTAGGTCGACCGGTCGACCTCCCTCAAAATTATTTATGTCTCGTTTACATTTCAAAACTCAAATCCAGTACAGGTTGCCCTATAGGGCCTTAGGTTGAGCACGAGACAAAAGTGTTGTCCATTTTTTGTCGAAAATAAACTTCAAGAAATACTCAGAAAAATTGGTAAAAACATTTTAAACCGATCGGGAGTATTTGGACAACATTAGAAATATTGTTTTGAAGTAAAAACTTATTAACACAAAATCATTAAAAATGTTGTCTAATTTTTGTCTAAAATAAATTGAAGAAATACTCTAGAAAATTAGTAAAAACAATTTAAATCATTTAGGAGTATTTGGACAACATTTAAAACATTGTTTTGGTATAAAAACAAAATCATCAAAATCATGACAAAACCATTTATCAAACATGTTTCAATATAATCTTCATGTTTTATGCGATTCACTTATATTATGATTTGTTCATTCGAGTTAATATTTCTGGTATTTTGATTTGAATTTTATTCCTCATCGGGTAATAGGGATGGCAAAATCCCGCGGGGAACCATCCCCGTTGGTACCGAATAATTTGGGACAGGAATCCCCGATTAATTAGGGGATGAGAGTGGGGATGGGGATTCCCGCTTTTCTGAAGGGGATGGGACGGGGATGATATTTATATCCCCCGTCCCATTAAAAAAAATCTCCGCCCCGATTAGATGAAACGGGGATTTCCCGTCCCCGTCCCCGTCCCCATTCACCGAAATATATATATATATATATATATATTATATTTATATATATTATTAATAGTCTACTAAAAATAGTTGTTAGTGAGATGAGTTTATGTTTATATATTTTTTTTTTTCATTTTGTTAAATTGTAAAATTAAACTAAAAATTATGTGTTTTATATTATAATGATTTTTAATTTTTAAAATTACAATACTTTGTATTTTAAAAATTGTTGTATTTAACTCAATTTGTTAAAGTATCTTATATTATGGAGTTATTATAAGATTAGCTAGTGATTCATGGTATTTCATCTATTTTAATTATTAATTATTTATGTAAAAAAATATATATTTTTATTAATAAATACAAAAGCGGGGACCCGTTCCCGAATGGGGATTCCCCATCCCCATACCAAATGCCCAAAACGGGGAATGGTATGGGGATGGTATTTGAAAATGGGATTCGGGGGACGGGGATGGTATGTCCCATACCAGCCCCATCCCCGCCATTGCCATCCCTATCGGGTGTCGAGAGATTTATGGTGAGAAAGAACCAATATAATTGAAAGGCGTTGCATGCAATCCTAGATATAGGATGACATGAATCTTACGGATTATGGTCAAACCTAATATGGGAATTCATAAACCGTTATAAATGCAATCTTGGGAGTTTTAACTAGAAAGAGATTTAGTTAATCAACTTGAGATTAGGAGTTTTCACCTTGAAAGAAGGTTTAACTTAAATTGAGAATTTCTACGGTCCATGGAACATGAGATTATGTTAAAGAGGATGATAAGCTGCTTAAGGGTTTAAGGTTGCATTTTTATCTTGTTAAAATCACAAAAATATTCTAGAGGAATTTACATTCGACGCAGCGTTTCTATCTCTTGATCTCTTATTTTACAATCTTCCTTTATTTTATCAATTGCAATTTGTTGATTATTTAGATTCCTTATTTTCCTTTTCATACCAACAAACCTCACGAAAATTGTTAGATTAGATAACAAAAAGACGGTAATTAATAGTACTCATAATCCTCATGAGAATGACACTCGGTACTCAATAATCTATATTATAAAATGATAGGTGCACTTGCCTAAGGTTTATAGAGTAGCTTTGAGCCATCACATGCTCGCTTAGAGGGGTGAGTTTTCAGTATTAAGGCATATAAATGTGATGTCCATGTTCAATACTTGTCTGCGAACAAACTTTTGTACCTGCACTCTTTTTTTTTCATATGTATGAATGAATGTAGCCCAATAAATGTGGTTTCTTTTAGTGGTGCGAAGATGAAATTAACAATTGAGAAATACAAATCATTAGTAACTTGCTGGATAAAGTTAAAACTTTGAAGGCTGAAGTATCAACATGCAAACTTGAACAACATTGCCACAGGAATATATCTTCCATGTCCATGATTGCAACTTTGGTGGTGGTAATTTTAGCTTACTTTCAGTATTATTTTAAATGTCGTTAGATAATTGTAAATTTGAAAGTGTTGTTACCAATCTTAGGTGTTTTTAAAATGTGTATGATCTTACTCTACTTCAAGCTATATGAAGATGCGTACTATTGTAGCTCCTTAAAACTAAAAGATGTAATATTTTATTTTTCAATGTTAATTGTATTTTGTTGTTACAGGCTTGTTTCATATAATTATAAGAGTTTTATTAATGTATCAGTAAACTTTTTGGTTCCAATTACAATAGAATGGAATGTATTCTGTTGAATTTTGTATAAACCTTTTAATATCATTCATGTTTGAATATTTTACCAGTTTTTTGTTTTGTTGTTAAAGGGTTGTTTCATATAAGTATAAGATGCAATGTATCAGTATACTTTGGTTCCAATTAGAAAATTTGGAAAAGTATTCCGTTACATTATTTATAAACCCGTCTGAATCAACCCTGATGTTGGTTCCCTTCATTGTGTTTAGATTCTGTTGGTTATCCATGAGATAAATCGGTTGCCTTGTCGAATCAAGTGTTATTTTTTAGATACTTGAACATGTTTTGTGTGTGCAGCCTTTGTAGATTCCTTTACAACCTAATTTCATGCAATTATGGTTCTACTGTTGCCCAATTGCATGTTATTGTGCCTCTGTGAGTGTATGGTTTTGAGCCACAAAAATATTTCTTAGCCAATATTTTGCTTTTTAAGTCATATTGCAGCCAACTAGGAGGGAATATATTCTCTTTTTTACTCATTTCAATGTGGAAAAGACCAACCTCTCAAATCTAACTTTTCATTATTTAAATTTATAAAGTGCATTATAAATACATGCTACTTCAACCGACTTTTACTCATCAAAGTTTAATTTCTCAAAAAAAAAACAGTACGCACCATGGCTCCAAAATTTGTGGTTAGGCAAGAGGATTACATCTATAACCTCAAACGGACGGCACGGGAAGATGCTCTTTTCATTGAAGTGTTGTTGGATCAACAAGCAACCAGAAATTTCAACCGGAAGGAGTTAATATTCACGCAGTTCTCATTGGTATGGATGTTGTTAACAAAGATTTCAATAAGTCGTTCACATTCGAATGTCTTGTGGGTTCAACTACTTAAAAAAAGATAACGAGTCTTTTATTGGGTTTGTAGAAACATGGGTCAAATATGATCCTCTCACCAATCAAGTTACTGCACCTGATCATGTATGGGAAGAAATTTTCTGGGTAATTATCATGTACTTGAAACACTTAAATATTAAAACTCAATGAGTAGGTCTCTATAGGACCGTCTTATGGATCCTATTCCGTAAGACGGATCCCCAACCCGACCACGCATTGCCGTGCCCCTGACCCCATCCCAGCCCAACGCCCCACCCCGCGGCCCAGACCCCAGCCTAACGCACGCCCGCCCACGCCCCTGACCTAACGCACGCCCGCCCATGCCCATTGACCCACCGGCCGCACCTCTTATTTAAAAAAATATACATTCCCGGAGCGGAATTGAACTCGCGACCTTAATAGACTTAAGGTGGTGTTCTACCACTACACCACTAGTACTTATTGTGCAATTTTAGTATAATAATTTATATAAACCCATTCATAAATACGTCTGGTAATTAAAAAAATTAAAAATACCTATAAATGTAAAGGCTAAGAACCGAACTCAAGTATATTAAAAATATTGATACATTATCTCAATAAATGGATACTTATAAAAGTGTTACTTTAACTACATCATATTTATTTTTTATTTTTCCTCTTTTTTTGTTCCTAGTTTGTAACTGTATTAAGAAATATGATACTTTATCTCAACAAACGGATACTTTTACTTATAAAAGTGTTACTTTAACTATATCATATTTATTTTTTATTTTTCTTCTTTCCTTCATTTCTAATTTGTGACTATATTAAAAAAACATGATACTTTAAATCACGAAGGAAAAATAAATAAGCGAGCTAAAGTAACACTTTTATGAGTAAAAGTATCCATTTTTGAGATAAAGTATCATGTTTTTGTAAATAAATCACGAAGTATGAATTGATGCAAGTGAAAAAGAAAAATAAATATGTGAGTTAAAAGTACCACTTTTATGAGTAAAAGTATCCATGTTTTGGGATAAAATATCATGTTTTTTTTAATACACTCGCATATTAGAAAATCATTAGATTGAAGTATCACAAATGTATCATATTTAACATCAAAAGTATCACTATTTCCAGCACAAGTATTAGTTTTTCAATGGTAAAAAACATTAGCTATGAGACTAGAATGAGTACATCAAAAAAATTTATTTTTTGAATAATGTTCACCTTAAAACTATCATATTTCTTACTCAAAAGTATCACTATTTTCGGATAAAGTATTACTTTTTATTCAGAGAATTTAAAATTTTAAAATGCCATTGTCCATCATAAAAGTATCATATTTAATATCAAATGTATCACTATTTCCAGCATAAGTATCAGTTTTTCAATGTAAAAAACATTAGCTATGAGACTAGAATGAGTATATCAAAAAATCTTATTTTTTGAATATGTAAAAATTAAAATATCAATGTTCACCTTAAAAGTATCATATTTATTACTCAAAAGTATCACTATTTTCGGATAAAGTATCATTCCTATTCGAGAGAATTAAAATTTTTAAAATGAAGAGATGATAATGAAGCTTTATATTCATGGTTATACTCATGGTTATAGTAAATATGCACAACAAGTACTAGTGGTCTAGTGGTAGAATAACACATTATGTCTCCATAGGCTTGCATGTTCATTTCCCCACAAGCGCGGACGACGGGGGGGCGGCGGGCGGGTAGGTGGTGGGGGGCGGGGCTTTCAGGCGGGTCTCGGGTAGGATCCGTCTTACGGAATAGGATCCGTAAGACGGTCTATACAAGTTTTTGCCGAACTCAATAGCGTAAATATAATGTTTAGTGTTTATAAAGTTGATTTTTTTTTTTGCAGCGTAACAAATTTTACATCGCTTACCAAGAATTTAGTGATCCTAAGTGGGACAATTTGCATCAACTTTTTGGATCTTTGGAGAATACTAATGTTGGTCCTCAAATTGAAGTGATTGAGTTGTCCTTTAATGATGAAACCAATGACATTGGCAAAATGGAAGGCTTGCCAAAACCAAGTAACACTCACACTGTAATTAATGTATC
The DNA here is from genome assembly GCA_016081115.2 of Rehmannia glutinosa. NCBI lineage: Eukaryota > Viridiplantae > Streptophyta > Magnoliopsida > Lamiales > Orobanchaceae > Rehmannia > Rehmannia glutinosa. Next base: position 32,884,342 of record CM071934.1, on the reverse strand, counting down.
TTCATCGTGGACATCGCTGATAGTTCATTCTGGAATTACTTGGGGCCATTTGCATCACCTATCTATATCCAATTCGTGTTCGTAGAGCCAAGTATTCCATATTTATGGACTTAATCCCTTTATTAGTTTAATCCCCTTCTCAAAGCAAACAAATCCTAAATAAAACATCAATAATTAACATCTCTTATTCAACATTTTTATGTTTCCACATTAATTTTTCCCTATTAAAGAAAACATCCAATAAATGCACAATATCTTGTCATGATTATACACGAGTCAAACATAGTTAATTATTTCATATTAAATATGCTTTACATTGACCGAGAATCCATATAAAATAATATAGAAATAATCCACAAACAATATGTTTTGTTTTAAGTTGCACGTGTTGGTGGGGGTGACCACGGTGAAGTTTTGTGGTTTTTTTGAGTAAATTTCAAATTGAATTGCTAGATGTGATTTGGTTAAATAAAATTTTCAAATCGCGGTTTTATGAAGTAAAACCAAATGTGCGGTTTGAAGCGGTGGTGGCGGTTTTAATTAACAAAAAATTATATAATTGATAAATTAATATAATGTTCTTATGATCTTTTTTTAAAGAAAAAGGCAAAAAAATATTATAATTGAAAAGTGATTTTTTTAAACAAGGTGTATTTTTGCGAATAAAATGCGCATTGCAATGCCTTTTATTTGATTACATTCAATATGTAATGCAATGTAATGTTGTTCTATTTTGATTAAAAGAATGTAAAATGCGTTGTTTTTAGTATACAAAGTGTGAATCTAATTATATCATTCATAAAATTAGTTCTTAATATATTTATTCTAATTGTTTAACTAAAGACTAAAAATAATATTTTATTTTACCCTAAATTATAGAGGTGCGGTGCGGTGCGGTTTTGGCGATTTTTCAAAATCTAAAACCATAACCGCACCAACAAGCCGGATGATCTTGTTCGGGCGGTTTTTTAAAATTTATGTTCACCCCTACGTGTTGGGATGTGACGAGTATGAATGATAATGAGGCGGGCGAACATGTACTTGAAGATCCATACCCGCTACGCTCCGCCTATACTATGGGAAAGGACGAGGTCATGTATAATAATTTTTTTTTCTTATTATATTGTAAAATACACAATAATTCAAACAAAATTTAAATAAAAGGAATAAGAAACAAGAAAAATAGATTTTTATAAACTTGTAATAGATTTATAAGCCTATGTTATAAGTTTTTAACTTGTATTTGTTTTATTAATGCATATTATTTATAAAAACTGTCATTCTCAATGTATATATATTAGATATAATATTAAGTGCATAAAAATTATGTTATCACATATATTCTATATGTAAATATATATTAAATATATTAAAAAAATAAAAATGTTAGAAGGGGCGGGACGGAGTACGCGAGGCGAAATAATATCTATACCTCCGCCTCATTGCGGATCATGGAACGGGATGATCCAAACACGGCAGATCAGGTGAATCGGATCAAAATTGCGATCCCTAGACTAATGAAGGGCCAATGTACAAATACAGAAAATTTCTACAAGAAATTGAAACAAATTCAAAGCACAGGGCTCGATTGAAAAACACGTTATTATAAGAAGTAGAATTAAGTAAGAAAACAGAATTTTGAGTCTGCAATTTTCTTAACCTCTGTAGAAGACTAGAAGCATAAGATTGGAGGAAGAAGAGTCAAAATGGGTATAAGATTCGTGCTAATGGTGAACAAGCAAGGGCAGACCCGTCTAGCACAGTACTATGAATACCTAAACCTTGAAGAACGACGCGCACTCGAAGGTGAAATTGTCCGCAAATGCCTCGCCCGCAACGAACAGCAGGTCTCAGTCTATCTCTCTCTCTATACGTATATTTGTATATTCATATCTGTGTATATATCTGCATAATATGCTGTTGTGTTTATAATTTATTGTTTGAATCTGTTGAATTCGCTGGCCGATTTATTTTCAACGGATTTGATTTCTTAGCGAAATAACTTGATCGCTGGAAATTATTACTTGACAATTGGTAGTATGGACTTCCCGCGGATATGGTTCGTGCCTTGGTGGTTTGGTTTTTTAAAAGAAGGCGTTTTTTGGATGGTGTAATGTGGTATTTAAGTAAGTTATGCATTTTATTTAGATGAGAAAATGAAATGGGGGAAATTAAAAAATGTCGTCTGGCGAATAATGACGAGGTTCAGGGACATTTAGAAATAATGTATAGGATCATTTGCTCGCGTTAATTTTATCTTACAGCTTTTCCTGAGTTTCACTTAAAAGCACTTTTCTCTTAACTTTTGAAAGGGGCACAAATTCTCATCTTTTAAAAATGTACTTTCTAGTTGCAAACCTAGAGGCGATGTACTGAAAGTGTTAACTTGTCATTGGACATCTAGTTAAAATCCCAAATCATTTGCGTCATTATGTGCTAATGATCTTGCATTTCTTGTGCTCATCTAGAACTACCTTCCATCTTTATGTACTCTTTTTGCAGTTTCCTTTTTGCTTCTTTAGTCTTATTTGTAAAAGAACTGCACATTTGAAGAAATAATACTCCCTGTGTCAAATAAATCATATTATTGTTATTATTATTATTGTTGTTATTATTTTTAGTTATGCACAGTGGTTCTCATAGTTGCTAATTATTCTTTCTTCGCTGAACAGTGTTCATTTGTTGAACATCGAAACTACAAAGTTGTCTATAGGCGATATGCATCATTATTTTCCTGGTTGGAGTGGACAACGAAGAAGTAAGTCATACTGTCTCCTAGTGAAAAATCCTTCATGAGTTATATCTTCTGCTAGGTCTTCTGATTCTTCTTTCTTCCATAATCTGATGGATAAAATGCTTATATGTATAAAAGAGCATGTGGCTGACAAATTTTGGTTCCCCAGTGCCCTATATCATGGCTGAAGAACTGAACAAAATCCACTATTGAGATAGTCTTTTATTATGTTAGTTCTTGAGATATGATTATCACAAAGGAAAGCTAAAGCTAAAAAATAGTTTCCAAGACATTGTGAATAAGGTTGAAACTTTCATGAAAAGCTCAGTGTATTTAAGTTCTTTCGGGATGTCCATAAACTAAAAGAAATAAAAATGTATAATGATGGAGCTTTATATTTCCTGGACTGAGTTGGACATGAATAAGTAATTCCGAGTAATCCATTTTGTTTCTAATGGAAGGTCATTTGTGGCATGTGTTTGCTAGATTTTCCTGTTTATGTAACTTCAATGAAAAGTTTGACTTGTATAATATCTTGCGTTTTCAAAATAATTGAAGTCTCAAGATTTTTGGTCCTCATCCATTTATCATGGATGAAACATTTTTATAAGGTCAGCTAAATTGAAGTCATTTCCTAAATTATATCTCATCTCACAATTACCCAAAAATAAAGAAATGAAAGAAAATGGAGCCATTTGGAGGATTGTTATGTTATGTCTTAAAATAGAGACAATTAGATGTCATAAACTTGGGTAGAGGGAGTTTTATATGAAGTGGAACTTTGATGCTTGTGATGACCTTGGTACTGGGTGGACATAGTGGAAGCATTACCACACCATAAGGCATGATTCAATACAGTGCGGACATAGTGGAAGCATTACCACACCATACGTCAAACTAGTTGACTTTAATGAACCATTACTTGTATCCACACTGTATTACTTTATGATTCACTCGGTTTGCAAGAAACTAAGCGCACTCCACCAACTCTGCAATAATCTTGATTTGCCAAGATATACAACAAATCTGGAGAGGGATTTAATCATCAGCTGATCCACCCCAAAGTTGAAGCTGGATTACCTGTAGAATATAGTAGGAGACAACTTATATTGAAAAGGTTATGGTTAATGTAATGTAATTGTCACTGGATGGGTTGTTAATGTAATGTAATTTTCACTGGATGAGTTGTTCAGACTTTCGATAAAATTGGTGTATTGAACCATCGGTTGAGCAAGAGTGTCAACACGAGTGTTGACGTATTCCATACTTTATCGCTAATTAAAATATTTTACCTCAAACAATCGTTCGTTCTCAGTAGAGGCATGCATTGCCTGGTTATTGATTGGATATACTCATTTACAAGCTCTAATAGTCATTGACAGAGATGAAATAGTAAGTGTCCGGGACATGGTAATTGTTGCAAGTCAAGCTGTAAATCTCTTTGGCTATAGTATATTATATATGAGACTCAGAATTTTCTGGTTGCAGTAAAGCAAATTGGTTATTGTACAGCATAAGAAAATTTTGATGGTTCAGATCACATGTGAAGGACCATGTGCTGTGTTCATTGGCAATGGATTAAGATTACGAACTGAGGAACTTAAATTTACAAAGAATTAAATACATGAAAGTGATTTCACATGTTCAGAGATTTTGAATGTGGGGAATTAAGGATTTGCGAGGCTTATTTAGAAACAAATCAAGTTTGATTGGACGGAGAGCTGTTATAGTAGTATATTGGTTGATTAGAGTGCATAAGGCGATGACCCAAAGATGGAAGTGGGGATGGATAATTTGTTGGAACTGCATGAAATGAGTTATTGTCTTGAAGCAGCTGCTTGTTGAGTTTCTATGAACTTTTCATTATGTGTTAGGATTTTCTTTGGTTTTCTAACAAGGGTAGAGAAAAGTTGCTGTGACTATTGGAGCAATGAAACAGGGTACTGATTAAGTTGAGGTATTGGTGGTAGATGACCAAATATCGGATTTGATAGAGGAAACACTGCTGGAGGTTGAAATAGGAATTTTTGTGATGATTATATGGACAGACAGGAAATCTAGATATAAAAACTCTTATATTGACGAGAGGAAAAGATGGATATTTGAACCCTCCTTTTGAAAACAAATAATTGAGGTTATAACTTGGAGAAAATGAGGCATTTTATGAAAGCCATTTGACAATTTTTCTACATTGTGCGAATTCAAAGGCAAATTGCCTATATCTTGTAGCACAGTTTTAAGCAAGTTATTGAGCTCGCTTGTGTTTAAGTCTGTTAAAGATGTTTTTGGAGGGAGGTTTGTTCATTAATCAAAACAAGCTCAAATTTGATTTTAAGCATGATAAGAAATTCACATCAAGCTTGGAAAATGTGTAGTTAGCTTGACTTATTTTGTTTACGCCCCTATGTTTATGGGATTACTCAAGTATTGGCATAGATATAATAGGATAAAATATTAGAAATATTTCTCCTATATTATTGCAATCTAATCGCAAGAATGTGGTGGTGAGCTCAAATTAAAATTTGTATCTACTATATGATCATGTCTGTTTGGATTAAAATATTTATGCGACTGAAATATTCAGATGAATTGAAGTTTGCTGAAACCTCATTGTGATTGTTGCCGTCAAGAGATTTTCCAGATGTTCTGCTACCTTTTGTGATTGAAAGTTATTTTTGTAAGTTGATTTGAGTTGGTCATAAATAGGTATAGCACTCGTTAACTTGATGAATGCTACTAAATAGTTCAGGGCCTACATTATTTCATTTCTTCCACATGGTGCTCAACTTTCAGAAGACCACATTAGTTGGAGCTCATGTAATAAAGCTAGATGTGATTCAACAATGTGCTGGGCGTAATACATAGCAGCCTTTTGGTGGAGCACCTTACTGCTTCTTTCTTGTCAGTGCATGCATATGGAACTGTTAATTTCTTGATCAAATCCTCAGCTTTCTCTTTTTCCTGTGTTTGCAGAATGAGCTTGCAATTTTGGAATTTATTCACCTGCTAGTTGAAACTATGGATCGCCATTTCGGCAATGTGGTAAGTTACTGGCCAGAGAATAAAAATAATGAATGGATTGTGTCGCTCCACTTTTCAAAATTATCTGCGTTCTGATTTTGCAGTGTGAGCTGGACATCATGTTTCATTTGGAGAAAGCACACTTTATGCTAGAGGAAATGGTCATGAATGGTTGTATCGTTGAGACCAGCAAGTCCAACATCCTCGCTCCAATACAGCTAATGGACAAAGCATGATAAGATGTTTAACTTTGGTATATTCAAAAGTTTTGGACATTCTGACTCTAGGTTTTGTTTGTATAATGTATCTCTGTAAGTTCTACTTATCTCCTTGTGATGGAGCTGAATTCTTGTCGATGCGTAAACAGTGAGTAAGAACATGAAGGGGACCTCAGCATGCTAAATAATTCTTGAAATTCGAAAAACAAAAGTCAGGGTTCCTTAATTTTTCGTTCTTTGCACATTGTTCTCCTAGTTTTTAAGATCTTTCAATAAATAAATAAATGTTGAAGAATTTTAATTATTGAGGATTACGAGCTTATCTGCATCTCAGCATTTGTATGCTAGAACTTGCTAAAGCCAATCTAGTTGTTTTAATAATAAAGTCTTTTTCCGTTGGCTGGAGCTGACACACAACTTTATGTGTTCAGAAATTGCGTGTGGTTTGTGGCTATTCTGTACGTTGCATCCAAAGATAATGACTGCATTACTCATATAACTACATTGAACATTGTTGACGGAATCAAGACATGCATTTTAAATAGGGATGTCAATTCGGGTTATCGGGTTGTGTTCATGTTCAACTTTAGGCCAGTTTCGAGTTATGTTTAAAATACATCAAAAATAGAGTGAAATATAAGATAACTATGTTTCACGACAAACGGCAACATCGTATCAGATTCATGTTTGTCGTGCTCGTTTTCGTGTTACTCTTAGTAACTTCAGGTCGGGTTATCATGTTGTGTCAGTGATTGACACCCCTAATTCAAACCATTTCTTGATTCCTTGCTCCAAAGTTCTCGAGGCATTACATTGTACTGCACGAAAAATGTATTTTGTTGCTGCTTGTTTTGTAGTTGACACCAAAGGCCCCCATATTCAGGGAACCTAGCCATTACACATTTACACTAGCATCCATTTATATATTTACAAAGAATGTCAAAACAAGCCAACAGATTTCTCCAAATTGCATAAACCAATAATCAATCAAGGAATGGGAGCATCACATAGCCGCCGGCCAACCGCCCTTTCTAGGATCGCTGACAGCAGTTAGTACTCCATGGACTATGTAGTCGTTTTTCAGTTTTCTGCCCATATTCTCTATGTTTGTAAGATTCTGAACCACAAGCTGACAAATTGCCCCCCTGCTTTGGCCTTCAGTCGATGGCCCCTTTCTCTCAAGAATTGCTTTCTCTTTTCAGGAAGTTCAATGTGTTCGCCATCCACCACTGTCCAGTTCTCGTGCGAGACAACATTCGGGATAAGCTGCACGTATTGGAAAGACAAAAAACAGAATCATTTTTGGGTCCTAAAATGGTTGTAAAGAGTATATAATTTATTGCGTTTTTAAAATCGATGTACCCTGTGGTAGACTCTTGCACTCTGAACAGCTGCTAAAGGTTCCATCTTCAAGATAAAATGGTTAATGAAAACCTGGGCCACTGCAGGAATAATGTCTAAACCACCACTGCCTCCGATAACTCCGGCCAACTGATTGTCCTACAAACGATAATGAATGAATTTTAGGACAACATGGACAATTGTAAAGTGGTCCTATGATCTGCCATAAACTGAAATGCATCTCAAGTAATTTTGATGGAAAAAGAGGTCAAAACTTTATTAGGGTGTGAACCGCTAGATAATTTTTAACCCCAACATGGTATTGCTTATGATTTTTTTCTTTAGAAAATACATTATTAACTCACTTTTACTTTTTCAATCACCAATCACATCTACTCATCTTTTCAGGGAAAAAAATTCAATTCAAGGAAAAAAATTCAATTCAACCATCATTATGACATTATTACACATTTTCTCACAAATTCCATCACTCACTCACTCACTCACATTTAAAATCACCAATTATATGATCCATTCTTTATTTTACTATTTCTATGTCACATCAAGTTTCATCATTATATATTCATCTCATATTCAATTACTCTCTCAAAATTCATCATTCTTTTTCAAAATTTTATTCAGGAAAAAAATCAAAATGAAAGAATATGTAATCGCTCGATGCTACTTTACCTTGAGGACAATGATGGGGGTCATGGAAGACAACGGTCTCTTGTTTGGCCTAATAAAATTCGTAGGAGCCGGAGGGAGCTTATCAGGGGACATATCAGTTGGTATCGAAATCGTCCATTTCATTGTTGAGAACAATGCCGGTAGACGGTGAGAGCACACCACCTCCGAAAGCATAATTAACCGTCGTTGTCATTGATACAGCATTTCTATCAGCATCCACCACACAAAAATGGCTTGTTCCATGATCTCTAAGTTGGCTCCATCTGGAAAAAAGACAACCAATGCATTTATAGTATCATTATTTATATGGAGAAGTAAACAATTCAGGTGAATATCCAACGAACCTAGGCAAATAATATTCAGGGGGAATGTGGTGTTGTCGAATATCTTTTCTCGAATCCTCTTGGCAAAAGAAGGGGAAAGCATGTCTGATACAGTTTCACTGATATTGACAAATTCAGGGTCTCCGAGATTCATCCGAATGGCAAACATGTGTTTCAGTGCTTCAATCAGACGGTGCAGGCCTAATGGACCTTCAGCAGCATCCCCACTTCCATAACTATCTAAGACATTCAGAACCTGTACCTCATCGACAAAAAAAAGCAGCAATCAATATGCTACACAAGTGCATAAGTGTTAATACAGCAGAATATAATACTATAATATTTGTAAGGGATAATTACAAAAATTACCTTGAAGTTTTTGTTAATTACAAAAAATAAAACAGGTTTTTGAAAATTACAAAAATCCCATGAAATTTGATTCTGTATTACACTTAACTTAACCCCTTCATAAGCAAAATCATTTCAAACACTCCCCTTACATATGTAGAAATATTGCAAGTTCCCCTTTACAATTAACCCGAATCAAACCTCAAGGGATTTTTGTACTTTCCGAACATCAGTGGTTTTATTTTTGTAATTCACCCAAACCTAAGGGGTAGTTTTTGTAATTACCCCTATTTGCAAACTTAACTTGATAAACCATATGCAACTGATACAGCATGCTATGTTACTAAGTTCAAATAGAGTAGAACACCTCACATGGGAATTCCTATTCCATTCTTTGTTTCATCTGATATTTCAACAACACATTAGATGCATGCCATGTGTGCAATTGTACACGTGGTGTCCATCTAATGTATTGAAATAACATATGGAATAGAGGAGACCTGCTCCGAGAACACCCACCAGAGAGAGCCCGACCGTTCCACTAGAAGGAGGCGGCATTCCTAGTATCTTATATCCCATAGCATTCACTTGACTGCATCCGTTACTTTTACTCTGTAGTTTCTCAAATCCTCCATAGTCAAAATCCCACCCGCTTTTCTCACATCTTCAATCAGTCTTTCACCGACCGTTCCATTATAGAAAGCTTCAGGCCCTTGTTCTGCTACTGCCTGTAAGCTTTTCCCAAGTTCCACATTATAGCACATATCGCCAGCTTTTAACAGTTTACCATTTGGTGCATAGATTTGTCTTAATCCAGGGTCATTCATTATCTTTTTCTCTTCTTTATTAATATGTCCTTCAAGGCATGGACTCACTATGAACCCTTCTTTGGCAAGTGAAATGGCAGGTCCAAACAAAGCCCTCCATGGCAATCGTCCGTATTTTGACCAAGCAACATGAAGCCCGGCTATCTCACCGGGAATTCCCATCGACAAAGCACCCTGAGACTTGGCTCCTGCATTTTTTCTCGTACATGTTCTACAAGAACGAAATATATATCATCGTTAACGAGGGGCGAATAGTGTCGATCAAACTATCCTCATCATCAACATACAAAAATAGTCTAGTCCGCCATGTATATTGAGTCCAGATATTCTGGTCCACATTCCACTTCCTATTCCTTTGTATTGGATGAATGTCATGTGTACAAGGTGATGTCATAATTGTACACGTATCATTCATCCAATACAATGGAATATAAATGTGGAACATGAATTCTCAATCTATGTATATTATATTCAAACTTAGTATTTGCTGTTGAGTGTTGTGGAATAATAAGAAAAGGGTAAATTACAAAAACTATCCATGAAGTTTAGTCTAATTATAAAAAACCCAGCTATCTTTCAAAATTACAAATATCCCTGAAAGTTGTTTTTATTTTACAAATATCCCCTCAACAGGTGCAATTTGTAAAATAGAAACAAATGTTTAAATGGATGCTCGTTATTTTGAAAGATTACTGGATTCTGTTGTAATTAGACTGAGCCTCAGGAATGATTTTTGTTGGCGAAGTTTGAGAAAAAGCAAAACCATGAACCTGGGAAGCAGCTGCAGGAGCAGTTTCCCTCATGTCAATTGCAAGTGCACCTGATGTTGATGAAGATCGAACGACCATAAAACCTCCTCCTCCTATTCCGCTCGACATTTGACTAACAACTCCAAGGCAAACTGCAGTGGCGACAGTGGCATCAACGGCGTGACCGCCTTTTTCGAGCATGGACACGCCGATTTCAGAGCAACGGCCGTCATCAGCAGCAACAACTGCTTGCTTTGACTCCACAATGTCATTGTTACTGATTGCCAATCTGCCGTTGGACTTACGATCATGTCTTCCTTCCGAAAATGCAAGATCTCCTCCCAGAGCAAGACCTGGAATTGGTTTCTTGACAAATAAATCAACATCGATCGCTAAGAATATGCAAGATCATGCACCAGGTTCCCACATAACCAATTGATTTTAGATTTAGTTTTTTTGTTGATTTTAGTTCCTGTTCATCTGATAGCAATAGGAGGTTTATGACTGAAGATGACTATTTCTCAGTCATTTTTCCCCTCCAATTTCTTCTTCACAAGATCAGTTTTCAGTACAATTTACTATCTATTGGGGGACAGAGTCCTGCTTATTCCAGAGGAAAATCCCCCTTTTCCAAAAGTTAGTGATTTTGCTGACAAATTTAGAAGATATTGTTACATATATACAGAATCAAGATTCTCCTTTGTTATTGTATAGCTGAAAATTGGACCAAGTTATTATTTCCATTGCCAAGAAAGATAAATATTTCATAAAGTTTTTCATTATTATCTTGAAATTAATTTTATTTGCCATTTTTTAAACAATAGGGGTGGATCATAATCTGTAGACAGAGAGAGGAGATCTCTTGTTGGCAGGTATAATGAATGCGCCCATAAACTAAAATTCCATCGAAGTTATTCTATTATTAAAAACAGGAGAATTTTACTACTAAAAAAAAAAGAGGAGAATTTTCATTCAGAAATCAGTTCTTGTGATCTTCAGAATCCCCCCTCCCTTTTTTTTTTATCTCTCACTCACTCTCTGAAACTCCTCCAACACCCATCAAGACTGTTGACTTTTTTATTTATAAATATTTCTCCTTTTTCTCTTCTTATTTATCCAAAAACTACCAGAAATGAAGAACATCAAGTTCAGAAAAATTTAAGAATGCCCAAAAAAATAAAATAAAAATTAAAAAGACAAAAACTTAATAAAACTCACAGGCTACGGCTATAAGTGCAAGAAAAAGGAACCACAGAGCTCTGCTCCACCTTCTCTTCTTTCTGCTTGAATTTCCATCACTTGCTAGCAGTGAAGCTTCTAATCCTTCTTGCCCCATTTATTTTTACAACCCAAAATACCCTCTCTCTCTCACATGTACAAATTTGGCAAATTTGGTTATGGGTTTAAAAAAAAATATAATAGTGTGTGATGCACTTTGTTTGAGCAACAATGAAAGTTGAGGATGAGTTGGCTTTTATGGAGTATCTTGTTTTGTCAGAATACTCAAGGAATCTTTCTCCAAATTTGTATGATTGGAGAGCAGATTAATTGTGGGTCACTTGAATATTCACCCTTTGTGACGTGCAGTAAATGGATACTAAGAAGTCAGTTACACAACCTAACAAGTTACCGAGCACCCCCATCGGAAAATTCAAAACTATTTTTTTTTTTTTTTTGAAAGGGAAAATTCAAAAGTATTCAAATTTCAACATATCTAATGCCCAAAATATTCATAGTAGCCAAAATATTCAATATACATAAGATCAAGTAAAAAATAGTAGTAGAGTCTATGTTTTATTTACTTATATGTTGATTCTTTTTATAATTTATACTACAAAAATTGCCTAATGAGAGGAGAATTTTAACATGAATAAAAATCCGAGGTACGAGTTCTATAGAAATTATTTGCTAATTATGAAAATATAGAAAACATGTACAAATTTGGCAAAATTTGTTGTTTTGGCTAATAAGACTGAAATTGCCACAAACTAAAAAGTATAGGACTAAAATTGCCAAGTCCTAAAATTTCAAGACTAAAATTTTTATTTTTGCCGAGAGGAAAAATTATCACAAGACTAAAATATCAACTTCAAAAAGTTACAAGACTAGTAGTACAACACCCTATAGACACATCACCAATTTTGCAAGCATGTTCTCTTAATAAAAATACTACAATCACATTAGAGGATCACAAAAAGTGACGAAGCCAGGAATTCTACGTAGGGGGCCCCAACTAACACTAGTGTAAAAATAAAATATAATACATCAACTCTAAAAATAACACTATAAAAACAAATAACATAATACAATTACATGAATATGTCATAACATTTCTCTTCTATTCTTCATATTTTGAAATCGTTGCATAATAGCTTCATTGGTAATGTTTGAAATATATCCTTTTCAATGTATGTTACCAAACAATCATTTAGTAGTCCATCTCCCATTCGATTGCATAGTGAACTCTTGATGATAATTCATTCTTTGAAAAAACTCTTTCCACCATTGCAATGACAACGGTAAGATCAATGACAACTTAACCAACAAATAAACCAATGGAAAAACAATATATTTTCTTGTAGCAACCATCTCCGAGTAAGACCTCCTATACCGCTACTATAGAGAAGTTTTCATCTAAACGAACATTGAAAATAAAATTTTCAAGTTGACTTTCAAGTTCATATAGAGTAAATCGCTAGAAAATTCGGTGGATAAAATTTTGCAATACGAAGTAGCTTCTCTTTGTCAAATGCACGAGAAAATGAATAATTTGGATCAAAGCATGCCATAGATAAAAGCAATTATGTGTTCACCACGATGTAACAAATTTACATTTTCGATTCCCATCTATCTTTTGAAGAAAATTATGTTCACGTGGTGACATGGACCTTTTAATAAATAATCTCTACGCACTGTTCAATTAAGTCGATGGATATCTCATTATGTTAGGTCGTAATCCTGGATCACTTGGAAGATTTTTCATATCAACCTCAAGAGCATATTGGCTTGATAAAACTTTAGCTTGACTTGTTGGTGCTTGAAGTTGAACAATTGCAGTGCATTGGTGATGAAAATGATTCTCGATAATAAATGGTACTCTTTTGAAAAATCGTTCCATTATCTAAGAAAATACGGAAAAAATATCAAAAACTAATATAGCTTAAGGAAACAACTATTGTTTAATAAGTTGGTAGTAGTGGTTGTAGGAGTGGGGACAAATTTCAAAGAAACTAAGAGATACAAGGTTCGAACTCAGTCCGTCAACACCCTACAAAGGGTGAGCGATACCACTTGAGCTACAAGCTCGTGGTAGCTTAAGGAAACAACTATACATGAACTATTAATTATAATAAATTACTAAAAATTATCCCTAATAATTCATATAACAATTAATGATACAACAAAAAAATTAAATAAATAGAGAAGAAACAACAAATCCAACAAAATTAATTAATATACATTTTGATATTAAAAACCCTAAATACAATCCATTCTTCTTCAATGTTAATCTCATGACAATAAAGTGAAATAAAGCTTTAATACAAACCTTGGGGGTAGCCGGTAGGGTTTGGGCGTTGGTAACCAATGGTTGTACTTGGTATGCTTTCTTCAATTCTTCTTCAAGCAGGATTGGCCGCGTGAAGGTGAAGGTTGGGGACCGTTTCTTTAATTTTTCATTATGTGAACTCAAGCTCGAATGTGGCTTTCAAGTTAGTGGGCCTTTTTCTTTTTTATTTTCATTAATGTTATATGTGAAAAGACAAATATACCCCTAATTGTTTTTAAAATCACAGGGCCCCAATACTCCCTCGCCCCCATATCCATTCGTCCCGATCACAAACACCCCACCCTCTATTTTGGGAAATTTGACAAAATACCCCTCCACCTATGGGTACTTTTGAATTTTGCCTCCATGTTATTAAAACGTGATTTTTGCCCCTACTCAAAAGACCAAAATATCCTTTCACTTAAAAAAAAAAATCACCAAATTTTCATTTCAGTGGGAAAGAAGGAACAAAGAGAACTCCTCAACTAAACCCTAGAAGTTCGCAACATAGAATCACAAAGAAACAAGCTAGCTTTGGAGAAGGAGGATCAAGAATCGACCTATTTGAGTATTGAATTTAGGTATTTCAAGCAACAACCGACCTCGTTAGGGTTCTAGTTTTGGAGTACGAAAATTCTCCAAATTCGTTCTTGGTCGTAGACGCAAAGTTTGGCTTCGATAGAAACGAGTTTGATCGAAAAAATCTCCATTATGCAAGAAAACTATGGATAAAGGTCAATTTTCATGGTGATTTCATTATACATTGAATTGAGTTTGCATTTCACTTGAAAATGTTAAATTAGCCAAGTTTTTTTAGATTTTTAGAATGGGTATGATTTGATATTATTAGATATAGTGTATAGAACGAATATCTAGATGTAATTGTTGTATAAATCAACAAAAGTTATGGATTTGATTTTTCGTCGAACTAAATTTGGTGGGCGGGGAGAATGGTTTGAAAAGTGGGCGTAGGGTGGGCAATCATGTAGAATGTCTAAATAACTCTCTCATATCATGACTTCATTTGCGGTGGTATACATCATGTTCTTAATTTATTGTGTGGGTGGTATTCGAATGTCAAATGAATATTTTTCGATGGAGGTTTACCAGGGTAGCCATCAAAAATCATTATCTTTCCGTCGGATGTCATGTATTCGAATTATTGAATAAATCTTATGCATTGTAAAATCAATCCCAATGAGTATGAAATAGAATTGAGCAGTTGGTTTGGCTATGAACATATTGATCCATTGTCGCCATGTCCACTCACTGATGATGATGACATCGAAGTTCTGGTTCGTATGAATCACGAGAAGACTTTGTCTATGCCTCTTTGCTTGATTGCTAGGAAAAAATAAGGAAACTTTTAAATTCAACTAGTAGTAATCATCATAAGCTTGTGCCCTTTGAGAAAAATGAAACGTTAGGAGAATCGCTATGTCTCACGTGCCACATCGACAAAGGCAAAAGCATTGTAGAAGAGAAATCTAATTTCCAAGAATATTTTGGTATGAGTATCGAAGACCTTGAGAATCATCTATGTTTTGGACGTTATGGAGGACCTGTGCAATCACAATGATATTAGAAAACCATCAGGGCATTGTGGGGCATGAAAGTGGACAACATGTTAGGCAATAAGGTATGCAAAAAGAAGACATACATGAATATGGGAAGAGAGGCGAGCATCATGGTGGGCAAGAAGATAAGGATATTATCCTAAGACGAGCGTAAAGTTGCAAGAAAGTGTGGGAGATGCAAAGGCATAGGCATATTCGAAAAACTTATAAGAAAACCCGTAGGTCCCAAGGGTGATGTGTAAGGTTTAGAAGGGGGGGTTGAATAAACCCTACCAACTTTTCGATTTTAGTCATTTTAAAATATTTTCGAGTTTACCCAAATCGGCCTAAGTACTTGAGGGACAATTAGGTTGGCTTATACATCAAAGTTACCCACTCAATGGACTCGATCGAGCCGTTGATAGTATAACTTAGTTGCTTTAAGCTAACACTTAGTATTCTGATTGATTTGGTTTTGTCAATGGAAGACTTTTCAACCTTATGATTTTTAAGCACGTTTTTCAACACTTGTTTTAGCAATAGTTATTATCGATTTTAGCAATTTTAACTTAGAATGGATATAAAATAAATGCAAGAAATAAATGTGCTATAAAGTAAATAGATACAAGCGAGTTTATAGTGGTTCGAGGATGGGGTAATTCCTCTAATCCATTCTTTCCAACTCCGGAGGAATCCACTAAGTAACTTGATCGGGTTACAAAGCGATTATCGCCCGAGTCGGCTTTGACCACACAACCGCCGCTGCTCCGGGACTTAACTTCTTCATAAGACAACTGTCATGTTACTTGACCTCTTTCAAACCTTTGGATTTGATCACTTAGCACTCCAACGGGTTCAAAGCACTAGTTCGAACTCGAACCTCACTACTTCTCCTTCAACCTGGAGAGTAAACACCTTTGTTCTTGAAAATATTTTTTTCTCCTCAACTCGATGAAGTAATCTTTCCTTCACTAAGAGTGTTGGATTGAATTCCTTCAAAATAAGGCTTGAGGATTTCTTTGAAAAGCTTGAGAGAATTTGCAGGTTATTGCTTGCTTGTATGCTTGATAGTCTATAAAATTCTTTACCTTCTCTCATTTGCTTCCTCGGCCTTTTATAATGCACATTTGAAATTATGTCCGTTGAAGAGATAGACATAAATTTCAAATCACACTCGTAGGTGTTGGCTTGTCTTGTCTTGCAACGTTGATAAGGATCGTACCATGAATTAAATGATCCGCAACCGTTCTTTAATCTCTACAGGTTTTCGGTACATCTCATTGGTTCCTTCCTTTTCGCACTCTTTCAACAAAACAACTTTATTGGTGGCGATCGACACATGCCTATTTCTAGCAAAACTTTGACTTGTCTTGACAACGGATCTCTTTCGCCTTTATTCAAGTCTTGTATGCATTTGCATACCCCTTTGACATTCAATTCTAATTTTGGAATAACTTAGCTGTCGGTTAGCTAAGCGAGACAACTTTTCGTCACTTGACCGAGTCTTCATTATACTTCACACGGTGACACACACAATCTGGGTCTCCTCTTCGACCTTGATCGAGTCTCGTAATCTTCAACTTGGTCGACTTCAACTTAGCTTATACAACCCTATATATTATAAGTTGAATTACATAGAAAATGGGGTGCTAAATTTCTAATCTAAGTTTTACATGGTATCATCAAAATCAAAACATAAATTTTCCCAAAAACCCATTCCAGTGAATAGTCACATTCAAAAGGATTTGTAAGGATGTATTATTTAAAGACACAAAATACGATGTAATGTATTATCAAGTTGTACTTCTTATTTAATTAATTTGTGGTATTGATGTTTTTTTTTGATAAAATTATTGTAATGTATTCTCTTGTATTGTTGTTCACATATTCATATATAGTGTGTATTATAATGGGCATTAATGTGGGCATTGATGTGGGCAAACTCACTTACTATGAGACAGGTGAGATCACATAGTGGTCAAGTGGTATGGAGGTGGACACAATAATAATAAGGTGGGCAGTAATATGAGCATTGAGGTGGGTAGGAAGATCGACAAAAATGTGGGTAGAGAGGTGGGCACAAAGGTGAGCAATGAGATCACCGATATAAAACTTGTATAAAATAATTACGCATGAAAATTTATGTATTTAACATCAAAATTATTACATACAACGTATTGTCTTGAAAACATATAAAAAAATTAAGTCATTAATTAATTCAAAACCCAATATTATCTTCTTTAAAAAGTTCAATATACATTCTAAGTCGATATTCACAAAGAACAATTAGTTTTGACTTGTCAATCGCATGTCCTATCACCAATTTCTCAAAATAACATGATGCCACAATCATTGGAATTCTTGTTGTAAAGGATCTCGTGACGGTGAACCAACGAAGTTTCTTTTTGCGATTCGGTTCTTCCTCAAATCCCACCATATTTTTGACCTCTCTACATAATGTTTGTCGACATATTTCTTCATCCCATTATGTTCACCCCCATAATCTTCCACATCCACCTCATCATCTTTATTCACTTCCCAAAAATGACCAAAACAAGTTTCCTTGAATCTATTCTTGTTGCGATCACTAAGACACCCTTTGATTTTTTCCAACACGTCACTCAAATTGCAAAGACACTTAGATTTGCTAGGAATTGATCATGCTCGTAAGGAACAAGTGTCATTTTATCCACCTCGACCAAAAAATGGAGGAATGTCATTAAATGGGCAAAATATGGTCAATAATGTGAGTAGATATGTATACAAGAATGTGGGAAAACATGGGAACTAATCGGATATTAACATATCATGTGGGCAAGCATGAGGTCTAGTCGACAAAGAACATATCAAATAGGCAAGCATGTAGGCAATCGGTGGACATTCATGTGGGTTAATTAGACAATAATATATCATGTGGCCAAGCATGAGAGTTAAAATGCACACATGTAATATGAATTTAGACAAGTATGTGGGCAAATATGTGGTATATGTTAAAATGCACATGAAAATATCATTGCCCACCTCTTAGCTTACTTTATTCAACTTAGAACCGAAAAACACAAATACATATAAAATTCAGAAAATATTACATCAAAATACCAAAATAAATAAAGATTACATCAAAAACAATATTTTTTTTATCAATAATAAACAAGATAACATAACAGATACATGTAACATTCAAAATATAGAGTTCAACAAATAAGACAAACCTAATATTTTGTGCAAACATAACAATGAACACTATACACACACACATACACACTAAAACACGCATAATGGGGGAAGATAAAGTTAAACATACTTTTTTAGAAGAAGCAACCACGATAAGACAACGAACGGGAAAAATAAAAAACAATGACGGCCTTAGTGGCACTGGGGTGGTCTATGTCGGCGTGGAGGGTTGGGTCAATTTTCGGGCTCGGGAGGAGGGATGAGAAGAATTTAAAATGAAAAGTTTGAAAGCTTTACAATAATTTCGCCAATCCCTTCTCTATTTGGGTGATTTTTCTTTTCTATTCTTTTTGTTTTTAAGTAAGAAGGATAGTTCGGACTCTTCACTAGGTGCAAAGGGAGCACAAATTAAGTTTTCAAAATATGGGGGCAAAATTCAAAAGTATCCCTAGGTGGAAGGGTATTTTGTAAAATTTCCCATGGGCAAATTACACTAGTCGATAACCCAATAGGCTACTCATTTTCTCCTCAAGGCTATCTGTCATGTCACATCAAAACTCCACTTTTTTAGGGTTATGATGGTTGTTTAATAGAGTCTAAGGGGATGCATGGATGTGTTTCTAAGTCCAATTTCAGTTTCTAGTGTTGAAAAATGAATTTTCAAACTTTATTGGTTTTCGTGTGAAAATTGAGAATATGTTTGGTTTGTTGTCCGAATTTTCGTTTAGAAATGAAAATATGTTTGGTTATCGAATTTTTTACATAGATTTGCGTGATTGTAGTGTATTTTTGACATCGTTTTCCGTGATTATAGTGTATTTTCACATAGATTTGCGTGATTGTGGTGAAAACTTGTTTGGTTGTATTTTCAAAAGAATCTTTCCATAAAAAATGAAAACTGAAAATGACTTTATTTCTATTGAGAATTTCTTAAACAAACATAAATTTATTTTCTAGAATAGTTGGAAATTGAAAAATTGGATTTGAAAACAATTCCATACATAACCTAACATTTTTAAATATTGATTAATACAAAAAAAGTTCCAAAAATTATAATTCACACATACGCAATCAAACAAGATCCCATATTCTCATTTTTATTATGCAAATAAAAAACTCTATATTTTATTATAGTATGTTTTAATTTAATTCTATTTTCTATAATACGATTGATGCTAAAAAAATTGTTTATTTTTTTATACTTTTTGTAACTAATTAACAACCACTTAAAAAGGAGACCTTAAAATATTGGTTGTAATTAAGTGTACTTATTAACTTACTAATTGATGTAGTTAATTTGTAGGTTTAAAGAGCCGTGTAGCCATAACTCTTACCTTCCCTCTCATTTCCGTCTGGGTTCTCTCCTCATTTTCTCTTAGTGTGAAAATGCTACTCAAATTCTTTTAGTAGAGTTTTCTCCTTCCTCAAGCTCTCTATTACCCCATTCTGTCCATCTCTATGCGGGCTCATCAACCATTTTCCTCACATTTCCCCAACTCCAACTCCTCCAAAACCAATCTATCCTCTCTTCTATTCCCAATCATATTCAACCTCTAAGCCTAAACCTTTGAGGAAGAAGGCATGTAAAGATAGATTTCACTGTTGTGATTTCCCTCTATCATTTGATAGCCCAAAAGCCCTAAGGGGATATTACAATATTCACCACCAGTCAGTCATGTTGTCTCCTTTTCTCACCGAAAGTGCGACAATAAATGTGGAGCTTATTTTATGAATAACGAAAAAAAAGAGGAGCATCTCAAATCTAGTGATTATCCCTGCATAGGAAGAGAATTGGGGGATGTACTTGACTTGAGATTGATTCCTCTTTCGAGAAAAGACAACCAAGGTACGTGAATTATTTTAATATTTATTTATCATTAAAATATATTTTAATCTTTTTTTCCTTAATAGAAGAAAAGGAAAGGAAAAAGACCGAGGGCAAAAGAAGGCATGAAATGATGAAGACGAAGAGTAAGAATGAGGACAATGTATAGACCAACATTCAAACTACTAAGATGTGGGAAGTTAATCGAAAAAGTGTGGAAAGAGATCGAGTTGAAATTAGTTGAAGAGCAAAAGTTGAATCTTGTTGAGGAAAAGAAGTTGGCTCTTTGGAGTGAAATAAAGTACTTATTGAATTTGTTGGTAGATGTGGAATTCGAGAAAAGAAGACAATAAATGACATCTCGCAAAATGGAAGAAATGGGTAAAATGATAGAGGAGTGAGAGTTAGATGAACATGAGAAGAACAAGGGTTTGGAAATGGTGAGAAGCAAAAAGAGAATTATCAAATGGAAATATTTAAATTTGAGAAAATTGAATTTGAAAGAGAAAAAATGATTAGATAGAAGATTCAACTACTAATGAGCCACGAGCCTTTGAGTGTCTTGAAAGCCTTTGATTTTGGGAAATTTGATAACAATATCCCTCCACATGAAGGTAGTTTTTATTATTGCCCTATGTTATAAAAACATGATTTTTACCCCTTTGGCTCTACTAAAAAGACCAAAATACCCTTCTTACTTAAAAAAGGCAAATAAAGTGAAAGGATAAGAGAAACCAAATGTCAAAACCTTTGGTATTCAAAAATTAAAACCTTTCCAACCCTCCCGACTCCAAAATGACCCAACCCCCCGCCCTTTGTAGAGCCCCTGTCGAAGCTCGCGCCACCAAGTTGCCCTCGATTCTGTTGTAAAAAAGCACCACCGTTCGCACCCCTAAGTTTCTATTTCTCCCCGCTCATTGTGTTTGTTATTTTCTCCTTCTTCTAAAAAGATATGTTTCATCTTCCTCCATAATATGTGTTTAGTGTGTGTATGTGTGTGTAGTATGCATTGTTATATTTGTACAAAATATTAGGGTTTGTTTGGATTTTTTCATGTTAAATATTGATTTTTTTGGGTCTTTTTGATGTAATTTTGTATGAAGTGTATTTTGTGGATTAAATTGTTTGTTTGGTTTCGGGTTGAACAAAGTAGGTTGAGCCCACTTTCATTTGTACTTTGTTCAATGTATATTTTAATTGATCCCACCTCTCTCGACCATGTTCCTTCCCAAATAACTTGTTAAAATTCATGTCTACATGTGTGCCCACTTTATTGCCAACTTCATATGTTATTTTCTAATTAGCCCACATGTATGCCTTGCCCACATGTATGCCCACTTCATATTTTACTTTCATATGTTATTTTCTAATTAGACCACATGTATGCCCACTTCATATTTTACTTTCATATGTTATTTTCTAATTAGCCCACATGTTTACCTACATGTGTGCCCACTTCATATTTTACTTTCTGACTAGCCCATATTGTTGCCCACATATTTGCCCACTTCATATGTTACTTTGTGATTAACCCACATGTTTGCCCACTTACTAACATGTCTATATTTTATGTTTAAGTTGATAAAATGTCACTTGTTCCTAACAAGAATGATCGTTTCTCAGCAAAGTTAAGTGCTCGTTGCAATTTGAGCACTACGTTGGAAAATATTAAATGGTATATCAATGGCCGTAACAAGAATAGATTCACACAATATTTTTGGGATGTGGCGAAGATTAAATTTCAAAGCCAACTTTATCTAAACTTGATTTTTAGGCAAGACACATCACAATCAACAAACAAGGTAATATTCCACATCAACAATAAAGCGGCCGAGTTTGGAATAAATGAGTTCTCATGATTACAAGACTTTCTTTTGGTCCTAAGTGCATTATTCCATCCGACTCGACTATTTTTGATACATGCTTTAGAAGGATTGACCCATTGTTTATCGGATGTGGAAGATGTTTTGGGTAGTTGGTCAAAGAGGGAGAAAAGCGACGGGGGATATGACGTTGAAGTTGGCCTATCTTGTATTTCCTCTATGGTACTCTATTGATTAGAGATTGAAAATGCAAAAATTTTATAGTAAATATGTTCACCAGGTTGAGGATTTTGGTGCTTTCAATTCATATCCTTGGGGTCGCGTAGCCTTTGAATTTTTGGTGAAGGAGACCCGAATCGTATGAATGGAAGAGTTGAGGTCTACTAGGAAAGAAAGAAGCTAAAGGTGAACCATTAGTTTGAACTTATTGATATCTACGGCTTCCACCCTTCTCTTCAAGTTTGGGCATATGAGGCAATCCCGATGTCGCCAAAATATATGCAAAAAGCATTCCGCGAAATAAGAACAGTGTGTTACATATTCTATGCTAGACAAGCAAATTAGTGGTATTGTTTAACACATTAACAAAATTTGTTTTCAAAATTTTACTTCCTAGAGATATGGATACGTTAACTAATCTTTGTATACAAATATTATTCCATAAATGCATTCAAATCAATTTTATTCCCACCTTATTGACCACTTATCTGCCATATTACATCCGCTCATATTTTATTTTGTTATCTTTTATTTTTGTCTAACACTATCATTGATATGTTAAACATTTTTGCAGGTTGTTATTCATCGAAACTTGGTCGACTCAAAGGCAGATGTATATATTGAGTATTTCAAGAGTGTTCTTGTGTGGTCCAAGAATATTGAGAAAAATAGCAATAAACAAAACACAAAAATGAGTCTTGAAAAGAAAGAAGCCGAAAAATGTGGAGAATGATTAGGAGAATGAAAATGATGAGTTGGATGAGGAGGATGAAGAGAATGAGACAAAGAAGTACGTCGATAAATATTATGAGGAGGGGTCGAAATTGTGGTGGGAGTTGAAGGGCATGAGGATGAGGTTGATAAAGTGCATCATGGATAAATTGGGATGTTCATGGATAAATTGGGATGTTTACTTCTTGTTGAAGTGCATCATGGATAAATTGGTGTGGTTATGGACAAAAAGACAAGATCATTTGGAGGCTATGTTGAAGTGCATCATGGATAAATTGAGAGATGTTCATTTCCTATTGAAGTTTTTGAAAAAGATGCTCCCAAACATGCCAATCTTTCTACCGATAATTCCGAAAACCTTATTGAAGTTGAGGTACTTGTGAGGGACAACCCATTGAAAAAGGCTAATGAAGAATCTTCGAAAAATCACCGCCCACATGTTAGCCGACCCATCCGTCCACATTCTACCAAGCCTTCTCGCTTCATGTTTTACCGAACTTTTGCCCACATGTCTACCGCCCCTTATGCCAACTTGTCAATCGACCATCTTATTGCCCACATGTACGACTACCTATCTCGCCCACGTGCTGCGACCTTCGCCAACTTATCGTCGACCAACCTATTGCCCACATTGATGTCCACATGTCTACCGATTTTTTTTTCACCATTCTATGAAGGAGAACGCCCCTTCAAAAATGGATGCTTTATTGTCTGTGGTTCAAAAGATCGAGTTGGTGATATCAACGATTGATGTTGAGGTACATGATGGTGACGAATCTATTACTATTAGTCCTAAGAAAATAGAATCTCGGAAGAATATCAATATTGTATATAAAAAGTAGGAGCAAGAGGACCGAGGAAGTCGGGACCTTCTTTGTAGTCGCCATTTCACTCGACCCAAGTCATCATGCCTATCTCGAGAAAAAGCCAAGATCATGTACGATCCAATGAGTTATTTTTCTCGACAATAATTAATGAATTTGAGAAGTAGTGGAAAAAATAGGAAAATAAAGGCGTCACTTTTGCTTGCTTCACATTTAATGCATCATGGTTCAAGAATATTAGAGACCCGAGAGGTCGGGCTTGATGATGCGGTATTTAAACCATATCCAAATATAATTTTTATACGAAATTAGTTAATTATATAATTGAACTAATGATTTTAACACCGCAACAAGTGGATAAACTATTGAATTTGGTGGTGTATAAGACCAAAACATGGCCCGACCGTTTCTTCCCAACTAGACCACAATTGACTTCTTGTTTTGGGTATGAGATGCAACATTGTTTTTTGGCTTTTCTTTTTTGTCTTTTGTTACTAACATGGTGTTACTTGTACAAAATAATTTGACGAAGAAATGGTTGAAAATGTGGTCAAGATCAATGCAAAGCATGGTTAAATGGTCGTGATGGGAAAGCGACGAGGCATTGATGGATTATGTCACGGGTCGACTACCACATGACGGGCTCTATCTATCATGGGTGATGTGAAAAAGCCTTATGGAATTTCTCATGTGAATGGAAACCATTGGGTATTGTACGAGCTCAATATCCCGAACCAATCCATTATGATTTACGACTCATTGTCAAAAAAAAATCCATTTTTGAGTATCTTGAGGACTTCAACATGATGCCAAAAATATTTCCCGCTATTTGCGATGAAGTAGATGTATGGGCTAAAAGATGGAGCACCGAGTCATGGAAAGAGGGCTAATATAACAAACTAAGCCTATTAAGATCAATTTAAACAATTAACGTAAAAAAATTACAAAACTAAAATAGAGCTCATGCCACCCGTTTTGGACTTTCGCACAAAGTCTGCAGAAAAACAGAGGCATAAACTGTTTTTGACCCTTTTTTTAATATATATATATATATATTATTTTTTTATTATTTTGTATTATGTATGTGATGTGCATGTATTTTGTATTATTTTTCGGTAGAAGAGAGTAGTGAGCGGAAGTACCAACGGAAAATTTTTGGGGCCGCCGGAAGTGGGCCGACGGAAAAATTGGTCCGACCACGGGGAAGTGGGCGGCCGACCGGTGAGGGGCTCAGAAAGTGGGCTAGAGGAAAAAAATTTGGTAGTGAAATTTTTTCCCAAATTATATAATTTTTTAAGAAATTAACTATGCTAATTTTATTTATATAAATTGCGAGACATTATTAACCGTGAATGATTTCCGGAGCTATACTTAACAAACACCTTCAATCAAAACCGATTACTATCAATATTTAACAATCAAGTATAGTTTTGTAATCGTGAATGATTAACCGTTAAAGACTTCTCGAGCTATACTTAACAAACACCTTCTCGTAATTATAAAATATGTAAATAAAATTAGCATAGTTAATTTCTTAAAAATAAAATTTTTATATAATTTTCGGACCAATTTTTTCCTAAGCAGCCCCCCTAAAATTTTTAGGTGGCACTTCCGCTCACTACTCTTTTTCTATCGGAAAAATAATACAAAATACATGCACATACATAATACAAAACAATAAATAAACAATATATATAAACAAAAAAATAGAAAAAAATTTGGTCAAAAAACAACGCTTATGCCTCTATTTTTCGCAGGACTTTGTGCGGAGAAAGTCCGAAAATAGAGGCATGAGCTGCTTTTGTAATTTTTTTCGTTAGTTATTTAAATTAATTTTTAAATAGGCTTAGTTTATTAAATTAGCCCAAGAGGTTTGGTCGGTTAAGCTGTCACGAGCATCCTCCACAACAAGAAAATTTGGCGATTGTGGTATCGTAGCTTGTAAATACATGGAGACATTGGTGACATGACGACGATTGACAATCTTAAAACTAACCTTTGCCGTGATTATCGACTTAGAATTTGTGTTGAACTTTTTAAAGAAGACAATATTAAGTGGTGAATTGGTTAATGACTTAGTTTTTGTATAAGTTTCAAGAGAATAAGTAGAATGTACATTTTCATGTTATCTATTTTTTTCCCCATGCGTACTTGTTTACATAAGTATCTCTCTGTCTCACAAAAATAACTTGCCCACCCCCACGCCCACATGTCCCTTATGTGATCTCTTTGTCTCTGTATCTCACAATAAACAAACTTGCCCACCTACCTCCCACATGTCCAGATGTGATCTCACATCTCACATTAAATGAACTTTCCCACCTCACATGTCTCTTATGTGATCTAATTGTGAGATAGTAAATGAACTTGCCCACATCACGGCCAACCTTAATGTCCACCCATATGCCCACATCACTCAACAATACAAGTAGAACATATTACAATAATCCTTTTAATCAAAAAATAAAAGAATACATTATTTATTACCACAATTTAATTAAATGAGAAGTACAATGCGATAATACATTACATCAAAATTATTGTGTGTCTTTTAATAATACATTACAAATCCTTTCGAATGTGACTAATCATGGGAATGGGTTTCTTACAAGTTTTTTGATTATGCTATGTCTTTCCATCTCCCACACAATCTTGCAACGTTATGTTCACCCGGGATAATATCCCCATCTTTCTTGGCCTACCACTAGGAGGACGCATAATTGGAGGCATCAACTTTCTATGGGATAATTTCGATGGTGTATTCCAAAAGTCCATATGGCCCACCGGGTTTATAGCTTCTACATATGCAACTACAAGAGCATCGATGGTGTAAAATTGAGAAGCTAATTCATACCTCGAGACACTAAGTTTTTCGGCCGCTAGTGAATGAACACACGGTCAATTGATCTAGTTGGAACACATTGCAAGTGCATTTCCTTGCGTTCAAATCAACCTCCACATTTCTATTACCATCAAGTATGTAATATGTGTAGTGATGCGATGTCCGCACATCCATCCTTCTCGCTTCTTTTCATGCCGCCACACAATTTTTCAGCCCAATTTCTCAATTTATTTTTCATCTCACTACTACTTCACACCATTCGTAAAAACTACCTCATTAACACCATCAAGATTACATCCAACAGTCTCTTTGGAGGGTACTCCTCACATCCCTAAGCACCGCATTAAGACTCTCGCGATGTTGGTGGTCATAATCTTTACTGCCTCTGTTGGAAAAAACATGTGAGCCCATTGCTCTTTCTCAATGTTATTAGTCATAAGGTAGTTGCACACATTAGTAGATATTTTATGTATCTCATTCATGATATGTCAAAACTCACGGCATTATATGTCTTTTGCAAAGCATAATATAGTAAAGATGAAACATTTACATCCTTAATTTTGGCAACAACATTCTATCTCGAGATGTAGATGCAAATTCCATGGTGTGCATCGGAAAAACTTTCTTCACGGTGTTAGCAATAGATCGGTGTCGGATGAGATTATAACCAAATCATTCTTCTCTGTCAAGAATCCATTTATATTTTGAAGAAACCATTACCATGAAGCATCATTCTCCGAGTCAACAATGGAAAATGCCAAAGGATAAATTTGGTTGTTTCTGCCCATACCATAAGACCACTAGTAACACACCTTTGTACTTTCCTTCAAGTGTGTACCATCCACTCGTTAACACTAGGCGAATACAAGTCCAAAATCCACGTATACAAGCACCAATGGCCATGAAACAAATTTTTTCTTCCACAATGCTTTTGCCTTTATCAATGTGGTACACGAGACGGGCGTGGCATTCTCGGAACAATGTTTCATTTTTCTCAAAGAGCACAAGCTCCTAATGATTATTACTAGTCGACTCAAAAGCTTCCTTGTTCTTTTCCCTAGCAATCAAGCAAAGAGGCATAAACAAAGTCTTCTCGCTATTCATACGAACTTAACTTCGACATCATCATCATTAGTGAGTGGACATGGTGGCAAGGGATCAATGTGTTCATAGCCAAACCAATCGCTCAGTTCTATTTCATACTCATCGGTATTGATTTTACACAATGCAAAAGATTTCTCCAATAATTTGAATACGTGACATTCAATGGGAAGAGAACAATTTTTGATTGCTTTCAGGTAAATCTCCATCAAAAGGTATTCATGTCACAGTCCCAAATACCATCCCACGCAATCAAAATATGACATGATATATTCCCCGCAAATGAATCCATGATATAAGATAATTAATTATACATTCTATATAATGTCCACCTCCATGCCCACCTTTCGCCCACTCTCATGCCCACATTTTATATTGTTTGATATACTACATAAATGCAATCGTAATCGTTATTGAAATGTGCAAAATCGATATATTCGATTTTTTTGAATAAAAACTTCGAATGAATTTGGTGGGTCGATAGTGAACTATAGGATGGGCAATTGTGTACAACTTGATGTTGTGTAATCATTGTTGAATATCCGAATTTAGTGGGCATAATTGTTGGCGAATTGTGGGCGCAGGATGGGTAGCAATTATATAAAATTTCTAAAATAATTTGGACGTGTACAAATTCATAAAAAATTGAATCCACCATTTTTGCACATTTCAACAACAATTACAACTACACATCGATTTTACACATTTATCTAATAGTATCAAATTATGTCCATTCTAAAAATCCAGAAACTACCCAAAGAATTAAGTTATACACAATCGCCCACCATATTTACTACTATTGGCGAGACCAACCCGCCCACCAAATTTGTTGGAAAAAATAAAAAATCAAACCCACCATTTTTGCATATTTCAACAACAATTGCAACTACACACTCATTCTATATACTATTTCTAATAATGTCAAATTATGCTCATTCTAAAAATCCAAAAAAACTGGGCTTATTTACTGATGCTGCTTTTTAGAGCAGATCACCCAGTCAACTGAGTTGACCAAAATCATCTTCCCGAGAGAGAAGTCTTCACGCTAGTCCTCTTCCCGAGGGGGAAGTCTTCTGCTCCTTGAACTGCTAACTCCTTTGATTGGGAACTTGCCTGCACACATGCGCAAACGTTGGAGGGCCCTGGGGTTGTCCCAGGGAGACCCCTCCGACGCTTAAGTCAGCACGGTGAACAAGAGAGAAATTAAGACAATAAATGAATACTGAATGCGTAGGAGAATAATTAATTATGAGTTAATTACTTATAGTTAATAGGAGGGACCTTTTTATACCTGGGAGATGGGCCCCGTGGACCGTGTAGGATCCACGTAGGAGAAAACGACCGCTTGGGCCAAAACCAGACTCCTTTTGGGCCAATTTAATTATCAAGAGCCCATTAGGGAATTAATATTAAATAAACAAAATATAAAATGAATTATATTTAATTAAATTATGAAATACCATTTTTGGACCCAACATAAACCCCCCAACTCAGTCTTTGCAAAAGGATGAAGCAGTACAGGAGCTAATCCAGTGTAGAAAATATCAGGCTTGGTTTATAGTATATGTTGTCGTGTAAGAATCTTTGACCACTTAACAAGGACATAATTGAGTGGAGGCTTGTGGCCATGTCTTCCAAAAGTAAATTCTCTCTATACCTCCCAAATTTTGAAAGTTTTGCTTTGTAGAAGATTTAGTAAATTTCTTACAAGTGAGAGGTGAGGAGAGATTTGAGGTGAGACTTTAGTTAATAGTTGATGGAGAGGTGGAGTGCATCGCACGGAGAAGGAGATGAGAGCCCTAGAGGCGTCCCGATGCGCCTCCCGAGTGGGCAAGGGCACCTCCCGGAGTGATCAAGGGCACCCTCTTGGCGCCTCCCAGGCGGCCACAAGTGGCATGCCCGGGGTGTCCCGAGCCCCTCACCATTTTTCTTACCATTTTCCTCGATCTTTCCCCAAGTTTTCGAATGTTTCGAGCCATGCCGCTGGATTCCAAGATTTCTTTCATTCCACTCGGAGGTCGAGGTGTTACCCGGCATTCTATTCCTAGTTTTGTTCTATGTACACGCTTTTCCATAGAGTTTGATATTTCTCCCCTTGCTCCGGACTTGTATTTTGATGGTGGAGAGGTAGAGCTTGAGCGGATTTGAGCTCAAGTGACGAGTCTTTTGAGGAGGAGTCCGAAAGTGATAGTCCCAAAGAGGTTCATGACCTTACTAAGTATCAACATAGGCCTTCTCCAGGTAGTCGAGCGATTGTCCCGGGAGAGTTAGCTAGTCGAGTGACTTCCACCGTCTTCGTTGGTTGCGTGAGCTGGAGCTTCCTTCTACTTTTGTGATGTTGGCCCGGGTCCGGATGACAGGCTAACTTACCCCCGAGGGCTTCATCATCAGTATATCTTTGACTTCTCGGTCCGTTTCGTGCTTCCTCCGGATGCCTTCCTTATCTCGATCCTTAGGTCGGTGGGAGCATCCGTTGGTCGATGATTCCCTGTGCCTATGTTTGTATACGAGGATATCACCATGTCATGCGGCGGTTGGGCTTGATTCCGACCATAGATGAGTTCCATTCCGTGTTCTATGCCTAGAGGTCTCGGGTGACACCTTCTTCCACTTCTTCCCATGTCCTCGGTGCAAGTTCATGGATGGATTTCTTCGCCGGTGGGCTGTGGAAGGAGAATTTCTTTTATGTGAGAGATAACAATTGGGATCTTTCTCACGAGTGGGTTTCTGAGGTTATGGTTGCCCGAGGCATTCCCACCTCCCGAAAGGATATGGAGGAGGCTTACAGGTCTCGGGGCTTGTTTAAAAATCTTCGAATGTTAGAGAGTTCGTAGGTATCCCGCCATTTCTTTACATTGCTTCCGCTTTTCTTGTATATTTTGACCGCTTCATTTTTCGATATTGCTTGCTTTTTAGGTAAGGAGAGTTACAACATTGCATAGTTGATGGCTTTCAAGAAGAAGAAGAAAAAGGAGAATGAGAAGGCTAAAAGGAAGCTGCGGCGGGAGCTCAAGTGTCCCGCCTCGGAGTGATAGGCCACGCTCTTTCTCCCTAAGAGAATGAGATGCGCCCTTCCCGCGAGAAGGGTGATAGGTGACTGGCTCACGCTCCGGTGATCATACCGATGCCACACGGCTCCTTGTCCTTCTATAGGCCCTTCAGAGGGAATAAGCGAGGATGGAGCCCGATGTTGCCGCTTCTCGAGTGTGTTGGTCCCCGAGTTCTTTTCTCCGGCGAGTTGATCGACATCTTGGACTGCGGCATATCGATGTGGAGGATGGAGAGATTGCGGCTTTGTTGGATCTTCCTAACGACGCTTGTGGTGATGGAGCTGAGCCTACGGAGCTCGCCGCTACCAGAGATGACGAGACTCCTTCTTGATCGGTGATGGTTTTTTCTTCATGCCCACATATTTTAGGGCTTGCTTTGTGCTTCAAGATGTTTCTTCTATGCACTTGGATATTTCTCCCCACCCATTGACCTTGAGATTTTTGATTTTGCCCTATTGGGTTGGATGCTTTCTCCATTTTCCTTATGCATATTAATTCCCTTTATCATGTTTTAACACCACGGGCGCCCTTCCGGACTTCGGAGGGGCGCCCACTTGATTTTCCCCAAGCCATTTTTTTATTTTTTACATCTTTCTCCACACATGTTAGCATTTTCCGCCTTCTTTTTCTTGCACATTTTCATCGTGGAGAAGAATTAACCGGGACTCTTGTGAGGAGGTCCCATCCTCAGGGTCTTAGCCGAGAGAAAAAGATTTTTACTAGGACCTCCATGTGAGGAGGCCCCTCCCATCCAAGGTCTTAGCCGGATGGGGTCATCCCACCTCGGGGTCTTAGCCGGGTGAGGCCATCCCCTCCCGGGTCTTATCCGGAAGAGGTAAGTTATTAGGACCTCTTATGTGAAGGCCCTTCCCATCCGGGGTCTTAGCCGAAAGGGTCATCCCACCCGGGGTCTTAGTCGGGTGAGGCCATCCTTCTTCGGGGTCTTAGCCGGAGGAGGTAAGTTACTAGGACCTCTTATGAGGAGGCCCCTCCCATCCGGTCTTAGCTGGAGGGATCTAATTACCCGGGGTCTTAGCCGGGTGAGGCCATTCCCTCCGATCTTAGCCGGAGGAGGTTATTTACGAGGATCCCCGTGAGGAGTCCCCTCCCATCTAGGGCCGTAGCTGGAAAGATGGGATTTGTTGAGAAGATCGTCTAATCGGTCATTGATCCTGGCCATATGTGGCCATTAATTGTGCCCTAGCCATGTATGGCCATTAATCGCATTCATCACATCAAAGTAGAAAACGTGAAAACATTTTTATTCATATTCATTATAATGAAAAAGTTTTACGCCCGTGGGCGTAAAACACAACTAAAACGTAAATAATTGTTTAACGCTTATTGCACGAAAATGAAATAAAAAAAAAAATAAACAATACTAAAGTCCCCGGGAGTCCAGGGAGAACTGTCGTTTATGGCTGCGAGGGGCTTCCATTATTGGGTCTCGGTAGCTTGCTCATCTTCAAAGTGGCCACGTAGCACTCCCGAGCCGTCTTGATGTCTCCAACAGTCTCTCCTACCCCCGATTCTGTAGGGAACTTCAGCTTCAAGTGAACCGTAGATGGGATGGCCCGGAAGTGGTCTAGGCTTGGCTGTCCCAAAATAAAATTATACGGAGATGGTACATCTACTATAAGGAAGCGGACCATCTTCGTGACTTGGAGAGGCGTCCAGGCCTGTGGTGAGTGGCAAATTGATTTCACCCGATGACTTGATTATCTCTCCGGTGAAGCCAATCATTAGTCTTTGAAATCTGGAACAACTTACACCGGATCGATCCTCATCTTGTCAAGGCTTACATCGAATATGATGTCCACCACGCTCCTCGTGTCGACCAAGACCCTTTTGACCACAAAGTTGGCCAGCATAACTGATATGACGATGGCGTCAGGATGAACTTGGGTTCTGGGATGTAATCTTGAGTGCCGAAGGTGATTGGCATGCCCTTGGCTTGAGACTGCTCCACGACTCTCTTCTTGGGCTGGTTTTCCTCGGGGCATCCTCTTCTAATCTTGCTATACTCTGGGAGGGCACTCCGGGCTTCCTTTGCCTAGGACCTCTAGAGATCACATTGATGACTCCGGAAATGTGATTGTCGTGCCTCTCCTCCCTATGGCGATCTGAGCAGTGTTAGTCTTGTGCAGATTCTTCTTCTTGTGTCCTAGGATCACGGAGAAACTTGCTCTAATCCACGTAGTCTTTGAGATGGCTTTTTTGGATGATCCGTGCTATCTCCTTTTTCAAAACAAAACAGTCTTCGGTGGTGTGCCCCCGATCTCTTTGATATCTGCAGTATAAATTGGAACGCGCCCTCGATGGGTTGTTCCTCAGTGGTTGTGGAGGATCAATGATCCCCTTCTTCTAAGAGGCTATTAGCACCTCCACATTATAGTATTGAGAGGTGTATAATTAGGCCCATTATCCTTCCTCGAGCTCTTCCGCGCTTGACTCTTTTCCTCTTCCCAGGTGTAGGTCCCAACTCCCAAGGGGTGATCAAGTAAAGTCTACAAGGGGATGGGGGTTGAATAGACTTTACCAACTTTTCAAATTAGTCCTTTTAAAATCGAGCATAGTCACAAGTCAGCTGGGTCCTTGGTGGACAACTTAATTTACCTACACAGTAGAGTTAACCACACAACAGACTCGATCGAGTCGTTGATAACATAACTCAGCTAATTCCATTAACTCTTTTAAAATTTTAGTAGACTTGGTTTTTACAGTGGAAGACTTTCACCCTTGTTTGAAATATATTTTTCAACACTTATTTTAAGCTGGGTTATTATCAGTTGAGTTAGCAAATAAAACAAATAGCAATAGAAATATGCACGAGTGTATTTACACTTATGTAAAAATACAACATGAAGGTGTCTTCAGCAGTCTTCAACGCCTCTGCTGTTTCCTTCTTCTCTCATCTTCTTCAGCTCTTCTTCTATCTTCATCCTTCCTTTTCTTCTCATAGGCTCTTCGAGAAGCTTCATCTTTCCTCCTTCTCTCCCCCCATACCTGATGTTGCCTCAAAGTTTCTTATTCTTGCCTCTTGGCTGCTTCAGCATTCTTCCTGGTAACTTCTCTATTGGCAAGCTCATTTAGTCCAGCCCAGTAAGTGGTCTTTTTTCAAGGGATTTATGCATGTGTAATTCTTAGGCATGCTTGGTGGAGTGCCTCTTCCACCTCCTCCAATTTTTCCTTTCCTCTTCTAGAATCAACTCCTCCCCTTTGAGTGTCTTGCACTGGTGAGCCCTTGAAGTCTCTGACCGCTACCTTGAGTCCGCTACTTCGTGGTCGATTAGCAAATCTCTAAGCCTTTTTCCCAAGATCAGATCCCATGCTTTCTCAAGGGTCAATTTTTTTGAAAAAATCCTTCTTTCTCGAGAGTCCGGAACTTCTCCGGCGATCTTAGTTTAGACCTTGCATCGGGAGCGGGTGGTTGAGGGAGCTTCACAACCCGGAGAGTCTTGAAGTGACCCGGTGGGAACCTTGAAACTTGGTTTTTAAATCTTCAATACGTTCATGCTACCTTAAGTTGACTTCTTCAAGTTCAACTTCCATTGCAGACTTTAGTTTTCTTCCAAGCTAAGTCGCTTTTCTCCACCGGTGACAAGCCCCGGGGCAATGGGATATGAGAGAGCGGTGGATGAGCCATGTTGGGGTTTTCAAGCACAATCTTCAGAGAGGTCTTCTTAAGGGATCATTCCTCCTTAACTCCACTTCCTTTCCCTTTCTATCTTCCCCTTTTGGCATCATCACCAAAGAGAAATGTCCGAGGAGATTTAGACATAATTAGATCCGATTTAGCATGCATTCTTGAGTGAGTGCTCTATGTTTCGAACGCAGAGCCTTCATTTCTGCACTCATAATATTCATTTCAGCGTTCATGACATCATCTCTCGAGTGCATTGCTTTCGATCCTTTGAAGGTCTTGCTTATGTTGAGCCCTCAACAACTCCATATATGTCTTGTCTGGTCTATTCTCGAATATGTGATCTCATTGTCTCTGCTGAAATTTTGCATTTTCGGACTCCAAATCACCGCCTTTGCGAATAGGGATTTGAAGTAGTCGACTTGTTCTCTTCTCGGTGCTTTTCGTCCCGAGCTATCCATTCCCCGATCCTTAGAACTGTTCTCGAATATCTCCGGATATCATGGCATCGTGATTGTCCGGCCCGTTGGTTTAGTGCGAAAAAACTGTTAGGAATTTTATTGTTTAGATTTTGATGAGTGCCATGTAAAACTTAGAATAGAAAGTTAGCTCCCAATTCTTGCTTTGAAATGTATTGTAACAATTAGAGTGGCCAAGCCGAGTTAAGTCGCCTACGCTCCAACTTGCAAAGAAGACAATCAAGGCTTGAAGGAAAACTCTGCTTTGTAAGACAGTGAGTACAACAAAGAAGAGCATGGGAACTCGATCAAGAAGCGGTGAGATGCGGTGAGTGGAACATCATCAAGTCAACTCAAGAGAAGACAAGTCTCAAGTCAAGTGACAGAAGAGTCATCCAATGATTGGAAGTCGACTCTAAGTCACCTGGGGAAAGCGAGGAAATGCGGTCAAGTCGAGATAATCGAAAAAGAACCGTTGTACGTAAATCAAGAGATTTACTTAAACAAGTAATATCTTCATACTACCTTTCTTGGAGTGCTCAGTCCCGAAGCGTGCAAAGAAATGAACCAATGGGAAGCACTACACCGTGTCGAACTCCGAAAAGGTGATAAAACATTTCATACGAGGAAATGGCAATTCCAAGAAGTGCAAACCAACGCATCGCAAAGTGATTTTCAAAAATGAGCCTATCTCTTCAACGGGCAAATTTTTGAAAGTTCACTATAAAAGGCCGAGGAGTTTGATTGAGAAGAATGATGCGTGGATGACACACACGTGAGATTTACAAGCTTATCAAAATTGAAATATTCTCAATCCTCAAGCCTACATCTCGAAGAACATCAATCCAACACTTACCCGTGAAGGAAAGAGAACTTCAATCAGTTGAAGAGGAAACTACGAAAACAAGGGGTCTACACTCCAAGAAGGATTGTAGAAAGGTTGCGTCGAACCAAGTCTTAAGCGTTTGGAGGGCTTCGTGATCAAATCCAAAGTGCTTGAGCAAGTGGGTGTAGTAGCAAGCGCACGCCCTGTGAAGAAGCCGAGTCGCACGAGAAGCCGGTGAGTGATCAAGGCGTCTCTGATCGAGTCCCAAAGGATCAAGTCAATTTTGTTGTGATCAAGACTTGTATCCGGACCGTTACCACTTTGTAAACCGATCATTACTTAGTGGATTCCTCCAGGAGTTGGAGAAGAGAGGAGTAGAAGAATTACCCCATCTTGAACCTCTATAAAAACTTTTTTGTGTCATTTACTTTCTGACATTTAAATATCTCGCACTTTTAATTGCTTATATCTGTGATAAATTTGCTATCCATCCGATAATCTATAAGTACTAAATCAAATCGTAAAAAACTTGCTTAAACAAACTTAAGGGTGTTAAGTCTTCATTGAAAACAAAACCACAGCTAAGTCAAATTATAGCCAACAAGGTGAGTTACTCTAACTAACTGGAAATTGAAATCTGTTGAGAGATTAACTCTCTTGAGTGACTAATTTGATGTCCATCAAGGACACATTTGTGTAGAACTCAGAGATTTAAAAGGCCTAAATCGAAAATTTGGTAAGGTTTATTCAACCCCCCTTCTAAACCTTACACTTACACCCCTTGGGACCTACAAAACCTCTTTCCATGTTTTCAATCTCCAAACAGATAGCCTTGAAGGCTTTTCGGTGTGCTCTTCCGGCCACATTGCATCAAAATCGAATCAAAATGGAACTACTCACAAGTCATCCGGAGCCTTGTAGTCTTGGGGTGGATCTCAACGGTGTACTTTGCATTTTCTTTAGATTAAGTCTCTAGGGGTACCTCGGCTACAAACGGAAAGTAGTTTGAGAATAAGTCATCCGGAACAATAGGAACTTCTCCCACTCCTCTTTCGGGAGCCTTCCTTTGTTCTTAAGATCAAGCCACTCTGTGTGACTCAACTATTTCAAAGAAAGATCGTCGGCGATCCAATTTGTGTTAACTGAGGAGCCGATCGGTCTCAATCGTCTTAACACCTTCATTGGTCTCAATGGGTGCTTCATTTTGAGTTTCCATTGCCTCATTTGCTCAAGAACATCATAAGTCGGGTGATGGCACCATTGGGTGTGGGCCATCCACCAAAGTGAATTTCGATAAAACAACTTCCTCGCGTGCCTTCTTTATTTCATTGCCGTTTCCTCAATTTGGGTCCTCTACTAGTTTTCTTTGTGAGCGGACTTAGATTCATTGTTGGAGTCCAAAACTCAATCGACACATTTTCCTCGTAGTCGTGCAAAGCATTAATCTCTTCCATTTTAGGTGACTTTGGTGGAAGAATTGGCATTTTTCCTTTCGCAGCATCAATATCCAAGGAAGTCTCAATCTCCTTTGGGCCTTTAGTACCCAGAATAACAATCTCAACCACTGTACGGCCTTCTACACTTTTTTTTGCAGACTCACCGCATTAGGGTCTTGGACATTCCCTTCGACTTAACTTAACCGTATTAATGTCTTAAACAAGTGGCATCCTTCGAGGTCTCAACCTCTTAGATTGCACTTTCAAGACCGGCGATCTCAACCGCCATGGTCTCCTGTCTATCATTTGCCTCGATTAAAAGCATCAACGTCTTTGGCCTGGAGCGCAGTTGGGAATTTCAACTGAGATAGTCTTAACCGTCTGAGCCTCGTCAATCCCATTATGTTGTACTATTTCAGTCTCCCCATCGTCTTCTATATTTGTTAAGTCTCCCATAGCCTCCTCCAACCCTGTGGTGTGTGCGATTTCCTCCTCAATCTGGCGCACCGGTGATTTCGATCGGGTGGGGTTTTACACAAGCGTCTTGGCTGTTGTTCCCATTGAGTAATCGGCCGACAAGGCGGTGTCTAAAAACCTTTCTCGGGGTTGGCTCAACTAAGTTTCCCTCTATTTCTCCTTTCTTAGCTTCATCGCCAATGTCACCGGTAGGTCCTTCATAGTGCACTAGTGAGGTTGAAGCATCAATGATCCTCACCATGTCAGGATGTCGGGGTTAGGAGAGATTTGCATGGATGATGACTCTCCAGGGCCCCTTCGCATTGATTGTTCATGCAACTCCTTAGACTCTTTCAAGGCTTGTTTGAGTCGACCTTCTCATTTGGGTCAAAGAACGCCTAATACTTCCTCATAGCATCCTTTGTTGCCGGGTGTAAGGCACTTTCATAAGCTTCGTGAAAGCACAAGTGTGAGGCTTCTAGACTCCTCAAATGCCTTGGCTTTTTCCATTGCCTTAACCTTCTCAACATCATAATTCTCGAAGCAGATGGTTATGCAAAAATCTGAGTCCAAAGCAGACCGAATTGCAATGTTTACCAAAAATCTTAGGAGTTCTTCCTCCTCCTCAATGAACTTCGGGCTTTGGAATTGAGACTTGGTTGTACTTAGCTTCCAGGCTCTCCAAATGCATAACCTCTCTCGAATGTCGGGATTAGCAAGAGATAACATAATTAGATCATCATCATCATCCTCCTGCAAAGATAGGCTCTTTGCTTTGCCTTCCTCGAGATATAATTGCATCTATCCGAGGGGAACTTACAACTAACCCTTCATTTTTGTTGTCAGCTGTGTCAGGTTCTGACTCCTCAATTGTTGTCCTAACAACTATCTCTTCATGTGGCTGAGCAGCAGCAACTGATTCATGCTCAGTATCCGTCACATCATCACCTTATTTCGAACTCTGATGTTCACCAACAACAGCCTTTTCCTTCTCAACTGTCCCGGACTCAGCTGGCTCGGCAGCTAAGTCAGACATTTTCACCACCTTTCTCTCTCTTTCTTTCTTTCCAATGGAACATCGGGTTCCACATTATCGCTCCACGACCGTAAAAAGTTTATGCCTTGCTTGTTTCTTCTTGGTCAGAGCTGGCTTGCGAGGCACAACCGATCTTTTCTTCTTCACAACAGGAGAGGGAGTAGGGGCAAGGGCGTTCTTAGGTGCAGGGGCAGGCTTAGGGGATGGGGCCTTAGCAAGAGCAGTTGTGACTACCGGGACATGTTCACTGATTCCCCTCACCTGGTTGCGAGTTCTTCGCATGTGCCTGTTTTTGGGCACAGACAAGTTCGGCTGAACATCTTCTTGTTAGCATGAAAGGTCTTTCCATTGCAGAGAGGGACATCTTTCTTCTCCATCAAGTGGCCTAAGATCAGGCCATATACGATTGAGCTTCCAAATTTTCCATCGTCTTCAATCGACATTTTCATCATTTTTTGGCACAGCTTGCCAAATATGAACTCCGCTTGATTGATCGCTTCTTCTCCATAATCGCCTCCATAACAATCAACTTAGTCCGAGAGAGCCGATTGAACGACCCAAACTTCATATCCACGTATTTTCCTACCACATCCATCAATTTATTATAATCTTCTTTAATCACCTTCTTCAAGCTGAACATTTTTGCTTTCTAGCAGCCTCATGCTTGGTTATCTCCTTCAAGCCGTAGAGAGGTTGACTTTTTGATTATCTTCACCCATTGGTGTGGGAGATAACAAAGTGTTCACTAGGTCGGCATCGATCAACTTGAAATCTTTGCTATTGACCGATGAGCGGATCTCATCGTCCCGAACTTCAACATTCACGTAATACATCCCTACCTCGTCAAGGTAGGTGTGAGAAAACTCCATGGATAAAAATTCGTGAGACCGCCTTCTCAAATTTTTAGCTATCTTCTTGCCAAAACCTTGTCCACGCCCGCTTGACAAGGCCTTCAAAATCCGCGGTTGTGCGGTGTGGATTTTCTCGGTGAGCTTAGCATAGTAAATGCGAAGATGCCATTTCGAGTCTTGATATTGAGAATTGAACGAAGAGAAAACTAGGGTTTGAACTTTCTTTGCAGGAGAGAGAAAGCGAGTATTCTTCGAGAGTAAGAGTGTAAGTGTGAGGAGAGAGAAAATTGATTTCTCTTTATATGGGACTTGAAAGGGCGGTTTTAGAATTCAAAAAGTTTAAAATTTGATCAATGGTTGAGACTACGTTTGCAAACCGCATTAATTTCCTCGCATTAAATGCATAAATATTTATATCTAATCATGGGTAAATCGTCGAGGCTTTTGACTCGACACCACTTATTACTGATGACGCAAGCCTAAAAACATTCTCGCCGCAGTAAAAACGATGCGTTTTGTCACTTAGCTCATGAATGAGTCAACTATCTTCATTTATGACTTGACTCTCGCTTCTCTTGATCAATTACCACTCGATCGTGCAACTAACTTGATACAACCGGCTAGCCATTTAAGTCATTTCACTTGGCCGGTAAGTGAAACTCTCTTCAATTCCATTTCTCTCTCGCAACCCTATTGAATAAGTCTTATGAGCTTCCTAACACAACTCAATCAATACAAGCTCATTCTTAAGCTCTTAAAATCTTAATTCACATAATGGCTTTGTGAATATATAAGCTAAACTGTTTATCGGTTGATATGTATTCCAATGTGATGTCTTTCTTTTCAACATGAACTCTTATAAAATGCCATCCGACATCAATGTGCTTGGTTCTTGAATGCACATGGATTTCGAGTAATTGCAATGGCATTTGTGTTATCACACTTAATGGAATCTCTCTTTCTTCTTTATTATAGTCTCTCATTTGTTGCCTCATCCATAACAGATTGGGCACAACAACTTGCCTACAACAATGTACTGCTTCACATTGCGGATGTAGCTATTGAATTGATTTCTTTGAACCAAGAAACCAACCTATTTTCAAGCATTTGACAGTATCGATGTACTTTTCTGTCAACTCTACATCCGAGAATAGTCGAGTCCGAGTAGCCAACTAACTTTAATCCTCCTTCCTTGGATACCATAAGCCAACTTCCGGCATCCGTTCAAATACCTTAGGAATCTCTTGGTCAGCATCATATGACTTTCCTTTGGAGCATAATGAAATCGGCACATACACCTACAACAAAGGTGATGTCTAGCCTACTTGTTGTTAAATAGAGTAATGATCCAACGAGGGTCTATATCTTGTTCGATCAACTTTGCTTTCGCATCCATATCCATTTTGTCCGATGTGTTCATGAGAATCTTCATCGATGACTTCTCTTCCATACCAAATTTATTCATTAAATTTCTAGTATATTTGGTTTGACTTATATATGAAGGTTCCATCCTTCATTTGCTTGACTTGAAGACCTAGTAAGAAAATCATCTCTCCTATCATGCTCATCTCAAATTTTCCTTGCATGAGATTTGAGAATTTGTCACACGATCTTTGTTTCGGATCCACAGTTGATGTCATCTACATATATTTGAACAAACAAGATACTCTCCCCATCTTGACTTCTCAAGAGTATTCTATCAACTGTGCCTTTGGTGAATCTGTTTGATAAATGGTTTTATCATGATTTTGATGATTTTATTTTTATACCAAAACAATGTTTTTAAAGGTTGTCCAAATACTCCTAAATGATTTAAAATTGTTTTAATATTTTCCGGAGTATTTCTTCAAGTTTATTTTTCGACAAAATTGGACAACACATTTAATGATTTTGTGTCAATGGGTTTTTACATTGAAACTATGTTTCTAAATGTTGTCCTAATACTCCGGATCGGTCTAAAATGTTTTTACTATTTATCGGGGTATTTCTTGAAGTTTATATCGACAACATTTTTGTATTAATGTGTTATTTCATCAAAACTATATTTCTAATGTTGTCCTAAATACTCCCGATTGGTTTAAAATGTTTTTACGAATTTTTTGGAGTATTTCTTGAGGTTTATTTTCAACAAAAATCGGACAACATTTCATTTTTGGAGGTCGCCGCTCGACGAAAAAGAGGTGACAGTGCACGGGATCGCATTTCATGAAACAGAACTCCCAAGACTCAAAAATTTGTCGGGGTGACCGGTCCCCATAGGGGCGACGGCCGGTTGCACCCTAGGCAACTGGCCGACCCCCTTGGACCGGTCGCCCTAATGTTTGACAAACAAAATTTTAACCGTTGTGCGAGACAACTTTTCCCTAAATTGTGGGATTGATTTCTTGACTATAATCTTGATTTTAATTGCAATATTTTTTGTAGATATCAGATTCCAAGAGGAGCCTATCAATTATCAATCATCTCCTATAAATAGAGGAAAATTGAAGCACAACAACAAGAGAGAACAACACAACACAACAAGATATACTCAAGCAAACACTTGGTCTTATATTGTCATTATTCTTGTTGTAATTTGCCTAGCTTATCACTTTCACATTCTTGAGGTCTAGGCTATTCTTGATTACACTTGCACTCAATTGTATTATTCATTATCGAGTTGTAATCTTGAATTTTTGGGTAATTATTCAACACAAGATATCCTTGTGGGTGTTCTTGTGGTAAGAACACACTTGGGTGATCTAGGTGTTAGGTGTACGAAGATTGTAGTAATCTTCTTGTTGAGGTGTTGAAGAATTTGGTATTCTTCAAGGTTGAAGATTGTGGTAATCTTCACAAGGTGCCGTTGGAGATTGTGGTAATCTTCAAGAGAGATTGTGGTAATCTCAAAGGTGGTGTTGTAGAAGAGTGTGGTGCTCTTCAAGGTGATGTTGTAAGGTGTTGTATTAATTTTGGTAATTAATAAAATCTTTTTCTTTTTAAAATCCATCCGGATATCTTTGGGGTGGTAGAGGATTAGGCCCTAGG
Source organism: Rehmannia glutinosa (assembly GCA_016081115.2). Lineage (NCBI taxonomy): Eukaryota > Viridiplantae > Streptophyta > Magnoliopsida > Lamiales > Orobanchaceae > Rehmannia > Rehmannia glutinosa. Next base: position 32,841,665 of record CM071934.1, on the reverse strand, counting down.
TGGGTTGAACCTCTATAAATCAACGCGTGTTGTTTACTTCTCGCACCTTTATTATTGTCTTGGCTTGTTTTGTTCGAAAAAGAGGGCGAAATCGAAAAGATGGAGATAATCTATTCACCCTCCTCAAGATTATCGTAGCGCTTGGACTTACAAGTGGTATCGAGCTAAACTCTTTGGCAAGCTTGTTTCACATCGCGAGTGAAGAGGAACGATCGTCGGCTACGAATGAAGCTCACCTTCCGCACCTCCACCACCAAGCCACTTCGGTTTGATTCCAAAAATTTTACATTTGGAAAGAGAGAATGGAATGTTATTTACAAGGTTGCGGGTTCGATATTTGGAACATCATCATAAATGGAGAATCCATTCCGATGATACACACCATACACCTCCAAAGCTTTCAAAGAGCTCAATGATGAAGAGAAGAAAATCATCTCCTTAAACGGTAAAGCTCTCAATATTTTGTATTGTTCACTTACTAATTTGGAATATGAACATATTGTAGGAATTCAATCGGCACATGAAGTATGGCAAAAATTAGAAGCCATCTATGGAGTATGTGCAAATGAAATGAGTCAAACAAAAGCATCTACTTCTCAAAAGGATACAAGTTCAAATCTAAAGAACAAGCCTTTTACAACTTCCAACTATGAAGTATTCGAACAATGTTTTATGGGCATCGAAGAAGAAAACGAGGTATGTCTTAAACCCTCTACTTCCTATGATATTGTTATTCAAAATGATTATAGTGATTTGCAAAACGATTTTGATGATCTTCAAAATGAATTCCAAAAATTACTTGTTAAGTACAAAAATTTGAAAAAGGAATTCAATATTTTGAAAAATGAAAAGGATAGTTTATTTACTTCCGAATCACTATCATGTGCTCACACCACCACACTTGACAAGGTTAGAAACCTTGAAAAACAAAATAGTACTCTTGTTGAGGATATGAATTGCATGAAAAATGATTTATCAAAATCAAACTTGAGTACAAATAAATTGCCCAATATTGTGAATGTTAATGGTTGTGATAATTTGAATAGTGAACTTGATCATGAGCCAAATATTGTCAAGCATATGAAAAAGAATTGAGTTCCTATGCATGTTAGTAATATTACTTGCTTTTATTGCGGTAAGAAAGGACACGCCGTAAATACTTGTCGGGCTAGAAATAACTCAAATTATTGTTGGAGACCTAAAAGTCTCAAAGCTAATCCCAAAGGACCAAGTACTTGAGGGTACCACAAAACAATGTCATATTAGGTACCCGTGAAATAATAATCGAAGAAAATTCATACCGCCAAGAAAACATCAAATGACCATCTCATTTGATCAAAGAAGAAGACACCACCAAAATGAATTTCCAATAAGGAAATATTATCAACAAAGGGAAGGATATAATCTTTGGAGATGGAACAATCGGAGAAGCTATCATCAACAAGATAATTTTCAAAAGGGAAGATATCATCAACAATGGGAACGTCACAACCCATGGAAATGGCGAAATTGGTAAACCGTATCTAACTATTTAAATATGCATTTTGTTTTTGCATGTTTTTATTTGTGTTTAAATAGCAAAATGAGTTTTAAAATTTATAAGGTCTTCTACATATATTTATGTGTTTTTAAAATACTTTGAAAAATGAGACCTTACATGTTGTGGACTTACTTAGACTTATATGTTTTTATCTCTTATGGATTTTTATGGCATAAGCTTATTTGTGATATATCTTATTACTTTAAGCCTACACTTGTATCATTGTTTTGTGCTAGTCTTGTTTTAAGAATTGTATAGGACTCATGTATCTTCACAAATGGCTATCTACGTCATAATATGTCAAGAGTGACATAAACTATCGAGGTATGCTCATCATTGGTATTCATCTTATAGACTCGATACATTTGTGCCATATGACTATGTGCTTATTTTATACAAGTGCCATTAAGAGGATGTGTTGATTTTTTGAAAAGGCATTATTTGACATAGCTTGTTTTATCCAAGATTTGTAAAGGATTATATTTTGTTTTGATAAAACAATTGATCTACTTAGTTATGAATTTTATTGCACTTAAATGCCATTATTCTTGGATGCTTATAAAGCTCTTGTTCATATGATTCTTGTAAATGAGGTCTCAACTATGTGCTCTCGCATTTTCATATTTCAAACGAGACCTTATATAGCTTTCTACAAGCTTATTTGAACTTACATGTTGTATTATATTCTTGATGATTTTCTTTAAGCATAGTATGTGTTACTTGCTATAGTATCTCTATCATTCAATATTACTATGCTCGTGTGCAAAATATCTTGTTAAGATTTTGCAGAAATTTTTGATATTTCGGAACAAGTTTGATGAATAAGGCAAGGTTAGTAGCCTAAGGGTATTGTCAAGAAGAAGGTAATGATTTTGATGTAACATTTGCACCCATAGCACATTTAGAAGTTATTTGTACTTTACTTGACCATTCTTGTTTTGAGAAAATTTCAAGCTTTACCAAATGGATGTTAAATCCAATTTTCTAAATGGTTTTATCCAAATAGAAGTCTATCGGAGTTTAAATTTTTAGGCCAAATGATTTTTATAAAAGGCCTTGTACGGTTGATACAAGTATCCGTATATGGTTTGATAGATTTAGCTATTTTTGCAAAATGATTTTACAAGAGGTAAAATTGATACTTCATTTTTGGTGCTACTAATGAATATTTGTGCAAGACAATTTTCCAAGTCAATGCCGGATGAACCTAAGATGATCATGATGAGGGAAGCTCAAATGTGATCATTGGAATTCAAGTTCAACAATGCCAAGAAGGTGATTATATTCCACACTCAAAAGAAGAAGTGAGGCATTGAAGAAGAAATAACTATTTCAACCTATATGGCCACAAATGTGAAAATTGACAAAGGTTGAGGTAGGCATGTTGATTGACAAACGAATTCGAGGTATGTTTATTCGTTTATTATTCCTTAGACTCAACATTCTATATGCCTTATGTCTATATGCTCGACTTAAAACAATCCCAACGAATCTCTTTAAAGTGCCGTTAAAAGAAATTTTCAAATACTTGTAAGGCACTTCTTCTTATGACTTGTTCATCCAAAGTTTTAAAACGTTATTACTTTTCGGGATAACAAGTCGGTGTAAATTTTTTAATTTGGTTCGAACTAAACATATTGAGATTCGATATTTTTTGGGATTGCATGTTTTAACAAAAACTTGAGATGTGTTTAATTCCGTCTCAAGGATAACTCGCGGACTTTTTAATCGTACACCGCCGAGTATTTTAATCCATTTCGAGCGTGATTATGACATAATGTCTACGTTTGCATTTTGCACGTTTTAAAACTTAGGGCGAAAAATTGGATTTTTGGATCAAAACTCGGAATTTGCAAAACAGAAAGAAGCAAAGTGGGCTGAAGGAGTCGAGGCCGACTGGTCGTGTGACCCTCCAACCGGTCGCCCCTGCGATTTTTCAAATAAAATGCTTTATGTTTCCGACTTAGCATTTTGGCGTTTTTCTTCCCATTTCGACCCCTTTGACATTTTCACACACAATTCACTTCAAATGTATTTTGTTGCATAAAATTCATATCTTGGGGATTACCTAGCTCGATTATCATCATCATTGCTCGTCTTTACCGATTAAATGGTAAGAATTCTACTCCTTTATCTCAATTGGGTGGAACCCTTGAGAACTTGGCCTATATGTATTTTCTTGATGAAATTTGTATATTGTATTGTGTTTAAACTGATTTGGTGATGAAAAACTTGGCTTGATTGCATTTACAAGAGCTATATATATCTTCTTCAATTTTTGACGCCCGCCAAGTGTTCGATAAAATGTCTCAATGAAAAATTCATCACCTACATGATTCTCTCGATTTCAAATGTCTTATATATTTATAGAGATCATGTTTTTGCTAATCAAATGAGTTTTCATAAGCTTCTACAAGTCGTATGATCGACTTTTCCTCCTATTTGGTCTATAAGCTTCAATGTTCAAATAGCTCGATATATCGGCTTAGTTGCGCACTTTGATATGATTATATGATGTTTTTATCATGCTAAGATTATTTTTGATGATTACAAAGGGGGAGAAACAGGTTATAAGCTTATTAGCTCAAAGAATCTAAAATAAGCTCGAGAAAGAAGCTATAAGTTGTGGCTATTAAAAGCCATAAGTTGTGGATTATACTTAGTCCATTTGGTGTATTATGGGCTCATATTCATGTAAATAATGGTTTGTTGACGGGGAGCTTATAAGCTCTTGATACTTAAGCTCAAGTTGTAAAAGCTAAGCTTTTAGCTTGTGGTTGATTGCTTTTACATTTCTCTTGTTGTGCATATTGATAGGGGAGCTTTTGCTATATATGATTGAATATCTCTACTCCCATCCTTGTGTTTATATAGCGTAGAATATTGTTGCTCACAATGGATAGTTATTTTTAACCGGTAAAAATGTTTTGTTTTCAAAATAGACCTTATTAAAATTGTTTTGGTTTGTAATCATCAAAAAGGGGGAGATTGGTTGATAAATGGTTTTATCATGATTTTGATGATTTTGTTTTTATACCAAAACAATGTTTTTAAAGGTTTTCCAAATACTCCTAAATGATTTAAAATGGTTTTAATATTTTTAGGAGTATTTCTTCAAGTTTATTTTTCGACAAAATTGGACAACACATTTAATGATTTTGTGTCAATGGGTTTTTACATTGAAACTATGTTTCTAAATATTGTCCTAATACTCCCGATCGGTCTAAAATGTTTTTACTATTTATAGGGGTATTTCTTGAAGTTTATATCGAGACAACACTTTTTGTATTAATGTGTTATTTCATCAAAACTATATTTCTAATGTTGTCCTAAATACTCCCGATCGGTTTAAAATATTTTTACGAATTTTTGGAGTATTTCTAGAGGTTTATTTCCGACAAAAATCGGACAACATTTCATTTTTGGAGGTCGACACGGTCGACCAAAGAGACGACCAGTACACTGGGAACGCATTTCACGAAAAAGTAACTCCCGAACTCCAAAATTGGTCGGGGGTGACCGGTCGACCCCCCTTGGATCGGTCCCCTAGTTAAATTTTGTTGTGTTCTTCAATTCTCTGTATTAGTGCTTGCCAAATTCGCCCTAATGTTTGACAACAAAATTCTAACCGTTGTGCATCGATGACTTTTCCTAAATTGTAGGATTGATTTCTAATGCTATAATCTTGATTTTATTTGCAATTTTTTTGTAGATATCAGATTCCAAGAGGAGCCTATCGGTTATCAATCATCTCCTATAAATAGAGGAAGATTTGAAGCACAACAACAAGAGAGAACAACACAACACAACAATATATACTCAAGCAAACACTTGGTCTTATATTGTCATTATTCTTGTTGTAATTTGCCTAGCTTATCACTTTCACATTCTTGAGGTCTAGGCTATTCTTGATTACACTTGCACTCAATTATATTATTCATTATCGAGTTGTAATCTTAAATTTTTGGGTAATCATTCAACACAAGATATCCTTGTGAGTGTTCTTGTGGTAAGAACACACTTGGGTGATCTAGGTGTTAGGTGTAAGAAGATTGTGGTAATCTTCTTGTTGAGGTGTTGAAGAATTTGGTATTCTTCAAGGTTGAAGATTGTGGTAATCTTCAAGAGAGATTGTGGTAATCTCAAAGGTGGTGTTGTAGAAGAGTGTGGTGCTCTTCAAGGTGATGTTGTAAGGTGTTGTATTAATTTTGGTAATTAATAAAATATTTTTTCTTTTTAAAATCCATCCGGATATCTTGGGGTGGTAGAGGATTAGGCCCTAGGTGGGTTGAACCTCTATAAATCAATGCGTGTTGTTTACTTCCCGTACCTTTATTATTTTCTTGGCTTGTTTTGTTCGAAAAAGAGGGCGAAATCAAAAAGATGGAGATAATCTATTCACCCCCTCTAGATTATCGTAGCCGCTTAGACTTACAAATCCATTGTCTATTAGAAACGAGACAATGTGTCATACCGTGCTCTTGGTGCTTATTTCAAGTCATATAATGCCTTCTTGAGCTTGTAGAATTTATCTCTAATAGTTTTTTTTCGAAACCTACAGGTTGTTCCACGTAGACTTCTTCTTCTAATGATCCATTCAAAAATGCACTCGTCACATCCATTTGATAAATTGTGACGTTCTTGTAAAGATAAGCATAAGCAAGAGACATCCTAATGCTTCCAATCTTGCAACAGTGCAAATGTTTCAACAAAATCTATGCCCTCTTCTTGGAAATACCCTTTGGCTATCAATCTTGCTTTATTTCTCACTACGGATCCCTCTTCATTCATCTTGTTTTTCGAATACCCACTTAGTACCAATAAAATTTTGGTGGGGAGACCTTTGAACTAATTCTCAAACTTTATTTCTTTCAAACTAATTCAGCTTATCTTGTATAGCTAGAATCCAATGTGTGTCATCAAATGCTACTTCACCGCAAACTCTTGGATTTGTTCACACAAGCCTCCAACGAGTCCAAAGCTTCTGGTTCGAAATGAAACCTTACTACACTTCCTTCAACCCTAGATGTGTAGACCCCTTGTTCTTTTAAATATGTTTTCCTCTTCAACGGTTTGAAGTTGTCTTTCCTTCACTAAATGTATTGGATTGATCTCCTTGAATTTTAGGCTTGAGGATAGTATTGAATGCTTGAGAGATTTTTGTTCTTGCTTTGCAGGGTTAGTGTCTGTTGCTATGCTTGCATTCGTTCTAAGTCGTAACCTTCTCTCGGAGTATTCCTCAGCCTTTTATAGTGCTTGTTTGAAAAATATATCCGTTGAAGAGATAGATGTATTTTTTAAACTATACTTTAAGGTCGTTGGCTTATCTTGTCTTGCTGACTTTGATGTAGACTCGATCCTTGAATTTAATGCTGCAAGTTTTTAGGTACATTCCATTGGCTCATTGCTTTTTGCACTCTTTCAAAAAATAACTTTAAGGATGATGATCGACACATACCTACTTTCAAAGCAAACATTTGACTTTGCCTTGACAACGGATCTCTTGACTTTCTTTGATCCTTTTCTCACTGCATAACCCATTTGTGATTAACTCCACTTATCTTGGAGTGACTCAACTATCGATCCGCTAATCGAGATAGCTTTTTGTCATTTGACCGAAACTTGACTTGACTTCACTCACCGCCCATGACTAATTCTTCATCTTGGTCTTCATTCGAGTCCTTCATTCTTCAACTTGGCTGTTTTCACTCAGCTTATAGAACCCTATCTATTATAAGTTGATTTACATAAGAATTGGGGTGCCAACTTCCTAATCTAAGTTTTACATGGTATCATCAAAATTTATTACATAAATTTCCCAACACCGGATTTGTGCTTGACGCCGTGCTCAGGCTTGGTAGACTCCTCGACACAAATGTGCTTCTCTGCTTTCGGCTCAACAGGTCCTCTATATTGGATGGAGGCTTCCCGACAAGAGATTTCTTCAGACGCCCTTGGCATAGATTCTGCTGCAATATCCCCACCAATGTCTCACGTTGGACGTTGGCCACTTCGTTGACGGCTTCTACGAACCGCTTCATGAACTCTCGCAGTGTCTCTCCTTCCTTTTGCTTCACCTGAAAGAGGTGAGCGATGGTCTTGGGACAATTTCGTTGATGGAGAATCTGCGCATGAACACCTATGTGAGCTTGTCCATCCCGGAGAGCGCTCGCTTGGTCAGAGTAGTGCGGAATACCTTGCAGTAGGAGGCATCCGTCATGTCATAGAGATCCGCCTTGGCATAGAATTTGTCCAAGTGTTCTTGCGGGTCTCCAGTGCCATCATACTCCGGGAGGTTGGAGGTCTTAATTCGATGGCAATAGTTGGATAAGATCATCGGAGCTAAGGGGATCCTCTTCATCAACACCGTAGCTCCGGAGTTGGTTAGGCTAGCCGCACATCTTGGGATTCTTCAACCGGTGTCGACTCTTCATGATCCCGATTCTCGCCGACGACCTTCTTTCTTTTCTCTCCTACTGATCGTCCTGACGGGGTCTTGCCGCGGGCGGAGCCCGCGGTGGTCCTCCTACAACATCTATTGCGGCTTGATGTCTTAAAGCTTTCCAGGCAACTTCATTTAGGAGAGCCTAGAAGGCTTCCCAAGACAAACAATTTCTTCAACGGTGGAGCACCCCAGGATGAGGAGGGGCGACGCCCTCTAGCAAATGGAGGAGGGGGCGGCACTCAGGAGGAGGAGGAGGAGGAGGGGCTGGCTTCCGTCTTCCGGTGGTCGCTCTTCTTGCTTTGGTCCCCGCGCCTCGGCCTCCAAACTTGAGATCCATTGTCACGTGCTTGCAATCGAGTCCGCATTTTCGTGTACTTTGGTTATTCCCACGACGACGCCAAAATGATCGCTTTTTAGAGCAGATCACCCAAGTCAACCGAGTTGACCAAAATCCTCTTCCCAAGAGGAAAGTCTTCACGCTAGTCCTTATCCCGAGAGGAGGTCTTCTCGTCTTCTCGCTCCTTGAATCGCTAACTCTTTCAATTGGAAACTTGCTCGCACATATGTGCAAACATTAGATGGCCCCAGGGGTTGTCCCGGGGAGGCCCCTCCGACGCTCAAGTCGGCCACGGTGAACGAGAGAGAAATTAGGACAAGAAACGAATCGAATACATAGGAGAATAATTAATTATGAGTTAATTACTTACGAGTTAATAGGAGGGAACTTTTTCTACGGGAGATGGGCCCGTGGACCTTGCAGGAGAATTTGGCCTATGGGGCAGCCCACGAGGAGAAAACGACCGCTTGGGGTCAAAACTCGGATTCATTTGGGCCGATTTAATTATCAAGAACCCAATGGATAATTAATATTAAATAAAAGAATATAAAATAAATTATATTTAATTAAATTATGAAATTTGTTTTTATCCCCAATATTTACCAATACCAATTAATATTAAATGCAAATTCATCTATACAAACCGTCTTCTTCTTTTTCTTGCGGCGATGAACTTCTTCTTCTCAACAACGTAGGGAGTAGCGGCTTACTTCTTCTTCTTATTATTCTTCTTGTTCTTTGGCGCCCGTTCCCGTTTTATTTCATTTTTTTCTTTTTAAGTAAATGGACAGATTTTTGTCTTTTCAAGGATTATGGAGGGATAGAAATTAAGTTTTAATAATAAGTTAACAGGGGACAATTTTTTTTAATACTACCCACGTGGAGTGACATTTTCCAAATTTCCTTAATATTGAAGTCAAAATCACTAAGCTAAATGGCTGGTTATTAATTGTGATTTAACTCACTATATTCAATTGTAAGAATTATGGCGTAGTGCTACCTAAAGGAAAAGGCGTTATTATTATATTTTCTTTTTGGAACATTTAAAAATTTAAATAATAAATTCTTAACCAAAAGTTGCCTATCGCTTTAAAAAGTTTTCTACAAACACTCAGGAAAACCATTTCTCCGAGTGGCATATTGCGTAGAGCGCAAACGAGTTTGAAAATTATGTTCAACAATTCAAAATGGGGTAGAAGTTTTATAATTGTGGAGGGGAAAATGTAGTTTTTTTTGTGATTAGTTGTGCTTTCATTCCATTCACTTTCATTTTGTGAGAGATTAGTTGTGAATTTCTTTTTTAAAGTGAAAGTTGGATGTTGAGAAAAAGTAATGATTATGTTGATGTGATGAAAAATCTTTTAGAGATGTTGATTATTTGTGGAAATAATAGTATACATATAATGCAAGAAAATTGAATAAAAATAAAAATTAAACAAAAATAAGCAATATGGATCTCATTTTATACCTTTTGTTATCAAGATTAAGAGAAAAATAATAAAAATAGTAACAAATCAAAGAAATTATCGAATTCATTATATGAATAGGGAGGAGAGGGAAATAAATAATACAATTGGGTATTGAAAAGTGCAAAAAAGAACGAGAAAATTGAATTAATTTTGGAGATAAATGGGGTTTTTATTTATTTATTTTTTTCATTTTTTCCACAAACAATCACATATCATACAAAATTTTCACTTAAAAATGAAAATTTGGGAACCACTTTTACAACCAATCACAACCTTTTTTTTAGGTTTTTATGATGTTATGTTGTGGAGTCCACCAAAAAGTTTTTAGAATCAAGGCATTGAGATGCCCTTATATATAATATGGTGTGCGTATAGGTTAATTAGGCATCTACAATAGAGTTTTTTTTTTTTTTTTTTTTTTTTTATAGAGATGTCAATGGAGCGGGGCGGATATCTAAAGACCTAGACTTACTCCGTCTCTAGAATGGTGCGGGCGTAAGCCGAGTCCGTCCCGACCCGAATTATAAATAAAATACATAAAAAATTGAAAAAAGGAAAAAAATATTTATAATATATTTATAAAATATTTTTACAAAAGTTGTAAATTATAGATCCTAGATAAAATATTAAATACATAAAAATTATATTACAATACATATTATATATGCAAAATATATATAAAATATATTAAAAAATTTTGCTAGAGGCGGTACCCATAGGCGAAGAATACCGGACCCATCCCGCCCCCAAGCAGTCATGGCACGGGGTGACCCAAATGGGATGCATAGGCCGATCCTATCAATTTTTTGGCCTAAGTCGAACATTAAAATTGGGCCCCCTTTCTTTACCCAATTTTTTCCTTTTTTTCATTTTTTCACAAACGAACAACCTCACCTGCTCTTTTTTCATTTTGTTCCCACCCTTTCCAATTCTTTTAGGCTACTTTTTTTTTTTTCTTTTTTTAATATTTTTTCTTTTAAATTGAGGAAATTTCTTGTTGGGTCATTAAGGAAGATTATAATTGATAATTTGTTAGAATCTAGCAAAGCTCAAACTACAAGACCCAAGAGAAAATGGGCCATGCATTCTTGGTTGGGAGTAGGGATGGTCACGATTCGGAGAATCGAAACCATTGTCTCACGGTTCCTCCCGATTCGGTTCGGTTTTTAACTTAGGAACCATTTGTTTATCTTTAGATAATTTTTTTATTTTTCAAAATGACTTATCAATTTCGATTTACAAAAAGAAATGGAAAAGGAAGAAAAATACTTGAACTTAATATTCAATTAAGTTTTGTATTTTATATTATAATAATATTATATTGTCTATATATACTATTAGATTATAGATGAATTAAAGTTCACGTAGATGACTTACAACATTTGGTATAAAACGTGTCTCTTGTAGTTACGAATATAAAATATTACAATAAACATTTAACATTTCTTCTAGCATATTTTAAAAGAAAAATTAAAAATCGTTGGTTTTAACCTTGATATCGGCGGTTTTAATTCTTTGGTTCCACCACGGTTTCACGTACGGTTCTAACCAAGTGACGGTTAAAACTATCGGTTCCACGGTTTTGAGACAAGGAACCGCAAGCGAGAACCGACCTACATGGTTTCGGTTCGATTTTAGAACCATTGATCAGTCAACAATTCATCGGAATCGTTGACCACGGTTTTGATTCCAACTTGAAACCTAGTTTTGGTTCCATTTGGCCACCCCTAGTTGGGAGGGGATTCAAACCCGGTATATGGGGAGCAAAGTTCTAAGGTGGCAAGCATTAACCATTATGCTAGAACTATATTATAATTAATAATTTACTTATTTTATATATGTACTAGATATAAAAGGTATATAAAAATTTAGGCCCTAGATTTTGTAATTTTTTCGGCCTGAGTCGACCGAATCGTTCGACTAACGATAGGAGCGGCCATGGGGCCAGGGACGGGTCTTGCCAAAATTGTCATCCCTAGTTTTTAAAGGAGTTTTTGGAGATAAAAACTTGACAAAAAAACCTCATACCATTGTGAACAACAAGTTTGAGGTTTGTGGTGATAAACTTGCACAAACAAGGTTTTTCTTTTACCTTAATTTTTTTGTGTCGTATTTATATTCGTTCACCTAGGAAATTCAGATTATTGTACATGTGGCACTGATTGACATGTATTTTGCATGTATTTTGGGCTTAATCTTGGGTAGAATGTGTTGATATGCATGCATTATATGAGTAAATAAGGTTTTATTCTGTTTTGTGGAAAAGGATTACGCTTTGCTCGTTTTGTAGGAATTTATCGATAATTGTAGCATTTTGGCAATAATTCGGGGCATTGCAATCGCAATACTTGATGTGAAGTACGAAGTTTGGAGTCGAATCAAGAAGAAGTCGATAACCGGCGAAAAATGGAAGAAAAGGCCAAGTACTAGGCATTTTACTGGTGAGCACGGGCGGGCGTGCTCAAGAGCACGACTGTGCTCAACCTATAATCGAAGAATCGGGGTTCGACTACCGGCCAAAGGCAGCTCGTGCCATAGGGCACGACCCATGCTCTCTTGAGGTTTGGAAAATTCCATCGGCGGCCCGAGCACGGCCAAGGCGTGCCCTAGCGCACGGCCCCCATGCGCCTCTGCGGGAAAAAAAGAGTTTGACTCGTTTTAGACGAGGTTTTGACCCAAACAAAGTACAAATAGAGACGGGCGACCACAAACGAGGGACACGCCCAATTTTGCCTAAGCGAGAGAAAAAAGCGAGTTTTCCACGGAGAATTGGAGAGATCGATCAAGACCTCCCGAGTTCACTCATTCCATAATATCATTATTTTCAATTAGTTTAGAAATGAACTTTAATAATTTGTCTATGGATTATTTCTTTTCTATGTCACGGCTAAACACTTTGTGATTCTGGGTTTGGGAGTATGTTAATGGATACTTTTATTTGATGATTTATTGCAATCAAAGTTAATGTTTTCCAACCCTATTCAAGTACTTTTCTTTAATTCTTGTTTTATCAAAAAGCTATTGGTTTAACTTGTTTTGATATATTGATTCATAATTCGAACATATGAGTTTCAATATTAGATCTATGAGTACTTGACATGAATAGCTTGCATGATTGAGAAATCTGTGAATATTCGTGAGGCCTTTTAATCTTTTGATCTTTTGGGAGTTGGATATCTCATGTTGAGTAGAGATGCTAGCATAGATATTCTAATCAACGCTTTTACATGCATCTCGAGAGAGAGGGTAAATTACCTTTGTGATTGGTCTATAGGGAAGAATACGTTTAACTTTGGTTTAATTAATCCGAGAATAAAATGGGATATTAAGCGAAACCATAACTCGGGAATCCATTCATTCATACTTGATCTTTTAATCCACTCTTTGCTTTGTTATTCTAGGATAATTTATGCTTTAGTGTTAATAAAATCAATCCATCTCACATTCGATAATCTAGATAAAAATAAGGCTATTATAATCCAAGAATTAGTACATCAATCCCTCGTGTACTAATAAATTAAAGTACTAATTCTTTGGATTATAATAGCCTTATTTTTATCTAGACTATCGAATGTGAGATGGATTGATTTTATTAACACTAAAGCAGTAAATTATCCTAGAATAACAAAGCAAAGAGTGGATTAAAATATCAAGTATGAATGAATGGATTCCTGGTTATGGTTTCGATTAATATCCCCTTTATTCTCGTTAATTAAACCAAAGTTAAACGTATTCTTCCCTATGACCAATCACAAAAGTAATTTACCTCTCTCGAGATGCATGTAAAAGCGTTGATTGGAATATCTATGCTAGCATCTCTACTCAACATGAGATATCCAACTCCCAAAAGATCAAAAGATTAAAAGGCCTCACGAATATTCACGCATTTCTCAATCATGCAAGCTATTTATGTCAAGTACTCATAGATCTAATATTGAAACTCATCTGTTCAATTATGAATCAATAAATCAAAACAAGTTAAACCAATAGTTTTTTGATAAAACAAGAATTAAAGCAAAGTACTTGAATAAGGTTGGAAAACATTAACTTTGATTGCAATAAATCATCAAATAAAAGTATCCATTAACCTACTCCCAAACCCGGAATCACAAAGTGTTTAGCCGACATAGAAAAGTAATAATCCATAGACAAATTATTAAAGTTCATGTCTATACTAATTGAAAATAATGATACTATGGAGTGCGTGAACTCGGGGATGATGACGATCTCTCGATCTATCTTCAATCCTCGAAGGTGTGGCTGCAGTCTTGATCGATCTCTCCATTCTCGGTGGAAAACTGCTATTTTCTCTGTTTTAGGGCAAAATTCAGCGTGTCCCTGTTTGTGGCCGCCGTCTCTATTTGTACTTTGTTTGGGTCGAAACCCCATCCAAAACGAGTCAAACTCTATTTTTCCCACGAGGCGCACGGCCGTGCGCAAAAGGCACACCCGCCCGTCGGGTGCCGATGGAATTTTCCAAACCTCTAAAGAGAGCATGGGCCGTGCCCATGGCACGGCTGCCCGTGGCCGGGTAGTCGAACCCCGATTCTTCGATTATAGGTTGAGCACGGCGTGCTAGGAGCATGCCCCGCTCATGCTCACATGTAACAGCTAGCACTTTGCCTTTTTCTTCAATTTTTCGCCCGGTTCGTCGACTTTCTTGATTCGACTCCAAACTTCGTACTTCACATCAAGTATTGGCGATTGCAATGCCCCGAATTGTTGCCAAAATGCTACAATTATTGATAAATTCCTACAAAACGAGCAAAGCGTAATCCTTTTCCACAAAACAGAATAAAACCTTAATTACTCATATAATGCATGCATATCAACACATTCTAGCCAAGATTAAGCCCAAAATACATGCAAAATACATGTCAATCAAACACCCAAACTTAAATGTTGATCCGTTCAACACTTTATAAACAAGACAACACAAATGGGGTAAGAAGAGCAACTCAAGAACACCGCATCACAATTCATGTCATCTATCCATAAACATCAAGCACAAACCAACCAAGTTTCAAATATCTATCACGGAGCACAAGTCTATCAAAATCATGGTAAAACACTTCAAATCACGCCTCTCGGGGATAAAGTGTATACTCTACTTACTAGAATAATAAGGGACGTGTATTCACTCAAGTCATATCAATGTTGAAGAATTACCATATGCTTGCAAATTGTCTCACATCTCCGTCACTCGTTTTTATGCAATTCACAAATCGAAAGGACTTTGTTTATGGTTGTAATGAAGGCTCTTTGGTTAAGGTAGGAAAATATGGATAAAGTGACTCAACCTCAGCGTATAGATTGGTAAGCACATCATTTTTATCAAATAGTTATTCTAATACGAATCAACTATGTACTCCCAATCGCTTTATATCCTATCACCTCTCTATTTATCCCTTCTTTTTCATATAATTCATTCTCCTTCGCCTTACATCACAATTTCCAGCCTATTTTTCACTTATGGTGACTCACTGCTTGCAATCGATTTTTTTTCCAACTCTTTTGTGAGTATCCTCTCTTTTCCTCCTTTTATTCTTTTATTCCCAATCACCCAACATATACACTATTTTCTAACTTCTCGATACCCTTTCATTTAACCCTTTATTCAATTGCTTTACTTAATGCTATACGCTCAAGCTTAGGTAATGAGATATATCAAATTAAGTTCTAAGGCTTGAAATGTGGCTATCAAAAAATCCGGCAATAGGCTCAAATTGGCTAACTAGGGAAATCAAATATCATAAGATAGGCAAAAGGCTTGAAAAGCTTAACAAAAATGGCCTAAAATCATTTTCATGAATGCATACAACATGTGACTTTGACAGAGATACCAGAGCAAGTTCTAGAATTCAAAACAACATGAATGACACACTCAATCAACCAACAAGACTGCATAATATGAAAGCAGTAAAGGCTCAAAAAGCTCACAGGCTTGTAAGTGCACAATTCAAAGTATTTTAACCAGGATCCCAATAATCACATGCTCCATATTAATTATTCTCAACCTACCAACTCACGCTCAACACCCAATTCAAAACAACATAAATCGCTCAACACATGCTCCCAAGATCAACAAATACACAATAGCGGTCAACTCACTCCCTAAACAACTAAGAAAGCAATAAACGTGCTAAAAATCAAAAACAACTAATGCAATGCATACTACATGCTCTAAATGCAACTACATGAATGCAAAATGCCACACCCTTCAACAAAATTACTACCTCTCCCCCAAACATGAATGAAATTATAGCGCAAAGAAGAGAAGGTAGAATTTCAAAGAAAAGTGTGGATAAGACTTGGATCACTGTGGGGGTGGCGGCGGAAAGTGGCCCGGGAGATATGCCAATTTTGAATCGATGCAACGTCGCAATATCTCCAACTCCCGCCGCTGCTCCCGGGCTTGGTACCACAAGTCCTGGGCTTGGTACCTTTGCTCCGGGCCCGATGCCTTTGTTCTGCTCTGCTCGGAAAGCATGGAACTCATCCCGTGAATCCGGAAGTCGCCCCTATCTTTGCCGCATGCTCTCCTCAAGAGCATAGAATCTATCCCGATCATATTGTCCCCCACGCTCCTCACCTTGGTGGGAGCTCTGGGAATGTCGGGCCGTCCCTCGTGGGAAGCCCCGCTCGAAACCCTTCTCTTGGCGATCGTACTCCTCGCCTCCATCACCAAATCTTCTTCATCGGGTAACCCCGCTACCCTCCTCCTTTTTTGTGCGGTCAGCCGTCCATGACCCCGATATGAGCCTCACATTGCAGGAGAGCGTTATTTTGATTGTCCACCACAAGCAGATGAGCTGTGGGTTAGGAGGGGAAAGCAAACCCAATTTTTTGTTGAAAACATAGTTCTCCTCTTGATTATGATCTTCATGGTGCGGAGGGCGGTCATGTTGATGCTTTGACCCTCTACCGGCTCCATGAGGCGCATACCAACTCCAAAATGGTGAGCAAATGGGGTGATCATTCCCCCAATTAATATTATCACCGCTTCCTCGCGAGAGATGTAAACGACGTATTCCACAAAGTACGCCGCCATATTATAAGGGTGCGGGTGAGCATACACCAAAGTAGGTATAGCTTCCTTGGCGAACACGGAATGGGTCACCTTTTGGATGTAACGGAATACGGGGTTGCGGAGTGCCGAGGCCTTGGATGTGCGTGCCGCATATTGCATTAGGCCGGTTTCGGAGTTTGTCAACATTCGCGGAATTCACGCGAGTTATAATTTGCGGTTAGCCGATACAGGGCATCTAATTGTACCCCAAAAATGGTTGATTCGGTGATGGTGACGTTCCTCCAAATGTTGCCCAATCTGAAATGGATTTTACGAGGTTCATTTCTTACTCGCGTCTCCGTAACCCGCACGGTGCTTAAGAACTCAAGCGAGTGTCTTAAATGTCGGCCGCCGCCCTTGCATGAAGGCGGTCCATCCCACTCATTCAAACATGAGCCACACCTCTTCATGTATCCCGAGAGCTCGGGTACAATCATCGTCGGCATAGCGTGTGGTCATGAAAGTATGAGTGATCGCCGGTTCCATCGCTCCATTAATTCATTCTCTGTGAAGGTGAGTCCATAAGCTATGGGGCTATTTGGATCAACCTCCGGAGGGTCTCCTATGACGTCCACCCAAACCTCTTTAGTTACGTGGTTCACCATTTGTTCGAATGAGTACTGGCAAAATAATTGTGAGAATGACGCGTGCAAGTAAAACAAATGATGAATTACATACAATAATTAACGTAAGGCCTAGTGTTTCATCTCAACCATTCAATTCACAATTAAGCTTCCAAGCCCAAACAACAATATAATTGCGAGAGAATCCTAGTCACTAACACCCTAAACAATCGAGCTCATGTATAATTTATCAAGCAATCAACCAAAATCATCCAAATTCAACAACCCACAAGGTGTTCGATAAAATGCCCAATAGAAAATTTCAATCAAATTCATGGCAAAAGTATCAAACAAGCATCATATAGAAACCCTAATCCATAATCCTCAAGAAATTCGAAATAAAAAGTGCAATTCATACCTTAAATCCTGAGAATTGAAAAAATTTGGAACGTTGAACCCTAGGTGCCTTCTACCCCACATCCTTACTCCAATTCAAGTTGAAGTGTGGAATTCTCGTGTGGGTAGTGTGAGAGGTGAGTATGCGGTGATATTCCACGAGATATTTTCGAAAAATATTGAGGGGTGCTCGATCTTTGTAGGTTTACGCGAGGGAGGGATTGTTTTTGTGAAAAAAATGGCCTCTACCCGTCTTAAATTTGTCTCAAAGAGATGGGAGCATGGGTGTGCCCTATGGCATGGGCGACCGTGCTAGGGGCCGAACTTGCAACCCCAAAAATCGAGCACCGCACGGGCCATGCGCATGGTGCATGGGCTGCCCGTGACGGAAGTCTTGAAAAATACCCTCAAGTCTTGGTACCCGGCCACGGTAAAGACGGCCGACGCATGGCGCACGGGTTGTCCGTGGCCGGGTGCCGCACTACCTTCGATTTTTCAAATTTTTTATATGGAAAAAAACAAGAAAATCCTATCCTATGAAAGCAAATAAATCCTAACTTAGAAAAGGGAAAAACAAACGAAGAAAACATGGGAAGAAATAAAAATGAAAAACCATTAGGTTGCCTCCCAATTAGCGCTAAATTTAACATCTATAGCTTGACGCTTTGTTTACTCGATCACAGCTCTACAGCAAAGTGAGGCGTGTCACCTCTTCCGTTTGATCTCGACTTAGGTAATGCTTGATCCTCGGCCATTCACCATGAACGGCTCCCCATCTCGGCTCAACAACTCCACTATTCCCGGGAGGATTTAACATCTTTTTTATCACAAAAGCCCCGACCATCTAGACTTAAGTTTTCCTGGAAAGAGTTTAAGACGCGAGTTAACCAAAAGGACTTGTTCAGGGTAAAAACTCCCCTTTCTTTATCATTCGATCGTGCCATCTTTTGGTTCGCTCCTTATAAACTGGGAATTTTCATAAGCTTCATCCCGAAACTCCTCCATCTCGTTTAAGTGCAAGAGCCTCTTCTCACCCGCCGCTTGGAAGTTAAAATTCAACTTCTTCACAACCCAAAACGCCTTATGCTCCAATTCGACGGGCAAGTGACACGATTTCCCCAATACTAATCGATATGGTGATGTGCCCAATGGTGTCTTGTACGCATCCGATATGCCCACAACGCATCATCTAACTTCATGGCCCAATCCTTGCGATTTATATTTACCGTCTTCTCCAAAATTTGCTTAATCTCGCGATTGGCTACCTCTTGCCCGTTTGCTTGCGGATGGTATGCTAATGTCACCTTGTGCTTGACCCCATACTTCGCAAGTAAAGTGCTCATCAATTTATTCACAAAGTGTGACCCCGTGGCCGCTAATCAAAGCTCTCGGGGTTCCAAACCGAGTGAATATATTTTTCTTTAGCAATTTGAGCACTACTCGCGCATCATTGGTTTGTGCGGAATTGCCTCAACCCATCGAGATACATACTCCACGCAAGTAGAATGTGCGATACCCCGACGAAGATGGGAAAGGGCCCATAAAGTCGATCCCCACACATTAAAGAGCTCAACCTCCATCACATTGGTCATGGGCATCTCATGTCGTCTCGAGATGTTCCCATCCGCCGGCACCTATCACACACGCTTTGCACATATAGATAGCAGTCATTAGATAACGTAGGCCAAGTATAAACCACTTTGTAATACCTTTGCCGCCGCACGTGTCGGACCGAAGTGTCCCCGGAAGGTGAAGAATGACATTGTTGTAAAACCCCTCCCACTCTTCTTGAGGCACACATCGTCGAATGATGGTGTCGGGCGCACCTCTTAAAGAGCAAGGGGTCGTCCCACATGTAGAACTTGACATCATGGATGAATTTCTTCTTTTGATAGGGACGATAGATCCGGAGGCAAGACCCCGCAACCAAATAATTAACAAAATCCGCATACCATGAGAATTTAGCTGTAACATCGAAGTTGCTCATTGGGGAACTCCTCTTTAATTGCCTCCGTGCCTTCTTTCTCCTTTTTCTTGTATTCCGGTCCTGGATAAATGATCGGCTACTACGTTCTTGCAACCCTTTCTATCCCGAATTTCCACATCGAACCCCCAAAACAAAAGGATCCACCGAATCAGTCTCGATGCCTGGCATCCTTCTTGTTGAATAGATACTTGATCGCCACGTGGTCGGTGTGGACTATTGTCTTAGTTCCAATCAAGTAAGATCGGAACTTATCGAATGCAAACACAATTGCTGCATTTCCTTCTCCGTGGTGGTGTAGTTTTTCTTGGCGCCGTCTAAAGTCCCGCTCGCATAATAGATGGCTCGAACAACTTGTCTCTTTTTCGACCCAAAACAGCCCCAATCGCAAAGTCGCGGCATCGCACATTAGCTTGAAGGGTTGACTCTAATACGGAACTACTAGAATTGGTGTTGTCACCAAAGCCTTCTTGTAAACTCAAAAGCTCGCAAACAATTATCGGAAAAATTGAAAGCAATATCTTTTTCCAATAATCGACTCAAAGGTTTAGTGATTTTAGAAAAGTCACGGATAAACCTTTCGTAGAATCCCGGCGTGCCCCAAAAAGCTTCTAATGGCCTTCTCGTTTGTTGGAGGTGGGAGCTTCTCAATTGCAACGACCTTCGCTCTATCGACTTCCAAACCCGCGGAAGAGACTCGGTGTCCTAATACAATGCCATCACGCACCATGAAATGGCATTTTTCCCAATTTAAAACAAGGTTAGTCTCCTCGCATCTCTCGCAAAACTAGAGAAAGGTTATCCAAGCAATGATCATATGAGTCTCCAAACACGGAAAAATCATCCATAAAAACATCCATTATTTTCTCAATGTAATCATGAAAGATAGCCATCATGCATCATTTGAAAAGTTGCGGGCGCGTTACATAAAGTCCGAATGGCATTCTGCGAAATGTAAATGTACTATAGCGGCATGTAAATGTCGTCTTCTCTTGGTCTTCTCGGGGCAATCATGATCGATTATACCGGAATAACCATCAAGAAAACAATAGTAATCATATCCCGCCAAGCGATCGAGCATCATATCAATAAAGGGAAGGGAAAGTGATCTTTGCGAGTAGCATCATTTAACTTTCTATAATCAATGCAAATACGCCACCAAGTAACTACTCTAGTGGCAATAAGCTCATCACTTTGTCGTTTCTAACTACAAATCATCCCCCTTTCTTCGATACCACTTGCACCGGACTTACCCAAGAAATATCATAAATAGCATATATAATTCCAAAGATTCGACCACTTCAAAACCTCTTTTCGAATGACTTCTTGCATTATATGGTTTAATCTTCTTTGATTTTGCATCGAAGGTTTATAGACATCTTCCATTCTAATCTTATGCATTACAATTGATGGGATGCCTTTTAAATCGATATTGACCAACCTATCAGCGACTTATGTTTTCTTAACACCCTAAGCAATTTATCGAGTTGAACGGAAGTTAAAAGAGATGATACATTTATCGGACTTGTGTTATTCGCTCCAAGGAATGCATATTTGAGATGCTCGGGCAAGGGTTTGAGTTCGATTCAAGTGGCCTCCTCGGATGGATGCACGGGCCACCCGTGCTCGGGGGCACGGGCCGTGCTCTCTTGAGTATGTCGTCTTTTTTTCGACCTTAGGCACGGGCTAATCGTGCTTAGAGGCACAGCCGTCTTGTCATCGACTTTTCGAGCCTTTTGCTTCGACCTTAGGCATGGGCTGCCCGTGCTCGGGGGCACGGGCCGTGCTCTCGTTGATTTTTCCATCTTTTCCTTTGGCTTATGCGCACGACACAGGCGTGCTCTAGAGCACGGGTCATGCGCCCTGTAAAATAGACTCCCGCACGTTTTTCTGCGTGTGCGGCGCCTCTTGCGCTCCTCGATAGTTCTGCATGTTATCTAAAGCACAAACGCAATCATACAAGTCTTGGTTATCAAAATCAATCATCACGTTTGATGTTGAACACGAATGTGTCAAACCAAACTCTAAATTATCCCTAAACAATGTATGATTTGCATACTCATCAATGCAAGATTCAACTACGTCAATGAAATTACAATGTTCAACACCATCATGAAATTGAAATGCCTTGTATATAGTAAATAAAACATACTCATCATTAACCCGTAATGTGAGCTCTCCCTTTGCACATCTATTAAGGCCTTCCCCGTAGCTAGGAATGGACGCCCAAGTATCAAAGGGACGTCTTTATCCTCCTCCATATCCAGCACCAAAAAAGTCCACAGGGAATATGAATTTATCTACTTTGACAAGCACATCCTCGATGATTCCCTTCGGATACATGAGTGAACGGTCCGTGAGTTGTAAGGTGACCGTAGATGGCTTCACCTCTCCCAATCCAAGTTTCCTGAAAATAGACAAAGGCATCAAGTTAATACTCGCTCCTAAATCACATAGTGCTTTCTTAAAGAAAACATCACCAATAGCACAAGGGATAGTGAAACTCCCCGGATCTTTTAATTTCTGTGGTAGTTTCCTTTGGATTATTGCACTGCACTCTTCTGTCAGATTGACTGTCTCAAAAAACCATCATCTTTCGTTTCTTTGACATAACATCCTTCAAACATTTAGCGTAATTGGGCATCCGCTCCAATGCGTCCGCAAAAGGAATGTTAATATGCGATTTCGAAAAATATCTAAAAACTTAGCAAATTGCGCATCTAACTTTTTCTTTTGAAAACGTTGGGGAAAAGGAAGGGGAACATTAAGTTTAGAAATATCAGGGTTAGAGGAAGATTTAAGCTTCTCAGCCCCTTTTTGTTCAGCACGATGATCCTCAATTCCTTCCTCGGCCTCAACATCACCATTCTTCAGTTTCGCGTCTCCCGACATGTCGATCGCGGCCCAGCAGGCGCACGGGTGGGCCGTGCTCGCGCACGGGCCGTGCCGCCCCGCGATTGTTCAGCAATTTCTGGTATTTTTGGCCCCTAGTATTCCGTTCCACTCCTCGGGGACGAATGGCTTTACATGCGCTCCTTTGGATTAACCTCGGTGTTGCTCGGAAATTGGCCTTTCTGATGCTGCCCACCAATAATTGTAGCTAATTGGCCAATTTGGGTTTCAAGATTTTTCATTTGGGACCCCATAGTGTTGGCCAATTGTGTGACATGGTTTTCGATTTTATCCATCTTCGCCTCATCCTTGTTGAATCTGTTCCTCGTCTCACTCATAAACGAGGTGAACATATCCTCCATGGTTGGCTTAGGCTCTGCAGTAATGACACCGTTTGTCACATTAAACCCCGGTGGTGGTTGCATCACGTTCTTCGTGTTTGCATAGGAGAAGTTCTCGTGGTTCCTCAAGCCCGGATGGTAATGGGTAGGAGCTTGATTGTTCCGGAAATTGTTGAAATTCCGGTTATTAACATAATTTGCTTCCTCTATCAGATCTAGAGGAACTCCCCCATTACTTGCACCCGCGTTTCCCTCATTTGCCTTTGTCAAAGCACTCAATTGGTTTGTCAATACGGCCATCTGGGCTGTCAACTCTTTAATTGGGTCCAAATCGAAACTTGGCTACCCTTTTCACATTAGTCCTTTTGGAGGGCCACCGATAGCTATTCTGGCCATCTCCTCCAAAGCCAAGTTGAATGCATCTTCCGGAAACCTCACAAGTAGGGCGCCCCGCAACGGCCACAAACGATCTACCGCCCCATCAACCCATTGTAAAAGAAGGGAGCCGTTGATCTTTAGGAAATCCGTCTTTGCGGGCACCTCCTCAACAAATCCCAGGAATCTCACTTTTAAGTTGTAGTGTCTTGCTTGGTGGAAAGTATTTAAACAAAAACCTCTAACTCGGCTCATCCCAATTGTTCACACTCCCAGTTGAGATTTGCTAGCAGTTCTAGCCTTATCCCCGAAAGAGAAAGGGAATAGGCGAAGACGTATAACATCATCGTCACCCCATTCATCTTGATGGTGTTGCAAATCTGTATGAAGTTCGCAAGATGAGAGTTGGGATCCTCGGGGACGGAAACCCCAAACCGATTCTCACGCATCATCGAGATCGAGTCGCTTTAGCTCAAAGTTGTTCGCATTGATTGGGACATTGGCAATTCCACCATAGTTGCGATTGATTGGCGAAAGTAATCGCGAATCTCCTCGTTTGGATCCGAGCACCGGAACCTCTCGGTATTGGTAACTCGATATTGACCTTCGGCCCGGTCGTTACCTTCATTATCGACCCCATTATTGCCTCCGTTGTTATCTTCTACGCTTGCCATAGTACCATTCTCTATTTGTCTTCTTTCGCCCATTTAGTAGCCGCACTAATTCGCCTAGCAAAAGCCTCAACCTCCTAGGTATGAATGGTGCTAATTCTCCTTACTTGAGAGCGAGTGTTCATGCACTACCCGAACCAACTAAAGAAAGCAAGTCAAACACAAGTAGAAGTAAAATTAAACAACAAAATAAACAAGAAAGAAAAAAATGTCTAAATTAAAAATAATTCTATTTATCGCAATATTAGTACTAAAAATTTAATTAGTCTCAAAGAACGGCGCCAAAAACTTGTTCGCCTTATTTTTAGCTTCACCGCAAGTGTACGGTGCGAGTTTATAGAATAGGGTTAGCAAGGCCGAATCCACAAGGACTAATAAATTAATATACTAATTCTTGGATTATAATAGCCTTACTTTTATCTAGACTATCAAATGTGAGATGGATTGATTTTATTAACACTAAAGCGAAATTATCCTAGAATAACAAAGCAAAGAGTTGATTAAAAGATCAAGTATGAATGAATGGATTCTGGGTCATGGTTTCACTAATATCCCCTTTTATTCGCAGATTAATTAAACCAAAGTTAAACGTATTCTTCCTTATAGACCAATCACAAAAGTAATTTACCCTCTCTCGAGATGCATGTAAAAGCGTTGATTGTAATATCTATGCTAGCATCTCTACTCAACATGAGATATCCAACTCCCAAAAGATCAAAAGATTAAAAGGCCTCACGAATATTCTGAGACTTCTCAATCATGCAAGCTATTCATGTCAAGTACTCATAGATCTAATATTGAAACTCATCTGCATTCAATTACGAATCAATATATCAAAACAAGTTAAACCAATAGCTTTTTGATAAAACAAGAATTAAAGCAAAGTACTTGAATATGGTTGGAAAACATTAACTTTGATTGCAATAAATCATCAAATAAAAGTATCCATTAACCTACTCCCAAACAGGAATCACAAAGTGTTTAGCCGGACATAGAAAATAAATAATCCATAGACAAATTATTAAAGTTCATGTCTAAACTAATTGAAAATAATGATACTATGGAATGAGGGAACTCGGGGATGATGACGATCTCTCGATCTATCTTTAATCCTCGAAGGTGTGGTTGCGATCTTGATCGATCTCCAATTCTCTCGGTGGGCGCTCTTTTCTCGCTTTCTAGGGCAAAATTCAGCGTGTCCCCTGTTTGTGGCCGCCCGTCTCTATTTGTACTTTGTTAGGGTCGAAACCTCGTCCAAAACGAGTCAAACTCTGTTTTTCCAAGAGGCGCATGGGCGTGCGCTAGGGCACACCAAGCCCGTCCGGGTGCCGATTGATTTTTCCAAACCTCGAAGAGAGCATGGGCTCTATTTGGTAGTCGAACCCGATTCTTGATTTATAGGTTGAGCACGTCTTTGTGCTATGGAGCACGCCCGCCCGTGCTCACCTGTACAAAGCCTAACACTTGGCCTTTTTCTTCCATTTTTCGCCGGTTTGTCCGACTTCTTCTTGATTCGACTCCAAACTTCGTACTTCACATCAAGTATTGGCGATTGCAATGCCCCAAATTGTTGCAAAAATGCTACAATTATCGATAAATTCCTACAAAACAAGCAAAGCGTAATTTTTTCCACAAAACAGAATAAAACCCTATTTACTCATATAATGCATGCATATCAACACATTCTATCCAAGGTTAAGCCCAAAATACATGCAAAATACATGTCAATCGGCGCTCCATCGATGGTGGAGAGCTCGTGGTGAGTGACCGAACCTTCGGTCGAGATCCGTATAGAAATCTGGATCCTATGGGCATTTTAGTAATTTCAATGAGGCGAGGTTAGAATGTAATTTCGACACAAAGTGCGAGGCTAGGATGGTAATTTTCATATAATTGGGTAATTCAGGTAATAAAGTAAAGTTGCTCTAGCATTAAGGAAATTACTCTGTCATTATCATTGGATACCTTTTTAAACTTTTATGAGGACCTTTTTTGTACTTGCATTAGCTTTTAGGTATGAGACTTCTATGACAAATAAAGCTTTGGAATGATGATCAATATAAAATGGCGAATAAGTTGGTGCCAAAAATTGTTGCATTCATTCTCAAATTTTTTTTTTTGGAAAAGAATTCTAAAAACTCGTTAAAAATAAATAAATGTGACATGTTGACACGGACGAACACAGAGATTTATACATGGGAGGGCGGGGGCAAATAAAATCTAATACAAATAAGACAACACATATGAATTTTGTTTAATTTCATGGAACAAATTAACTAATAGTGTCATTCAAAACACATCACCATCACCATCAATAATTTCATGTTCCATATTAATTACCGCAACGGAAAAAAGTAGTCAAAAGTAATATTGCGTTCATATCGCAATGAAAACTATTATTTAAAAACAAACAAAAGCAAAATATTCACCAATTTATTTATTAAATTTAGGCATTTTACATTGTGTTCGACGATTCGTGATAACTTCAAATTTATCAATGATTGAATCAACATAAAATAACATATAATATATATGCACACACTTTAGGGAAAAGGGGCAACCGGGTAGAAATGGAAATTGGTTTGGGGGAAGATCTTTATGTCTATATATATATATAATACTAATTGACTAAATAATATGCTATAGGTATTTAGTGGTAAAGTAGGGGTGGTTGTCTCCTCCAACCCCTCTATGTCCGTCTCTGCATGTTGATGTGGCATCTTAATTTTAATTTTTAATGATTATATTTAAACTCAAGTGTAAAAGGCATCCAGTGACTCCAGTCTCAACTTAAAAATATACATTAACCCAAAACACCCAAGTCATCTAAGAGGCCTACACATGCATTTCAAAAACATAAGATAATATCCTAACAAGTCATATAGAGCCATGAGTAGGGCTGCAATCGAAATGAGTCGAGTTGAACTTTTTGAGAGTTTGAGCTTGACTCGTTTATTATTAAGTCGAAATCGAGCTTAATTTATCGAATATATTGATGGTTCATAAACTTTTTCGAATTTAATTGAATCTAAACGAGTTTAGTAAATATCAACATATTTCAAATCAAATTATTCTTCAATTTACTACAATAAATAAAATTAGATATTTCTAAAACACATAATATATCTCTTAAAACCTACAATTGTATTCAAACAAATAAGTTTATTTAAATTCACTACAAGAGAATAGTGTTTCACCCACACATACATGTGTAAGTTTATTAGAGTAGGAATCTTTTGTTAGATTGTGATCATGAAACTCTTTGACTATTTGTATCGCATAATCCTATTATCAGACCAACTCCATACATAAAATTCACATATCATCAAATTTATCTTTGAAGCATTCATTCATTCTAACAAGTTAATGGCTTCATCCACCACTGTCAAGCAATTCCTCGAGCCCGAGGTGTATCCTTTGGAAAAGGTGTTGATCTTAAAATGGGTCAAATCTTTTGAAATGGGTTTTTAAATATCATCATGCTGCTAAAGAGTGAAATTTAGACAAGAAGTTTCTTGGAATTTTGTAATTATGTGGAGTTCCAGATTTCTAGGAAGTACAACAGCAGCAACAAGGTCAGAAATAAAGCCCAATAAGTTTATAAATATACAACAACAATGCAATGATAACTACAACTAGAAAATATGTCTACTCTATTCTCCAGAATAACTGTATGTTCAATGTTCCACCAAAGTTCCCCAGCAATCTGAAATGGCCATGCACACTAGAAGCATGGTCATTCTAAAATGAAATGTCCAATGCTTCAGTTTCAATGGTATGTATCGTTTGCCTTACTGAATAACCAATACAAATTTTTTAAAACCCTGTCAAGGTCGCAACATCAGTAAAATTCTTTTAAAAGCACTGTTTCTAATACTTTTGTCGACGTATGTTTCCAGGAAGTTTGTTACATATCTACTATTTACCAAAAAATGCATTAACAAGGAAGAAAACTCTGCTCTCGAGTTATTATGCCAAGGTTATTCTGCTAAAAGTTATTGGTTTGTTGATAGTTTCTATAACCACATGGTATTATTAGTTACAGGATTAACATAAACTAGATTGTCTTTCTTGTTAGCTATTCATATACTAAATATTTCTCTCTTCTACTAGACTACTGGAAAAAAAAATACATGCAATTGTTTACAAGAATGCATAGAAAGGACTCAAATATATCTAAACCGATAATTTTAGAGTTACTAATGATATGTGATGATAACCATATACAAACATGATTGGTCCATAACTTTCGTATCAACACCAATTCATGAATTTCTAAGATTGTTTTCCCAAGAATGGCAAGGATGAGATGATTGCTTTACCCCCAAAAAAATATTATAAAACAAACTTCAACTGCATAGTAGAAGATATCAATTGATAAAAACGATTCAAATTTATTCACTTAATCAGTACCAATAATTAACTAAACAAAAAAAACATTAAAAAAGAGTGAAAATGAGCAACAACAAAAGAGTCTTTAGGAATCAAAATAAATAGAAAAACAAGAACATAATTTACAAGATATGATTTATCTGCATCTAAAGTATCACTTCCAACAACTATTGAACTAAAAAAAAAAAGAAATTTCTTTCTTTCGAAATCATTTGATATATGAGATGAATTGAATCTAGTAGTTCAATTTCTTACTTGTTTCAATTGAGTTGTGTGGATTTGGATACGCATAAAAACCAATATAAATTATCAAAAGCCCATGTAACTGTAGAAAATTGACATCCAAACAGATTAAAGATGAATTTCAGGTATGAATTTTAGTTTATTTACTTGTTTTAGAAAAATAACAATCGCTCTAAAATTAAAAAAAAAAGAAATATTAATTACAAAAATTAAGAAGACCATTCGTTGATTACCAAAGATTAGTCACACATTCATACCATTTTTAATTATGTGTGGGTATTGTTAATTAATAAAATACACACATCACCGCCATAAACAAAAATATATCCCGCCAAACTCTAAAAAATGGACGGATTTTTCCCTCTATATTTTAATGATGCTAATGGTTATTAGCAACACATAATAAATTTCAGCAAATAATTTAGATTGCCTCATTTAATTACCCACACATATCCAGATTATGTGTGGTTGCTTACCCACACATTTTTATGTGTGGGTATTTATGTGTGGGTAAAAATCTAATTTCTTGTAGTGATATTTCTATGTTTATCATAAGCAGAGACGAAGCCGCCTTAGGGCCAAGGGGCATCTTGGCCCCGAAATTTTGAAAAACATTAGGGGTAATTTGGTAATTTTATCTTTTAAACTTAAAAATATGCGGAATTTTTTTTTAAAATGGAACAAAGCTTTCAATTTCTTCATTTTTGTTGTTTCATTCTCATTTGTGAATCTTGAAAAATATCTTCTTGATCATTTTTCTCCTTTCTCAAAATTTTGTACATTTTCTTTTGCTCCATCATTGAATATGAATTTTGGCATTATTCTCTTGTACCTCTATTCATCTCTTTTGGGATTATCTAAGATTCATAATCAAATTCCCACTAAAAAATTCAACATTGGTGATGGGTTATTGAATGATTGTTTGGTAATATATACTAAAAAATATGTATATTACCAATGAAGATATTATGCAACGATTTCAAAATATGAGAATAGAAGATGAATGTTATGATATATTGATGTAATTATATTATGTTATTTATTTTTGAATATTAAGATGTAATTGAGGTAATACATTGACATTATCAAAATTAGTGTTTACTTATAGTATTATATTTAGAGTTGAAATATCGTATATTATTTTTATATTAATGTTAATTTGCCTCCTACACAAAAATTTTGGCTTCGCCACTCGATCATAAGTAAACATATAAAAATTAAAATTAAATTCAAACTATTAGCTTATTTATCCGAGCTAGCTCACGATCGAGCTTACTAACGAGTATGACAAGCTAACGAGTCGAAATCATGAAGCTTGAGTTTACCTCATTTATTTTAACGAGCCTCATTAAATGAAATGAATACGCTTTTATTGAATCAAGCTCCAAATAACTCACGAGTGGCTTGGTTCATTTGCATCCCTACCCACAAGGCTCAAATCACATTGAAAGCCATGTGGTTATCCCCTGTCTATATAAACAAATATAAATACTAAATTCTTCTCATTTATAAGATACCCATCTCATTTGCTCCATTTTAACTTTAAGTTTAGATTTTTCCCTTAGATACTTGCTCATTTAAGCATTAAAGGGGTGTTCTTGGTGTTGGAATTGTTTGGTAAAATGGGTGTTGACCCGATTTTGATCAAATATTTAAGTGATTTCCATTAGTGAAAAATGGAATTAAATTATGTGTAAAAATTCTTCTAAGAGAGTAGATGAGAATAGCATTTGGAATTTCTCAAAACCAATTCGGGTGAATAAGAAATTATTGTTAGAAGATAGCCACTTAAAACTAGAAAATAGTATGGAAAATGGAAAATGTGGGTGTTGGGAAATTAATTTTTAGATTTTGATGAATGTCATGTAAAACTTAGAATAGAAAGTTGGCACCCCATTTTTGTTGTAAATTGCTTTGTAATAGATAGGGCTGGTCGAGCCGAGTTAAGTCACTATGCCTCGAACATGCAAGAAGACAACCGGAGACTAAAAGGAAGACTCATTGTGAGGCGGTGAGTGTGGTAAGAAGAGAAGACAGAACTCGATCAAGGTGCAGGTGAGATGCAATCGAGTGAAGTGTGTCACCCAACTCAAGATAGCCAAGTCTCAAGTTGAAGAACGGATGAGTCATCCATGATTGGAAGTCGACTCAAGTCACCAGGGGAAGTCAAGTAAATACATCAAGTCGAGACAATGAAAGAAATGCTGTACGTAAGTCAAGAGAATTACTTAAACAAGTAATACTTCCATATCGCCTTTCTTAAAGTGCTCACCCCTTAAGCGTGCAAAAGGAATAAACAATGGGAAGCATCGCACTGTGTCGAACTCGAAAAGTCAAGAATCATTCATACGAGGAAATGTCAATTCCAAGAACTGCAACAAGACAAGCCAACGACCACAAGTGTCTTTTGAAAATTAACCTATCTCTTCAACGGGCAAATTTTCAAAAGAACACTATAAAAGGCTGATGAATCACTTTGAGAACGGGTTACCTCGACAATCAAAAATTACGAGCAAGAAAAGCAATATTTGTAACCGAACTATTCTCAAATCATTCAAGTTCAATCCTCAAGCCACACTACGACGGGGAAATCAATCCAACACTCACTGTGAAGGAAAGACAACTTCAATTAGTTGAAGAGGAAACATTTGAAGAAACAAAGGGGTCTACATTCCACGGAAGATTGTAGAAAGGTTCAAGGCCGAACTCGTCTCAAGTTTTTGGAGGGCTTCGTGATCAAATCCAAGAAGCTTGAGCAAGTGAGCTGTAGTAGCAAGGCATTTGCCCTGTGAAGAAGCCGAGTCGCACGAGAAGCCAACAAGTATGACCAAGGCATCTCCGCATCGAGTCCCAAAGGATCAAGTCGTTTGTGTGATCAAGACTTGCATGGACTCGATTACCACTTTGTATACCGATCAATACTTAGTGGATTCCTCCAGAGTTGGAGAAGAGAGGATTAGAAGAATCACCCCATCTTCGAACCTCTATAAAAATTTATTGTGTCATTTACATTTCAAAGACTTTAATTTCTCGCACATTACTTTAATATCTGTGATAAATTTGCTATCCAATTGATAATCAACAAAGTGCTAAAACCAAGTATTAAAACAAACTTAAACCAAATTCAAGGGTGTTAAGTCTTCCAATGAAAACATATCACGGTCAAGTTAAGTTTTAGTCAAAACAAATTTGAGTTATTCTATCAATTTATCGAATCATTGAGTGGCTAACTCACGATTAACTAAGTTAGCCGTCCATCAAGGACTCAATTTGTGAAGTATTAACTCGAACGTTTTAAAAGGACTAAATCGAAAAGTTGGTAAGGTTTATTCAACCCCTCCCCTTCTAAACCTTACACTCACACCCTTGGAACCTACAAGTTGTATCGAGTGGTTGGTTCATTGAGCCTTCCGTGATCGTTCTTGAACTAGATCTCCAATCTTTCAAAGCTTGCTTTAGCACTTGATCTTTCAAAACTCTTTTATTCAAGCAAAGTTATTATCATGGAAGCAAATTTGACACGCATCTCTATGTTCACTATTGAGGAATTTGATGACTGGAAAATTCGTATGATGTGCTCATTTATCAGCATTACATGATGAAATGTGGATAGTGATAGAAGATGGGCCACTCCAAATCTTAAAAGTGAACACACTGCAAGGAGAGCTGCAGGAAGGAGAAGTGGATGATGCTCCCCGGACCTATGGTTGAAAAACCAAGAGTGAATGGACAAATGATGACAGGAAAAGATATAACTGGACAACGTGGCCAAGGACATTCTTTACAAAACCTTGGACAAAGCCATGTTCAACAAAGTCAAATCATGCAAAACGGCAAAAGAAATGGGACAAACTAACCTTGATTTGTGAAGGCTCGGAGCAAATCAAGGAAAATAAACTATCATGTTCTTTGTCGAGAAATTTGAAAATTTCAAGATGCTTGCAGCAAAGAAACCTTGGATCAACTGGATGCTCGGTTCACGTAAATTACCAATGAGCTATATGCACTTGGAAAAGTAGATACACAGAATGAAATGTGTATGAAGATTCTAAGAAGTCTCCCATCCGAGTGGGAAATAAAAGTCATGGCCCCGAGACACTCCATGGACCTATCAAAGACATCCAACCATGAGCTATTCTCGGATCTCAAAGCCTACGAATTTGAGCCGAGAAGAAAAGACCAAGAGGAGACAGTTGTGCCCAAAACAATTTGCTTCTAATAGTTAAGGATGGTAAAAGAGCTTAGGTCAAAGAAGTCATTGACCAAGAGGAGATTGCCCCGATGGTTAAAAGGTTTAACAAATTCTTCAACAAGAATTACAAAAGAGGCAAAGGTGAATCCTCCGGAAGACACTCGGCTCCTCCAAGTCAAGGGAAGATAGGCCACCCAAAAGAACAGAGCATCAAAGGATTGAGTATCAAAGAGCCGACAATCCAAGGATGGAAAGAATCGATCAAAAAGTTGAAAATTTATCTTTGAACCGCAGCAACCTGGTCACTATGCTATTGATTTCCCATATCCTCGTAGTCAACAAATACGGGAATGAAGAGGAAAGAAAAGTTTTTAGAGAAAGAAGACAATAGAAGAAAAAAGGCAATATTGGCGCAGAGATCTTGAGACAGTCAAGTCAAAAGACACAGCGGAGACTCGGAGAGTAGTGAAGTCGACTACTCAAGTGACTCGAAGAAGAAGCCTTGATCCGTCTAATGGCCAAAGAACAAGACCAACTCGACCAAGAAGATGAGGTACACTCTAACTCATCACACTCAGATTCTAGTGACGAGTGATTGTGACACACACACTTCATCACCCACTCCGATCTTTATGATTCATTAGGCAAAATGATGAAAGACTTTTGTTGGGAAATCATTTTGTAGATTTTGATGAATGCCATGTAAAACTTAGAATAGGAAGTTGGCACCCCATTTTTGTTGTAAATCGCATTGTAATAAATATGGTGGTCAAGTGAGTTAAGTCGCTATGCCTAAACATGCAAGAAGACAACCGGAGACTAGAAGGAAGACTCTGCGAGGCGGCATTTGAGTATGGCAAAAGAAGATAAGACGGGAACTCGATGAAGGTGCGGTGAGATGCGGTGAATGAAGTATCGTCAAGTTAACTCAAGACTGACCAAGTCTCAAGGTTGAAGTGATGAAGAGTCATCAAATGATTGGAAGTCGACTCAAAGTCACCTGGGGATGTTAAGAAAATGCGGTCAAGTCAAGACAATGAAAGAGATCATTACGTAAATCAAGAGAATTACTTAAACAAGTAATACCTCCATACTACATTTCTTGAAGTGCTCGATCCCGAGAAGCGTGCAAAAGGAATAAACCAATGGGAAATCTGTACCATGTCGAACTCGAAAAGTCAAGAATCATTCATACGAGGAAATGGAATTTCAAAGGATCGCAACAAGACAAGCCAACGACCACAAGTGACTTTCAAAAATAAGCCTATCTCTTCAACAGTGATTTTTGAAAGATCATTGTAAAAGGCCGAGAATAACTCGAGAGAAGGTTACACGAACCACGAACATTCAAGCAAACATTTGAATCAGTAACCTAAAATATTCTCAAGTCATTCAAGATTAATCCTCAAGCCTACATTACGAATAAAATCAATCCAACACTCACTGCGAAGGAAAGATAACTTCAATCAGTTGAAGAGGAAATTTTTGAAGAATCAAGGGGTCTACATTCCACGGAGGATTGTAGGAAGGTTCAAGGTCGAACTAGTCTCAAGTGTTTGGAGGGATTCGTGATCAAATCCAAGAAGCTTGAGATAGTGGGTTGTAGTAGCAAAGCGTTTGCCCCATGAAGAAGCCGAGTCGCACGAGAAGCCGGTGCGTGACCAAGGCATCTCCGGATCGAGTCCCAAAGGATCAAGTCACCATTTTGTGTGATCAAGACTTGTATCCGACATTACCACCACATATCGATCAATACTTAGTGGATTCCTCCGGGAGTTGGAGAAGAGAGGAGTAGAAGAATTACCCCATCTTGAACCTCTATAAAAACTTATCGTGTCATTTACATTTCAAAGACTTTAATTCTGCATCTTATTTGTTTAACTCTCTTTGATTAAATTTGCTATCCACTTGATAATCTCTAAGTGCTAAAACCAAGTATTAAATCAAACTAAACCAAATTTAAGGGTGTTAAGTCTTTCAATAAAAACAAACCACAAGTTGAGCTAAGTCTTTAGTCTTAATGGTGAGTTATTCTATCAACGGCTCGGTTGAGTCGTTGAGTGACTAACTCCATTCGATTAACTAACTTAGTGTCCACCAAGGACACACTGTGAAGTATTAACTCGAATACTTAAAAAGACTAAATCGAAAAGTTGGTAAGGTTTATTCAACCCCCTTCTAAACCTTACACTCACACCCCCCCGGACCAACAAGTGGTATCGTGAGCGGTTGGTTCATTAAGCCTTCCGCATCTAGTTCTTGAACTAGATCTCCAAATTTTTCAAAGTCTATTTTAGCACTTAAGTTTTCAAAACTCCTTTTACCATCAAAAGTTATTATCATGGAAGCAAATTTGACACGCATCTCTAAGTTCACAATTGAAGAATTTGATGATTGGAAAATTCGTATGCGGGCTCATCTATCAAAGATTACATGATGAGATGTGGATAGTGATAGAGGATGGGCCACCGCAAATTTTAAAAGTGAACACGGTTTGTAAGAAGAGAGTCGCTGCTTGTGAAGGTGAAGAGGATGTTGCTCCCGATCCGGCTATGGTTGAAAAACCAAGATTTGAATGGACAAATGATGACAGAAAAAGATATAACCTGGACAATGTGGCCAAGGACATTCTTTACAAAACCTTGGACAAAGCCATGTTCAATAAAGTCAAATCATGCAAAACGGCTAAAGAAATGCTGGGACAAGCTAACTTTGATTTGTGAAGGCTTAGAGCAAATCATGGAAAATAAATTATCGATTCTTTGTCTGAGAAATTTGAGAATTTCAAAATGATCGCAGAGAGACCTTGGATCAACTGGATGCTCGGTTCACGTAAATTACCAACGAGCTATCTCGACTTGGAAAAGAATATACATGAAGGAAATGTGTATGAAGATTCTAAGAAGTCTCCCAACTGAATGGGAAATGAAGGTCATGGCACTAAGACATTCCATGGACCTATCCAAGACATCCAACCATGAGTTATTCTCGGATCTCAAAGCCTACGAATTTGAGTGAGAAGAAAGACAGGAAGAGACAATTTGTACCCAAAATAGTTTGCTCTAATTGTTAAGGATGGCAAGAGAGCCGAGGTCAAAGAAGTCATTGACCAAGAGAAAATAGCCCCGATGGTTAAAAGGTTTAACAAGTTCTTCAATAAGAACTACAAGAGAGGAAAGGGCGAATCCTCCGTAAGACACTCGGCTCCTCCAAGTCAAGGGAAGATAGGCCAACCAAGAGAACAGAGCATCAAAAAGTGAATATCAAAGGTGACAATTAAAGAATGGAAAGAGCGATCAAAAGGTTGAAAATGTATCTTTTGAACCGCAGCAACCAGGTCACTATGCCATTGATTGCCCATATCCTCGTAGTCAACAAATACAGGAATGAAGAAGAGAGAAAGGTCTTCGAGAAAGAAGACAAGAAAAGAAAAAAAGGCAATGTTGGTGCAGAGATCACGAGATGACCAAGTCAAGAGACACTGGTGATTGAGAAAGTAGTGAAGCCGACTACTCAAGTGACTCGAAGAAGAAGCCTTGATCCGTTTGATGGCCAAGGAACAAGACCAATCGACCAAGAAGATGAGGTACACTCGACTCATCACACTCGATTCTAGTGATAGTGACGTGACACACACACTTAATCACCCATCGATCTTTATGATTCATTAGGTAAAATGATGAAAGATTTTGAACACATTAAATCCTCACACACACTACTAAATGAGGAAAATGACCCTACTTAAGAGCAAAAACTCACGGTGACTAAGGAGCCGAGTACTCTAAGTCAAATAGGCGATGAGAATAAAAATCTAAAGACCGAAAAATGCTAAACTAATAGCGAGATATAGTTGCTATAGAGAAGAGGGAAAATGACCTCAAAAATGTGATTGCCTCATTCACTAAGGCATCTAAATCATTGGATGATCTTATCATGAGTCAAAGAGATTGTGGAGACAAGACAAGCTTAGGATTTAATTCCTCGGTGCTATATCAAGTTCCAAAATTGATTTTGGAAAAAGGATCTTCAAGCAATGAAGTATCTCAAAAATCCAAAACTCCAAATGGTGCACACACATTTATTCCAAAGCACAATCACAAGCAAAGCGGCCTTGGCTATAAAGGAAAAGGAAAATGGCCGAGTTGAGTGTCTTTGAGAGGACAGTGAGAAGAAATCCAATGAGTTCCTCAAACAAACTCCAAACAGAAAATACTCAGTAAAGAAGAAACAGAGCTACCAAAAACCCCGGAAGTTCTATAAAAGAAATACATATGAAGGGAATGGTAGAAAGCACCCAAGCCAAGTGATTGGAATAATGTGAACTATCAAAGAAAGACCTATGGAATATAAGCCCAAATGGTGTAGGTCCCAAGGGGTGTAAGTGTAAGGTTTAGAAGGGGGTTGAATAAACCTTACCAAATTTTCGATTTAGTCCTTTTAAATATACAGAGTTGATACTACACAATTTGTGTCTTGATGGACGATAATTTAGCCACTCAGTAGAGTTAATCTCTCCATGAGACTCAATCGAATTTTGTTGATGAAGTAACTCGGTTGTTGGCTATAAATTAACTATTTGTGGTTTTGTTTTAGCGGAAGACTTAACACCCTTAAGTTTGATTAAGCAAGAGTTTAGTACTTGGTTTAGTACTTATAAATTATCAAGTGGATAGCAAATTTATCGCCAGATATAAGCGAGTTAAAAATGCAGGAATTAAAGTCTTGAAATGTAAATGACACAATGAAATTTTTATAGAGGTCGAAGATGGGGTAATTCTTCTACTCCTCTCTTCTCCAACTCCTGGAGGAATCCACTAGGTAATGATCAAGATACAAAGTGGTAACAGTCCAGATACAAGTCTTGATCACAAAGTCGACTTGATCCTTTGGGACTCGATGTCCTGGAGAGACGCTTGATCACTCGGTGGCTTCTGACGACTCGGCCTTCTTTCACGGGGCAGCTTTGCTACTACACTCACTTGCTCAAGCTCTTTGGATTTGATCACGAAGCCCTCCAAAAGCTTAAGACTTGGTTCGACCTTGAACCTTCCTACAATCCTTCGTGGAATGTAGACCCTTGTTTTTCAAAGATTTTCCTCTTCAACCGATTGAAGTTATCTTTCCTTCACGGTGAGTGTTGGATTGATGTTCTTCGTAGTGTAGGCTTGAGGATTGAGAATGTTTGAGATCTTCTAATAATTGCTTGAACGTTTTAGTTTAGATCGTCAGAACTTGTGTCGCTCATGTCACTTATGTGTCATACATGTATCTCTCATTCTCAAATAAACTCCTCGGCCTTTTATAGTGATCTTTCAAAAATTTGCCCGTTGAAGAGATAAGCTTATTTTTGAAAGTCACTTGCAAATCGTTGGCTTGTCTTGTTGCGATCCTTGGAATTGCCATTTCCTCGTATGAATTGTTCTTTCACCTTCGAGTTCGACACGGTGTAGTGCTTCCCATTGGTTCATTCCTTTTGCACGCTTCGGGACCGAGCACTCGAGAAAGGTGGTATGGAGATATTACTTGTTTAAGTAAATCTCTTGATTTTGCAACGGATCTTTTCTGATTATCTCGACTTGATCGCATTTCCTTGCTTTCCCAGGTGACTTAGAGTCGACTTCCAATCATGGATGACTCTTTCCGTCACTTCAACTTGAGACTTGGCTTTTCTTGAGTTGACTTGATCGATACTCCACTCACCGTATCTCACCGCTTCTTGATAGAGTTCCCGTCTACTCTTCTTTGCCATACTCACCTGTCTCACAAATGAGTCTTCCTTTAGTCTTGATTGTCTTCTTGCATGTTTGGGCGTAGCCGACTTAACTCGGCTTGGCCACTCTATTCATTACAATGCATTTTACAACAAGAATTGGGGTGCCAACTTTCTATTCTAAGTTTTACATGGCATTCATCAAAATCTAAACAATAAAATTCCTAACAATTTCCCCCTTTTTGATGATGCCAAAACTTAAACCATTCAAAAATGCAAACAAAGAAAGATACATACGAGATAGTGTATTGACATAGAATGTATGCGTAGAATCAATCCTTTTATTGATCATAACATTCTTGTTCTTTTACATAATTGTTTACAAGGTTTATCGAGCACATATTTGTCTACACGTAAAAATAAAGAATTTATAGCTTTATTTGAAGACTTAAATTGTATGTATTTACATAATAAAATACACGAAGGGTTGACAAAGCAACACTTCATCTCCTTCGATGTCTCCTTCTTTCATCTTGTTCAAGATCTTCTTCTTCTTCTTTTTTTTCTCATCATCACCGCTTCTTTTTCTTTTCATATGCTTTCTGGCGCCTTCATCTCTTCTTAATCTTTCCTGTCTTTCCTCCCATAGCTGAGTTTGTCTCTTGTTTTTTCTTCTAATCTTTTTGCATACTCAGCGTTACTTTTAGCCACTTGCAAATTTGCTACTTGGTCAAGCCCCCACAAAGTAGATCCCTCCTTTCTTTCCCGGATCCACGTATTCAATCTTTTTGGGGCGAGGCCCAGGTGCAAGCTTTTTCCTCCACCACCGCTTCTTCCTCTACCTCGGGCGTATCAGACGGGTCTTCTTCTTTCGGTGAGTGACGGCGGAGTGACCAGCAGAGGATCGGTAGTCTCGTTTGCTGTCGCCTTCTTCACATAACGTGAGACCCTTTTCCCAAGATACAAGTCCCAAGCTTGAGCCATAGACATATTTGCAAAGTATCCCTCGGATTCGAGCGTTTTAAATTCATCAATCGATCGTGGCTCGTCCCGACATCCGAGATGGCATAAGTGTCTCTCGTCTCACTTGGAATGCCTCCATGTTCTTTCAAGATGTTCATAACTCGGGCATCCATTCTTCCTTCCACTTCCTTCATCCCCGCTTCAATAGTTTTTCTCTTTTCATCCATAGATATAGCAGAGTGTTGGAGTGGTCGAGTCATTGAGGAGTTTGTCTTGATAATGTCACCGTGACAGACCTTGTTGGGGGTTTGTGCAACCATCAAGGTCACATCCGTCGATCCTTCCCCCTCAACAAGCTTTCCTTTCTTTTGTTTCAACACTTCCTCGGTGACTTTCCTTCGCTTGCTCCTTCCTTCTCAACTTCAGATCCCCTGCGCTTTTTAGGTATTCCTCTTCCCCTTTTTGGCATCATCAAAGGAGAGAGGAACGCCTGGAAACAGACTTGCAAGCGGGAAGTCTAGCCTCTGGCGATGGTAGAGTTCTGTCTTGAGTCCTGCAGCAGAGTATGCAAAGACGAAATTGATCGAGTAGCGTTGGACTCACTTTGAAATCGGCTTCATCTCGGCCCATGAGAAGGCTGAATTTTGTATTCATGGTCTCTTCCAAATGTTGTAGATCACTCTTGTTTTGCTCACGCAGACTTAATCTCGGCAATGTGAGCTTCATGCATGTGCTCAATATGCTCTCTCGCCTCGTTTTGCATCAAGCATTTTCGGCTCTCCATACATGCAATGACTTGTTGAACAATGTCACGAAGTATCTAACTTGTTCTACACGCATTGTTTGATGTTGTTGCCACCATTCCCCGATCCGGATGTTATGCCTCTTAAATCGCCAGTGAGATTGGCATCTCTGTTGTCCCGCATGTCCATAGAGGCTCGATGCCTCTCCATCCGTTCAATCTCGTGAATAATGCCTTGAACACTCGCGGACTTGGTGATTCTTCCGTTGCGGTGATGGCCATGCGGCGTCAAAATCATAATCACGGAACAATGGTGCCACGATGAAAAACGGAGCTGGTGCGTGATAGCGTGCGCGTTCGTTCTCGACTCTTCATGGAGGTCGGGTACCTCCGGGAAAAAGGAAAAGATTCTATAAAGGATTCATCACCGCCACCGGGATTTGTTCGATGATGAGCGGTGCGCGTGAAGTTCTTTTTGGAATTGACCTGCTGCGACTTGAGGAGCCTCGCGCGCAAGTGGTCTCTTGTTGGTGGGGTTTGTTGTGAAGTGGACCCGACTTTGCCGAGCCTCGGTGTCTCAAGCAACCGTTGGTCTCGGTGATTTCTCCAATTGAGTAGACGGTCCTCGGCCTTATCGGAAGCGTCATCGGACGATGATGAGATTTCCATTGGTGGCTCATCATCAAAGTTAAAGGTTTGACGAGTAGTCTTGGGATCGACTTGCTCGTGCT
Source organism: Rehmannia glutinosa (assembly GCA_016081115.2). Taxonomy (NCBI): domain Eukaryota; kingdom Viridiplantae; phylum Streptophyta; class Magnoliopsida; order Lamiales; family Orobanchaceae; genus Rehmannia; species Rehmannia glutinosa. The sequence continues at coordinate 32,800,610 of CM071934.1, read as the reverse complement.
TGGAACATCCGCGTTGAGTCTTTTGGATTTGTCACGAGGGGATGACTCGCCTTCTTCTTCGCCTTCCGATCCCGAGAAAGGTTACATCAGGATTATCCTAGGAATCATGAAGTGCGCTTATCTCCTTCTCGGATGGGTCGATGATAGCATGAGGGATGTTCTCTACTTCAGCTTCTTACCCCAGGAAGTCTCAACCTCCCGTGGGCCTTCATTACCTCCAGCCAGTCTCTCTTTAGCGAGGCATAGTCCTCCCTTTCGACATGATGTCAGGTTTTGTCTTAGGGTCTTCTGCGGTGGCATCCATTGGAGTCTCAACCCCATGGATTGCACTTTCATCGCCCAGTGTTAACTCCTAAGGGCATTCCTTCCGTGCCTCGAATGCATCAAAGGCGTCATTAGCCTTCGTAGCGATTGGCACCTCACCGAGACAGCAGTCTCAACTGCCTCCGAGCTTCGTTGATGGTAACTTCATTGTTCTTCTTGTGTTTGTATTTTCTCTCTACTTCGCCTCCTTGATTCATTGTGGAGTCATCCGGCAAAGATTCTCCGACCTTCTTTGCGGTGGAGGAGTTTCCCCACCGGTGGGCGCATTGTGAGTGACTTGGAATGGGGTCACTCGTCTCCAAACTCCCTGCTTCGATTGAATGTTCGGTAGTTGGGCGGCGGGTGGTAAAACACCTTCAATAGGGGTTGGCTCGACGGGGTCCCCACTATCCCGATTTCATCGCCATGTCCCTTATCGCTTCTTCCGAGTGAGTGGGGAAGTGGTGGAACAACAAATGTGGCAATTTCTTGAACCACTCCCATTGGATCAATTTCGGTGTGTTTCGAGGACTCTCCTGGTCCCTCCATCAATCTTTGCTCGTGAAGGATTCTGGATTCATGCAATGCTTGCTGCATTTGCAACTCTCTTCGTGGGCAAAGAAGATTCTCCAGGATCCTCATCACCGCCGAGAAGACATCAAGGAGAGGATGTGTGTGTTCGTGGGTGCCGAGATAGGGGCGATCTTGGCCTTCTCACATGCCTCGGCTTCCTCGCTTGCTTTTCTTTCTCCTTTTCCTTGAAGATCCGCGGGATGTCCGTGCAGCTTGTCTTCATCGATCTTTGGGAGCACAGCGATGGTTAGTCCAAGGAAGTTTAACAGTTCCTCTTCTTCTTCTATAAACTCAGCCGTTGGAACTGTTCCTTGATCTACTCAACTTCCATTTTCTCCACTCACAGACAATTTTGGATGTCCGGGTAAGGTGGAGATAGGATCATCACATCGATCCGCTCTCATCGTTTCTTCTTGTGTTTCATTTGTGTGAACTACAAGTGTGTCTTGAGTTGCCTCGCTTTATCGCCTTCAAAGAGACTTGGTTGTTTCATCAACTACATCCGGAGACTCTACTTCTCCAGCCGATCTCCGATCTCTGCTCCGGTGAGTGGTCGACTCAGCCGGTTTCTCAAGCTCGGAGTGCTTGATGATTCTTCTTCGTCTCTCTAGTTTGTACCAGAGGGATTTCTGGTTCGAGACGGTGTCCTCTCGAGTCTTGGGCGGCGGGGGCGTCTTTGGGTGTCTTTTTCTCGAGGAGCGGGCCATCTTGGCTTCTCGATTCTCCTCTTTTTGACGATCGGAGAAGGTATTTGTGAGTCCTTCTCGACCGCGCTGCAGGGGTAGGAGACACGGCTGCAGGGGGTGACTCTTTGGGCGGCGGGAGCATGTTTGCTTTCTTTTTGCAGGGGCGTGATTTTCTTAGCATTGCAGGGGCGCTTTCTTCTTGGGTGGAGAGGAAACAACTGTATCTTGAGTGGTGATTCCCCTCACTCGTGTGAGCTCTCTTGGCGTAGGCTCTCTTCGTGCGCCGAGAGAGGTTTGCTCGAACATCCTCTTGTTAACATGGAATGCCTTCCCATGTCTAAGAGGGACTCCTTTCACCTCCATGGTCGGCCAATCACTAGGCCATATCCTAGGGATCCTCCAAATGTGCCATCTTCCTTGAAGGATTTGTTCCCACGTTCGGGCAGAAGTCTGCTTTGAGACAAACTCAGCCCAGGTTTATCTTCTTTCTGCGATGATTGCGGCCATTACAATCGGCTTTGCTTTTGTGATTGGTCAAAGCGCCAAATTTGATGTCAATACATTTGGCAATTATGTCCAACGACTTGTGATAATCCTCCTTCAGTGATCTCTTGTTTGTGTGTACACTATTTTATCAAAGATAGTCGGGCTTGGCTATTTCTTTCCAAGCATCGGCCAGTTTACATCACCGTTAATCTACGATGCTTCTTTAGTTGGTAGTGAGCGTGTTCACCAAATCCTTGGCGAGAGATAGTCACCGCTTTAGTGAACAGATGACTTTATTCCTTCATCGTGAATCTCGGCATTTACGTAGAAGCGTGCGACCTCCTCCACATAGGTCATCGGATATTCTAACGTCGTAAACGGTCTCGGCCAGTCGTTTCCAATTTTTTAGCGATTTTCTTCACTAGGGTGTCGTCGGACCCCTGTTTCACCATTAAATTCCGCCGAAATCCACAAGAGACCCGGTGTGGATTTGCTTTCCTAACTTGGTAAAATCATAGGTTGGTGCCATTTTCAGGATTTTATCAAAGAAAAACTTGGAGATTGATTTGGAGATAGATAGGGCTTCGAGAGAATTTTTGCCTTTGCTTTTGAGAGAAAAAGCGAGCAGTTTTGGAAGTGTGAGAGGAAACGGACGAAAATGGTTTAAATATGGTTTATGAAAGGGCGTGCGGGTGGTTTTTGAAATGTGATCGAAATCAACGGCTTAGATTTTGCACGCCTATTTAGCATTTAATGTCTCGTATTTAATGCGGCAAAGATTTATATCCAATCATAAGCTTGGTGTGCGGCTTTATGTCCGTACACATCATCATTATCCGACGTATTCCTTAAAACATTCCCGCTTAGTCAAAACGATTGCGTTTTTGTCACTTTGCTCATAAGTGACTAGAAACTTATCCCTTAGCCGATTTAACTCTACTTCTCACAGTTCTCTTAGTGACTCAACTATCACCGATTTCGGTGTCAGTTGTCTCCGACATCTGGTGATTTCTTGGTGATTTGTGTGTTGACTCCTTTTCATTTTTTTGTGTCCCATTTCTTTTCTTTGAGTCTTCTCAATGTTAACTCGATTCAATTAACCCTAACTCATGTTTGAGTTCTTCAAATCTTGACTCACATAATGGTTTTGTGAAGATGTTCCGCTAGTTGTTTGTCGGTTGAGATATATTCCAGGATGATGTCCTTCTTTTCAACATGATCTCTTATGAAGTGATATCGACATCAATATGCTTTGTTCTTGATCTGCAACACAGATTTTGAGTGATTGCAATTTCACTTGTGTTATCACACATGATTGGAATTTCTTTTCCTCAACTTCATAGTCTCTCATTCTTTGTCTCATCCATAGGACTTGGGCACAACAGCCTGCCCAGCTTATGTATTCTCTTGGTGTAGAGGTGGCTATTGAATTTTGCTTCTTGCTAAACCAGAAATCAGCCTGTTTCCTAGCATTTGACATGTGCCGAAGTGCTTTTCCTGTCCACTCGCATCCACCATAGTCGAATCAATAGCCAATTAGCTTGAATCCACCTTCCTTTGGATACCATAGGCCAACTTCTTGGCTTCCTTTCAAGTATCTCAATATTCTCTTAGCTGCTGTCATATGGCTCTCTTTTGGAGCAGATTGAAATCTTGCACATACACCTACAAAGAAAGGTGATGTCGGCCCGCTGCTTGTGTGAGATAGAGCAATGATCCAATAAGTGCTATGTATCTTGTTTGATCTACAGCTTGCCATCCGCATCCATGTCCATTTTTGATGATGTATTCATTGGTATTTTTACGAGAAGACTTCTTCTCCATACCAAACTTCTTCATTAAATCTCTGGTGTATTTTGTTTGACTTATGAAGGTTCCATCCTTTAGTTGTTTCACTTGGAGTCCAAGGAAGAATGTCACTCTCCCATCATGCTCATTTCAAATTTACTTTGCATGAGATTTGAAAACTTTTCACATGACTCTTTGTTTGTGGATCCAAAAATGATGTCATCCACATATATTTGAACAAGCAAGATACTCTTTTTGTCTTGAATTAAGAAAAGTGTTCTATCTACTTTTCCTTTTGTGAATCCATTTTTGGTTAGGAATTGTGACAAAGTATCATACCATGCTCTCGGGTGCCTGTTTCAATCCATATAGAGCTTTCTTGAGTTTGTATACCTTATCTCCAAGAGTCTTCCGCTCAAATCCTCGGAGGTTGTTCAACATACACTTCTTCTTCTAATAAACCATTTAGGAATGCACTTTTACATCCATCGATATACAATGAAATCCTTGTGAGCTGCATAGGCAAGAAACTTCCTTTTAGCTTCCAATCTTGCTACGAGGGCAAATGTTTCATCAAAATCTATCCCTTATTCTTGGCAATATCCTTTGGCTACTAGTCTTGCTTTGTTTCTTACCACAGAACCTTCCTCGTTCATCTTATTTACGAACACCCATTTGGTGCCAATAACATTTTGATGTGTGGGTCTTTGCACTAACTCCCATACTTTATTTCTTTCAAACGATTCACTCTTCTTGCATAGCTTGAATCCAATGTGTGTCGCCCAATGCTTGTGACACGTCTTTGGGCTCTATTTGCGAGATGAAGCATGCGAACATGGATTCTTGTTGAGTTTCGGATCTTGTTTTGACACCTTCTCTTATATCTCCAATGACAAGTTCGTGGATGGTCTCTCAACCATCTTACGTCGAGTTGGAGTAAGTTAGTACCGGATTGATCGACTACTTTTTGTGTTCTTTGTGGTCGACTCTCGTAATCACTTATTGCAAATTTTCCAATTTGTTTTTGAGATTCACTTCAAAGATAGGGACTCTTCAGTATGGTTGGATGATTCACTTATCGGTGACTCTTCAACGTCTTCTCCATTTACATTTGGCTCATCGAATACCACATGAATGGATTCTTCGCAACCATAGTTCTTTTGTTGAGTATTCTGTAGGCTTTGCTTTCGGTGAGTATCCTAAGAAGATACCTTCATCAGGTTTAGCATCAAAAGCCTTTAGATTGTCTTTGCCATTGTTGTGGATGAAGCATTTACATCCAAATATTCTGAAATATGCAACATTTGGTTTTCTTCGATCCAGATCTCATAGGAGTCTTTGTCATTTGTCTGTTTTATCATACATCCATTTTGGGTGTAACAAGTGTGTTGATTGCTTCAGCCCAAAATCTTTTTGGTAACCCTGCTTCAGCTAACATGGTCTTGCTTTTTCTTCTTTGAGGGTTCTTCTCTTCTTTTCGCAACTCCATTTTTTGTGGAGTTCTTCTTGCCGATAGTTCATGACCAATACCATTCTCAATACAATACATCGAGTTATTATTCCATTGACAAACTCGGTTCCTCTGCATCGATCTTATTTTGATAATGGTTTGACTCTTCTCGTTTTGAATCCTCTTCATCAGTTTGTGGTAGTTTTTGTAGAGTTTCTTTCTTCTTACACATGAATATTGTCCATGTATATCTTGAGTAGTCATCTACTACCACCAAGGTGTATTTCTTTCCACTTATCTTCATTTGGTTCCACTGGGCCAAATAGATCCATATGAAGTAGATGCAATATTCTTGTTGAAGATTGGCATGTCTTTTCTTTGAATGATGACTTGATTTGTTTTCCCTTCGACATGCGTCGCATATACTATCCTTTTTGTATATCGAGTCCTGGGAAGTCCTTCCACAAGATTACTTCGTGCAAGCTTGTTGATCGTTTTGAAATTCAGATGACTAGCTTTTTTGTGCCACAGCCAACTTGATTCATTGTGCTTTTTGCTAGTAAGAGACGGGTGTTGGGTGTTGCGGTTGACCAATCCACGACATACATATTCTTCTGTCTACATCCTTGCAAAGACAACTTCATTCGATTCAGTATCCTTGATTTAGCATACACCCATGTTGAATCCAACATTGTAACCCTTGTCACGAGTTGATCGATGCTTAGCAAGTTGAAGTTGAGTCCTTCAACATATGCAACATCTGTGATTTCTAATCCATTCCTCTTGATGGATCCAATGCCTCGTATTTCACCAGGAGCTTCATTTCCTCCAAATATGACTTTTGCTCCTTTAACTTCCTTGAATTTTGACATATTTTTCTTATTTCTGTCATATGTTTGGCACCACTATCCATGTACCAGGTTCCTTGGCACTTTCAGCATTCCTTGAACCCGCAATCAAGGAAATTAAGTTTTAGGTACCCATACTTGTGCGGGTCCCGAGGGGTTAGAATTATAAGATGATCCAACCAACCTATAGCCAAATGATTTGACTCTAAGGGGTTGCCATCTATCGTGCCATAATCATAATTAATCCTGGCAAATTGCTTGGGGATTCTAGGTTCATGCAAATTGTCTCTTTTGTCTCAGTATGCCTGCATATGTGTTTTAGCAATTGCCTTCCTTGGGTAATTGTGGTGTCTTTGAGTGTAGTGCCTAGGTGCATATGTGTCTTGATGAAAGCCCTAATACTTTTGGAATGGCCTTTGCTGAGTTCTGGCCTTTGCCATTTGGGCTTATATTCCATAAGTCTATGTTGATAGTTTACATTATTCCAATCACTTGGCTTGGATACTTTCTACCATTCCCATCATATGTATTTCTTTTATGGATTTTCTGGGGTTTTGGTAGCTCTGCTTCCCTTTTACAGTATTTTTTGTTTGGAGTTTCTTTGAGGAACTCGTGAATCTCTTCTCACTGCCCTTTCAGCCGCACTCAACTCTGTTTTCCTTTTCCTTTATAACCAAGGCCGATTTGCTTGTTATTGTGCTTTGGAGTGAATGTGTATGCAACATTTAGAGTTTTGGATTTTTCGGACTCTTCATGGCTTGAAGATCCTTTTTCCAAAATTACTTTTGAGGTTTGACATAGCACATAGGAATTAAATCCTAAGCCCTGTCTTGTCTCCACATTCTCTTTGACTCAAAATAAGATCATCTAATGATTTAGATGCCTTAGTGAATGAGGCAATAACATTTTGAGGTCATTCTCCTCTTCTCTATAAGCAAAGCAACTTCTACTATTAATTTAGCATTTTTAGCCTTTAAACTTTCATTCTCATCGCCTATTTGACTTAGAGTGCTCGGCTCCTTAGTCACTTTGAGTTTTGACTCTTGAGTATTTGTTTTCCTCATTTAATAGTGTGTGAGAGGATTTAATGTGTTCAAAATCTTTCATCATTTTTCCTAATGAATCATAAAGATCGAGTGGGTGATGAAGTGTGTGTGTCATGATCACTATCACTAGTGTCCGAGTTTGATGAGTTAGAGTGTACCTCATCTTCTTGGTCGGAGTTGATCTTGTTCCTTGGCCATCAAGCGATCGGGCTTCTTCTTGTGAGTCACTTGAGTAGTCGGCTTCGCTTGCTCTCGAAATCGGTTGTCTCTCTTGACTTGGTCATTTGCATTTGGCCAGATCTCTCGTGACCATCATTGCCTTTTTCTTTTCTTGTCTTCTTTCTCTCAAGACCTTCCTTTCTTTCTTCATCCTGTATTTGTTGACTACAGGATATGAGCGATCAATGGCATAGTGACCTGGTTGTCTCTACAGTTCCAACATAGATATTCAGCCTTTTGATCACTCTTTCCATTCTTGGATTGTCACCCTTTGATATTCAACTTTTTGATGATCATTTCTTTTGGTTGGCTTATCTTCCCTTGATTTGGAGGGAGCCGAGTGTCTTCTCGGAAGATTCGCCTTTTCTCTCTTGTAGTTCTTATTGAAGAACTTGTTGAATCTTTTAACCATCGGGGCCATTTCTTCCCGGGTCAATGACTTCTTTGACCTCGGCTCTCTTCCCATCTTTAACAATTAGAGCAAATTGTTTTGGGTACAACTGTCTCTTCCTGGTCTTTTTCTTCTCGGCTCAAACTCGTAGGCTTTGAGGTCCGAGAATAATTCATGGTTGGATGTCTTTGATAGGTCCATGGAATGTCTCGGTGCCATGACCTTCATTTCCCATTCGGTGGAAGACTTTTTAGGATCTTCATACACATTTTCATGTGTATATTCCTTTCCAAAGGCATGACTCATTTGTGATTTCGTGAACCGAGCATCCAGTTGATCCAGGTTTTCTCCGAGATCATTTTGAAGTTCTCAAATTTCAATAGATTTGACCATTTTTGATAATTTGTTTTCTTTGATTTGCTCACGAGCCTTCACAAATCAATGTCACTTGTCCCAGATTTTTTTAGCCGTTTTGCATGATTTGACTTTATTGAACATGGCTTTGTCCAAGGTTTTGTAAAGGATGTCCTCGCTACATTGTCCAGGTTGTATCTTTTTCGTCATCATTTGTCCATCCAGTTCTTGGTTTTCAACCATGACAGTCTAGGAGCAACTTCCTCTTCTCCTTCAAATGACTCTTCGTCGACAGATGTGTTCACTTTTAAGATTTGCAGAGGCCCATCTTCTATCACTATCCACATCTCATCATGTAATCTTTGATAGATGAGCGCATACGAATTTTCCAATCATCAAATTCTTCAATAGTGAACATAGGGATGTGTGTCAAATTTGCTTCCATGATGATAACTTTTAATGATAAAAAGAGTTTTGAAAGTTTAAGTACTAAAGCAAACTTTGAAAAGTTTGGAGATCTAGTTCAAGAACTGCCGGTGCGGAGGGTTCAATGAACCAACCGCTCGATACCACTTGTAGGTCCCAAGGGGTGTAAGTGTAAGGTTTAGAAGGGGGTTGAATAAACCTTACAAAATTTTCGATTTAGTCCTTTTAAATATACAGAGTTGATACTACACACTGTTTGTGTCTTGATGATGGATCAATTTAGCCACTCAGTAGAGTTAATCTCTCAATCACTCGAGCGATTGATGAAGTAACTCATTGTTGGCTATAAATTAACTCAATGTGGTTTTGTTTTTGGAAGACGTAACACCCTTAAGTTTGATTAAGCAAGAGCTTAGTGCTTGGTTTAGTACTTATAAATTATCAAGTGGATAGCAAATTTATCGTGAGATATAAGCGATTAAAAATGCGGGAATTAAAGTCTTGAAATGTAAATGACACAATGAAATTTTATAGAGGTTCGAAGATGGGGTAATTCTTCTACTCCTCTCTTCTCCAACTCTGGAGGAATCCACTAGGTAATGATCGATATACAAAGTGGTAACAGTCCGGATACAAGTCTTGATCACACTGGTGACTTGATCCTTTGGGACTCGATCCTGGAGACGCCTTGATCACTCGGTGGCTTCTAAATACGACTCAGCTTCTTCACGGGCATTTGCGCTTTGCTACTACTGACTCACTTGCTCAAGCTCTTTGGATTTGATCACGAAGCCCTCCAAAAGCTTAAGACTTGGTTCGACCTTGAACCTTCCTACAATCCTTCGTGGAATGTAGACCCCTTGTTTTTCAGTATTTTCCTCTTCAACTGATTGAAGTTATCTTTCTTTTCACAGGTGAGTGTTGGATTGATGTTCTTCGTAGTGTAGGCTTGAGGATTGAGAATGTTTCAGATCTTCTAATAATTGCTTGAACGTTTTAGTTTAGATCTGTAACTTGTGTCGCTCGTGTCACTTATGTGTCATACATGTATCTCTCATTCTCAAATAAACTCCTCGGCCTTTTATAGTGATCTTTCAAAAATTTGCCCGTTGAAGAGATAGGCTTATTTTTGAAAGTCACTAGCCGTCGTTGGCTTGTCTTGTTGCGATCCTTGGAATTGCCATTTCCTCGTATGAATTGTTCTTTCACCTTTTGAGTTCGACACGGTGTAGTGCTTCCCATTGGTTCATTCCTTTGCACGCTCGGGACCGAGCACTCGAGAAAGGTGGTATGGAGATATTACTTGTTTAAGTAAATCTCTTGATTTACGTGCAACGGATCTTTTACGATTATCTCGACTTGACTCGCATTTCCTTGCTTTCCCCAGGTGACTTAGAGTCTTCCAATCATGGATGACTCTTCGTCACTTCAACTTGAGACTTGGCTTTTCTTGAGTTGACTTGACCGATACGCCACTCACCGTATCTCACCGCTTCTTGATAGAGTTCCGTCTACTCTTCTTTGCCATACTCAATTTGTCTCACAATGAGTCTTCCTTTTAGTCTTGATTGTCTTCTTGCATGTTTGGGCGTAGGCGACTTAACTCGGCTTGGCACTCTATTCATTACAATGCATTTTACAACAAGAATTGGGGTGCCAACTTTCTATTCTAAGTTTTACATTGCATTCATCAAAATCTAAACAATAAAATTCCTAACAATGGCAAAGGCACAGAAATCGGCAAGGCCATTCCAAAGGTATAAGAGCTTTCATCAAACACACATATGCACCTAGGCACTACACTTAGAGACATCACAACTACCCAAAGAGGGCAATCATACGAGACAAAAGAGACAAATTTGTATGAACCAGAACCCCAAGCAATTTGCCAAAATTAATTATGATTATGGGACTAATAGATGGCAAACCCGTTAGAGTCAAAACATTTGGCTATAGGTTGGTTGGATTATCTTACAATACTAACCCCTCGGGACCCGGACAAGTATGGGTACCTAAAACTTAATTTCCTTGATTGCGGGTTCAAGGAACAATTGAGTGCCAAGGAACTGGTACATGGATAGTGGCATTCCGGACACATGACAGAAACAAGAAAAATCTGTCAAAATTCAAGGAAGTCGAGGTGCAAAAGTCATATTTGGAGGAAATGAAGCTCCGGGGAGAAATAAGAGGCATTGGATCCATCAAGAAAATGGATTAGAAATCACAGATGTTGCATATGTTGAAGGACTCAACTTCAACTTGCTAAGCATCGACCAACTCGTGACAAAGGGTTATAATGTTGGATTTAACATGGGTATATGCCAAATAAAGGATCTTGAATCAAATGAAGGCGTGTTGCAAGGATGCGGACAAAAGAACATGTATGTCGTGGATTGGTCAAATCGCAACACCAAGCACACTGTCTATTAGCAAAGAAAACCTGGTGAATCAAGTTTCTGTGGCACAAAAAGCCGAGTCATTTGAATTTCAAAACAATTAAAAAGCTTGCGGAAGCGATCTTGTAGAAGGCCTTCAGATCGAGTATACAAGAAGAAAAGAGTATGTGATGCATGCGGATGGGAAAGCAAATTAAATCACCATTCAAAGAAAAGACACGTCCATCTTCAACAAGAATATTGCACTGCTACATATGGATCTATTTGGTCCAGTTGAACCGGCTAGCATAAGTGGGAAGAAATACACCTTGGTGATAGTAGATAACTACTCAAGATATACATGGACAATATTCATGTGTAAGAAGAAAGAAACTCTACTGAAACTACCACGGTGATGAAGAGGATTCAAAATGAGAAAAGTCAAACCATTATCAACATAAGATCGATAGAGGAATCGAGTTTGTCAATGGTATAATAACTCGATATTGTATTAAAAATGGTATTGGTCATGAATTATCTGCGGCAAAGGACTCCACGAGGAAGAATGGAGTTGCGAGAAAGAAGAGAAGCAGAACCCTTAAAGAAGCAAAGGACCATGTTAGGTGAAAGCGGGGCTACCTAAAAGATTTTGGTGAAGCAATAAACACAAACATGCTACACTCAAAATAGATGCATGATAAACAGACGGTGACAAAGACTCCTATGAGATTTGGACGGGGAGAAAGCCAAATGTTGCATATTTTAAAATATTTGGATGCAAATGCTTCATCCATAACAATGGCAAAGATAATTTAAAGGCTTTTGATGCTAAAGTCGATGAAGGTATCTTCTTAGGATACTCGGTGAAAGCAAAGCCTCTGAGAATACTCAACAAAAGAACTATGGTTGCGAAGAATCCATTCATGTGGTATTCGATGAGCCAAATGTAAATGGAGAAGACGTTGAAGAGTCGGTGATAAGTGAATCATCCAACCATCTGAGAAGAGTCCCTATCTTTCAAGTGGAATTATCAATTCGAGGAAGAAGATGAGATAGTGAATCTCAAAAATAGCTGGAAAATCTGCAACTAAGTGATGACGAGAGAGTGATCAAAGCAACATAGCGCAAGACGATCAATCCGGCTAACTTACTCCAACCTTTGATGTAAGATGGCCGAGAGACCATCCACCGACCTAGTCATTGGAGATGTAAGAGAAGGTGTCAAAACAAGATCGAGAACTCAACAAGAAGCAATGTTCACCGCTTCATCTCACAAATAGAGCATAAAGATGTGTCACAAGCCTTTGGATGACACACATTGGATTCAAGCCATGCAAGAAGAGTTGAATCGAGTTTGAAAGAAATAAAGTGTGGGAATGGTTCAAAGACCTACCTATCAAAATGTTATTGGCACTAAATGGGTATTCGAAACAAGATGAATGAGGAAGGTTACGTGGTAAGAAACAAAGCAAGATTGGTAGCCAAAGGATATTGCCAAGAAGAAGGAATAGATTTTGATGAAACTTTTGCTCTGTGGCAAGATTGGAAGCCATAAGGATGTTTCTTGCCTATGCAGACTCACAAGAACTTTATTGTATATCAAATGGATGTAAAGAGTGCATTCCTTAATGGTTTATTGGAAGAAGAAGTATATGTTGAACAACCTCGAGGATTTGACGAGAAGATTCTTGGAGATAAGGTATATAAATTCAAGAAAGCTCTATATGGATTGAAACAGGCACCCGAGCATGGTATGACACATTATCACAATTCTTGGATGGGAACGGATTCACAAAAGGAAAAATGGATAGAACACTCTTGAGAATTCAAGACGGGAAGAGCATCTTTGCTTGTTCAAATATATGTGGATGACATCATTTTTGGATCCACAAACAAAGAGTTGTGTGATAAATTTTCAAACCTCATGCAAAGCAAATTAAATGAGCATGATGGGAGAGCCGACATTCTTCCTTGGACTCCAAGTGAAACAAAGTGAAGGATGGAACCTTCATAAGTCAAACAAAATACACAGAGATTTAATGAAGAAATTTGGTAGGGAAGAGAAGTCTTACGTGAAAATACCAATGAATACATCAGCCAAAATGGACATGGATGCGGATGGCAAGCAAGCTGTAGATCAAACAAGATACTGAGCACTTATGGATCATTTCTTTATCTCACAAAGCAAGCGGGCCGGACATCACCTTTCTTTGTAGGTGTATGTGCAAGATTTCAATCGCCCCAAAAGAAAGCCATATATGATGACCAAGAGGATCTTGAGATATTTGAAAGGAAGCCAAGAAGTTGGCTTATGGTATCCAAAGGAAGGTGGATTCATGCTAATTGGCTATTCGGACTCGACTATCTTTGGATGTAGAGTTGACAGGAAGAGCACCTCGAGGCACATGTCAAATGCTTGGAAATAGGCTAATTTCTGGTTTAGCAAAAAACAAAATTCAATAGCCACCTCTATTTTGAGCGGATTATATAGTTTGTGCAAGGCATTTGTTGTGCCCAAGTCCTATGGATGAGACAAGAGGAGAGAGACTATGAAGTTGAAGAAAAGGAAATTTCAATCATGTGTGATAACACAAGTGCAATTGCAATCACTCAAAATCTGTGTTGCACTCAAGAACAAAGCATATCGATGTCGATATCACTTCATAAGAGATCATGTTGAAAAGAAGGACATCACCTTGGAATATATTTCAAGCGATAAAAGTTGGTGACATATTCACAAAACCACTATGTGAGTCAAGATTTGAAGAACTCAAGCATGAGTTATGATTAATTGAGTGAGTTGACACTCGAGAAGACTCAAAGAAAAGAAATGAAACACAAAAAGGGAAAAAGAGTGAACTCTTAAATCGGCCTAAGTGAATCACCAGATCGAAAAAAAGGCAATGTCGTCCGAGTTAGTTTGTCGGTGAGTATTTACATGCGAGGAAAGAAGAGTTAAATCGGCTAAGGGGCAAACCGAGTCATTTATGAGCAAAGTGACAAAAACGATCGTTTTTACTAAGCGGGAATGCTTTTAAGAATGACATCAAGCATAATTATGCGTGTACAGGCAAAAGCCGCACACCAAGCTTATGATTGGATATAAATGTTGCCGCATTAAATACGAGACATTAAATGCAAATCGGCATGCAAGATCTAAGTGTTGATTTTGATCACATTTCAAAAACCACCCGCACGCCCTTTCATGAACCATACTTAAACCATTTTCGTCCGTTTCTCTCACACTTTACCAAAAACTGTTCATCTTTCTCTCGAAAGCAAAAGCAAACTTTTCTCTCAAAACCCTTTCAATCCTCAGATCATTTTCTAAAGTTTCGTTCGGTAAAATATTGAGAAATGGTATCCACTCATGATTTTGTCAAGCTAGGAAAGCAAATCCACACCGGTCTCTGTGGATTTCGATGGTATGGTGAAACAGGGGTCCGACGACACCCTAGTGAAGAAGATTGCTGAGAAATTGGAAACGTCTGGGCTGAAACCGTTTCTGACGTTGGAGTTTCCGATGACCTATGTGGAAGAGGTCGCACAGTTCTACGTGAACGCTGAGATTCACGATGAGGGGATCAAATCCTCTGTTCACGGGAAGGAGTTCATCATTCTTGCCAAGGATTTGGCGAACACGCTTGTTACCGGCGGAAGGAATGCCGAGAAATCAATGAAGCTGATGTTGACTTGGTCTTTGCTTGGAAGGAAGTAGCCAAGACATCTGTCTTTGAAAAGATAGTCTACACAACTAACAAAAAGTCTGCTGAAAGAGGATTACCACAAATTGTTGGACATCATTGCCAAATGCATAGACATCAAATTTGGCGGCTTTGACCAATGTGGAAAGCAAAATTGATCGTAATGGCTGCGATCATTGAAGAAAAGAAAGTGAAGGCTGAATTTGTCTACAACGGACTGCGCGAGAATGTAGGGAACAAATCTTTCAAGGAGGATGGAACATTTGGAGGATCCCGGGATACGACACAGTAATTGGCCGAATAATGGAAGTGAAGAAAGTCCCTCTTCGACATGGAAAGGCGTTCCATGTAAACAAGAGGATGTTCGAGATCAAACCTCTCGGGCGCGACAGAGCGGAGCCTACGCTAAGAGAGCGTCGAGTGAGGAGAATCGGTGACCACCAAGATCTGTTGTTTCCTCTCCTCCAAAGAAAAAGGCCGCTCTGCGGCAAAGAAAAAAAGAAATCTGCTCCCGCTTGAAAGAAGTCACCTACCCACGCAAGAAATGTCTCCCCCCTGCGATGTTAGCCGGAGAAGGAATCTCAAATACCTTCACCGGTTGTCAAGAAAATGAGAACGATATGCCAAGACGGCGGCTCCTCGAAGAAAACAACAAAGACGCCCCCGCCGCCCAAGACTCGAAGAAACCTTGTCGAACCAGTAAATCCCTCTAGTTCAAAAGAAGAAGAAGACTTTTCAAAGCGTTAGAGCTTGAGAAATCGGCCGAGTCGATCACTCAGTGGAGAAGATACCGAGGCTGGCCTGGAGAAGTGGAGTCTCAGTGATTGATGAAAGCGCCAAGTCTGCCGAGGCCGATCAGAGGCAACTCGATGACCAGACATGAGACGAAGAATAGGAGGTACAAAGCACGATTGAGACAACCAAATCACCTATTAACGAGGTTGTCTCTCCACCAGAATGCAGGCGCTTGAAGGTGTCGAGCAAAAAGTTCCGCCACCCTTAATACCTGGAAACGAGGGCGGCAAAGAGAATGATGAAGACGATGTAATCATGCACTCTCCATTGTATCCGGACATCCAAAATCGTCATGAGAGTGGAGAAAATGGAAGCCGAGCCTATCCAGTGCGGTTTGAAAATCAAGAGTTCATTCTTTGAGGAAGTAGAACTCTTGATTTCTTGAGGTGGACACAACCGCAAGCCCTTGACGAGGATAAGCGCATCAATATACTCTGATTCGAAAAAGAAAATGAACGGGCTAAAGCGAGGACGAGAGGCACGTGAGAAGGCCAAGATTTGCCCTCTCACCGGCACCACGTAACATATACATCCTTACCTTGACGCCCTATCGAGAAAGTGATGAGGATGGACCCTCTTCACGCCACGAAGAGTTGCAAATGCAGCAAGCAATGGAAGAATCGAGAATCCTTCATGAGCAAAGAATGATGGAGGGACCAGGAGAGTCCTCCAAAACATAGCTAGAGATAGACCCAATGGGAGTGGTGCAACATATTGCCACCGTTGTTGCTGCCACCACTTCCCAACTCACTTGGAAGAAGGAATTAAGGGAACTAGCGATGAAACGGGATAGTGGGGACCCCGGTCGAGCAACCCCTAATGAAGGTGTCTTACCCACCCCCACGGTGAATACTCGGTGGAAACAGCCAGAGAGGCGGAGACGAGTGACCCTATTCCAAGTCACTCGGTGGTGTGCCGGTGAGGGGCAAACTCCCTCCACTGCAGCAAGGTCGGAGGTTGTTGCGGTGACTCCACAATGAATCTAGGAGGAGAAGTGGGGAAGGAACAAACACAAAGTACAAAGCAAGTTGTCATCAACGAGGCTCAGGACGATTGAGACTGTCTCGGTGAGGTGCCAACCTAAAGGCTCTAAAATAACGCTGCTAATGCGGTCGAGGCACAGGAAGGAACACCACTGGGAGTTAACACTGGCGACGAAAGTGCAATCCATAGAGTTGAGACTCTAATGGATGCCACCGCATGAGAAGACCCTAAGACAGATGACACTGTCAAAAGGGATGTCAAGGCCTCGCCGTAGTTGAGACTGCGGCAGGAGGTAATGAAGGCCAACGGGAGGTTGAGACTTCCCGGGGTAAAGAAGCTGAAGTACAGAACATCCCTCCTGCTATCATTGATCCATCAGAAAAGGAGATAAGTGCGCTTCACGATTCCCAGGATAATCCTGATGTAACCTTTCTGGGATCGGAAGGAGACGATGAAGGTAGTCATCTCCTGTGATCGATCCAAAAGACTCGGTGAGGATGTTCCAACCACGAGTAAGTCTGACCTCAAGACTACTCGCCAAACTTTCAACTTTGATGATGAGCCACCCATGGAAATCTCATCATCGTCCGATGACGCTTCTGATAAGGCCGAGGACCAGTCAACTAATTTGGATAAATCAGTTGAGACCAACGAAGCTGTTGAGACAGCTGAGGCTCAGCAAGCTGGGTCGATTTCACAACAGACCAGAGCTGAATCAGAGTCCACTGCTCAGGCTCCCCAAGCTGCAGCAGGATCGACTTCACAGAGGACTTCACGAGCACCACTCATCATTGAACAAATCCCAGTTGCCCGTGATGATCCCTTTGTAGAATCATTTCCCTTCTCTCTGGAGGTACCCGACCTCCCTGAAGAATCAGAAAGAGATCTCGAGCGCTTCCACAGACCAGATCCTGTCATTCCATCAGACACCATCGTTCCAGCTGACTATGATTTTGATGTTGCTTGGCCGCCAATCGAAACAGAGGTAAATAAATCGAAGTTCGGGAGGTGTTCAAAGCATTATTTTCTTTGAAATTGAACGGATGGAGAGGCACTAGCTTCGATGGACATGAGATGGATAACAGGATGCCAACCTCGCCGACTTGAGAGGCATAATAGTCGAGAATCCGGGAGCGGTGGCAGCAAAGAAACAATACGTGTGGAACAAGCTAGATATTTGTAACATTGTTCAACAAGTTGTTGGTCAGCGGAAATGAGAATGCCGATGCAAAGACAAAATTGAAAGAACACATTGAGCAAATGCATGAATCTCACACTTCTTTGAGATAAAGTCTGCGTGATCAAAATAAGAATGAGCTCCTGCGTATGGAAGAAAACATGGATCAAAAATTGAGTCTTCTCATGGTTGAGATGAAGTTGATTAAAGTGAATCCAACGCTACTCGTTCGAAGTTTCGTGCAAAGATACTCCGCAGCAGACTCAAGTAGAACTCGGCTATCGCCAGACTCGACTTCCGCTCGCTAGTTTGTTTCGGGGTTTCTCTCCTTTGATGATGCCAAAAAGGGGGAAGAGGAATACCTAAAAGCGCTGAAGGGATCGAAGTTGAGAAGGAGGGAGCGGTGGGAAGGCAAAGACAAAGGAAGTATTAAAAAAACGAAAGGGAAGTCTGTTGAGGGGGAAGGATCGAAAGATGTGACCTTGATGATTGCTAAAACCCCCAACAAAGTCTTGTCACAACCGATATTATCAAGCAAACTCAAGTGACTCTCGCCACTCCAACACTTGCTTTGTACCAATGGTGAAAAAGAGAAAGATTGAAGCGAGGGATGGAGGAAGTGGAAGGAAGGATGAATGCCCGAGTTATGGATATTCGAAACAACATGGAGGCATTCCAAAGAGAGAGACACTTATGCCATCTTAGATCCGGAACCGAGCCAAGATCAGTTGATGAATTTAAAACGCCTCGCATCCGAAGGATACTTCGCAAATATGTCCATGGCTCAAGCACGAGACTTGTCTTGGGAAAAGGGTCTCACACTATGGGAAGAGGTGACAGCAGCAGACTACGGCGATACTGGCTGGTCACTCCGCTAGTCACTCATTTGGGAAAAAAAGACCCCGATAATACACGCCCAGCAGGTAGAGGAAGAAACAGTGGTGGAGGAAGAGGTTTCAGACCAGATCTCTGCCCAAAAACATTGAGTACATAGATCCAGGCAAGAAAGGAGGGATCTCTTCGGGTTTGGTTTTTGACGAAGTAGCCAATCTGCAAGTGCTAAGAACAATGCTGAGTATGTGAAAAGAATTGAAGAAGAAAATAAAAGACAAACTCAGCTATGGGAGGAGAGACAAGAGAGACTAAGAAGAGATGAAGTCGCCGGAAGGCGTATGAAAAGAAGAAGAAGGCGGTCAAGATGAGAAAAAGAGAAGAAGATCGAGAAGATGACAGAGTGAAGAAGATGAAAGAAGGAAGCGTGAAGGAGATGAAGTGTTGTTGTCCACCCCTTCATGTATTTTACTATATAAATACACTTAATGTAAGTCTTAGTACATTGAATAAAATTATGCAATTTTTGTACGTGAGTAGATATAGAACAAGCATGGTTAGTCTAAGCCCCGTTTAAGCTCGATTTTTTTTTGGGCTTAAGCTCGATACACTCAAACTTGACTATGTAAAGAACAAGAACGTTATGATCAATCGATTCTAAACATACATTCCGTGGTTCTACATTTGTCTGCGTATGTATCTTTGGTGTTAAATAATTGTATGAATGTTTTAAGTTTTGGCATCATCAAAAAGGGGGAAATTGTTGGGAAATTATTTTGTAGATTTTGATGAATGCCATGTAAAACATAGAATAGGAAGTTGGCACCCCATTTTTGTTGTAAACTTCATTGTAATAAATAAATTTGGTCAAGTGAGTTAAGTCACTATGCCTAAACATGCAAGAAGACAACCGGAGACTATATGGAAGACTCATTGCGAGGCATTGAGTATGGCAAAGAAGATAAGACGGAACTCGACTAAAGGTGCGGTGAGATGCGGCTAAGTGAAGTATCGATCAAGTTAACTCAAGACAGCCAAGTCTCAAGGTTGAAGTGATGAAGAGTCATCAAATGATTGGAAGGTCGACTCAAAGTCACCTGGGGATGTTAAGAAAATGCGATCAAGTCAAGACAATCGAAAGAGATCCGTTGCACGTAAATCAAGAGAATTACTTAAACAAGTAATACCTCCATACTACCTTTCTTGAAGTGCTCAGTCCCGAGAAGCGTGCAAAAGGAATAAACCAATGGGAAGCACTTTGTACCATGTCGAACTCGAAAAAGTCAAGAATCATTCATACGAGGAAATGGAATTTCCAAGGATCGCAACAAGACAAGCCAACGACCACAAGTGACTTTCAAAAATAAGCCTATCTCTTCAACGGACATGATTTTTGAAATATCACTATAAAAGGCCGAGGAATAACTCGAGAGAAGGTTACTCGAACCACGAACATTCAAGCAAACATTTGAATCAGTAACCTAAAATATTCTCAAGTCATTCAAGATTAATCCTCAAGCCTACATTACGAAGAAAATCATTCCAACGCTCACCGTGAAGGAAAGATAACTTCAATCAGTTGAAGAGGAAATTTTTGAAGAATCAAGGGGTCTACATTCCACGGAGGATTGTAGGAAGGTTCAAGGTCGAACCAGTCTCAAGTTTTTGGAGGGCTTCGTGATCAAATCCAAGAAGCTTGAGCAAGTGGGCTGTAGTAGCAAGGCGGTGCCTGTGAAGAAGGCGAGTCGCGAGAAGCCGATTGCGTGACCAAGGCATCTCGGCATCGAGTCCCAAAGGATCAAGTCAGTTGTGTGATCAAGACTTGTATCTGGACTGTTACCACTCTGTATACTGATCAATACTTAGTGGATTCCTCCAGGAGTTGGAGAAGAGAGGAGTAGAAGAATTACCCCATCTTCGAACCTCTATAAAAACTTATCGTGTCATTTACATTTCAGCACTTTAATTCCTGCATCTTATTTGTTTAACTCTGTTGATAAATTTGCTATCCACTTGATAATCTCTAAGTGCTAAAACCAAGTATTAAATCAAACTAAACCAAATTTAAGGGTGTTAAGTCTTCCGCTGAAAACAAACCACAGTTGAGCTAAGTCTTTAGTCTTAACAGCTGAGTTATTCTATCAACAGCTCAGTCGAGTCTGTTGAGTGACTAACTCCACTGATTAACTAACTTAGCTGTCCACCAAGGACACAGCTGTGAAGTATTAACTCTGAATACTTAAAAAGACTAAATCGAAAAGTTGGTAAGGTTTATTCAACCCCCCCTTCTAAACCTTACACTCACACCCTCGGGACCATAAACTTTGAGCACATTAAATCCTCACACACTACTAAATGAGGAGAAACGGCCTATTCAAAAGCCAAAACTCACACGGTGACTAAGGAGTGAGTACTCTAAGTCAAATAGCTGATGAAAATAAAAGTCTAAAGGCTGAAAATGCTAAGTTAATAGTAGAGATAGCTGCTATAGAAAAGAGGGAGAATGACCTCAAAAATGTGATTGCCTCATTCACTAAGGCATCTAAATCCTTGGATGATCTTATTATGAGTCAAAGAGAATGTGGAGATAAGACAGGCTTAGGATTTAATTCCTCTATGCTATGTCAAGCTCCAAAAGTGATTTTGGAAAAAAAGATCTTCAAGTAATGAAGCATCTCGAAATCCAAAACTCCAAATGGTGCACACACACTTATTCCAAAGCACAATCACAAGCAAACCGGCCGTGGTTATAAAGGAAAAGGAAAACAATCAGTTGAGTGTCTTTGAGAGGACAGTGAGAAGAAATCCACCGAGTTCCTCACAAACTCCAAAAGGAAGTACTCAGAAAGAATAAACAGAGCTACCAAAAGCCCTTAAATTCTATAAAAGGAATACATATGATGGGAATGGTAGAAATTATCCAAGTCAAGCTGATTGGAATAATGTGAACTATCGGAAAGATCTATGGAATATACGCCTAAATGGCAAAGGCCAAGACTCAAGAAAGGCCATTCCAAAGGCAAAAGAGCTATCATCAAGACACACATATGCACTCATGCACTATCCTCAAAGATATCACAACTACCCAAACAAAGCAATTGCTAAAACACATACACAGCATACGAGACAAATGAGACAGTTGTATGAACCTAAAATCCTTAAGCAATTTGCTAAAATTAATTATGATTATGACATCGATACATGGCAACCTCTTAGAGTCAAATAATTTGGCTATAGGTTGGTTGGATCATCTTACAATACTAACCCCTCGGGACCGGACAAATATGGGTACCTAAAACCTAATTTCCTTGATAGCGGGTTCAAGGAAGTGAGTGCCAAGGCACCTGGTACATGGATAGTGGCTATTCGGACACATGACAGAAACAAGAAAAATCTGTCAAAATTTAAGGAAGTTAGAGGTGCAAAAGTCATATTTGGAGGAAATGAAGCTCCGGGAGAAATAAGAGGCATTGGATCCATCAAGAAAAATGGATTAGAAATTACGGATGTTGCATATGTTGAAGGCCTCAATTTCAACTTACTAAGTATAAGTCAACTCGTGACAAGGGCTATAATGTTGGATTCAATATGGGAGTGTGCCAAATCAAGAACACTGAATCTAATGAAGTAGTGTTGCAAGGATGCGGACAAAAGAACATGTATGTGGTAGATTGGTCATCGCAACACCAAGCACTTGTCTCTAGCAAAGAGCACCTGTGAGAATCGGGTTAGGTGTGGCACAAGAAGTCGAGTCACCTAAACTTTAAAACAATTAACAAGCTTGCAAGGAACAATCTTGTGGAAGGACTTCGGACTCGATACAAGAAGGAAAGTGTATGTGATGCATGCGGATGGAAAAACATATCAAATCATCATTCAAAGAAAAGACATGTCCATCTTCAACAAGAATATTTTTGCTACATATGGATCTATTTGGTCCATTGAACCAAGCTAGCATAAGTGGGAAGAAATACACCTTGGTGGTAGTAGATGACTACTCAAGATATACATGGACAATATTCATGTGTAAGAAGAAAAGAAACTCTGCGAAACTACCCACGGTGATGAAGAGAATCCAAAATGAGAAGAGTCAAACCATTATCAAAATAAGATATGACAGAGAGCCGAGTTTGTTAATGGTATAATAACTCAAGATTGTGTTGAAAATGGTATTGGTCATGAATTATCGACAAGGACTCCAAACAAAATGGAGTTGCGAAAGAAGAACAGGACTCTCAAAAAGAAGCGAAAGGACCATGTTAACAAGCAGGTCGCTAAAAGATTTTGGGTCAAGCAATAAACACAACATGCTATACTCAAAATAGATGCATGCTAAAGGACAATCGATAAAGACTCCTATGAGATTTGGACGGGGAGAAAGCCAAATGTTGCATACTTTAGAATATTTGGATGCAAATGCTTCATACACAACAATGGCAAAGATAATTTTAAAGGCTTTTGATGCTAAAGCGATGAAGGTATCTTCTTAGATACTCAAAAGTGAAAGCAAAGCCTCAGAGTGCTCAACAAGAGGACAATGGTTACAAAAGAATCCATTCATGTGGTGTTTGATGAACCCAATGTAAATGGAGAAGACATTGAAGAGTCACCGATGATAAGTCAATCACCCAACCATGCATTTGAGTCCCTATGTTGAAGTCAAGCCTGGAATTATAAACCCGGATGAAGATGAGATAGTGAGTCTCAAAGACACCGGGAAATATGCGGCTAAGTGATGATGAGAGAGAGCTGATCAAAATAACACAAGTGCCAAGACGATCAATCAGCTAACTTACTCCAACTGATGTAAGATGGCCGAGAGACCATCCACGAGAACTAATCATTGGAGATGTAAGAAAAGGTGTAAAAACCAGATCGAACCCAACAAGAAGCTATGTTCACTTGTTTCATCTCACAAATAGAGCCAAAAGATGTGTCACAAGCATTGGATGACACACATTGGATTCAAGTCATGCAAGAAGAGTTGAATCAATTTAAAAGAAACAAAGTGTGGGAATTGTTTCAAAGACCTACCCATCAAAATGTTATTGGCACTAAATGGGTGTTGAAACAAGATGAATGAGGAAGGTTCTATGGTAAGAAACAAAGCAAGATTGGTAGCCAAAGGGTATTGCCAAGAAGAAGGAATAGATTTTGATGAAACTTTTGCTCCTGTGGCAAGATTGGAAGCCATAAGGATGTTTCTTGCCTATCTTTGCTCACAAGAACTTCTTTGTATATCAAATGGATGTAAAGAGTGCATTCCTTAATGGGTTATTGGAGGAAGAAGTATATGTTGAACAACCTCCAGGATTTGAGAGAAGACTCTTGGAGATAAAGTGTACAAACTCAAGAAAGCTTTATATGGATTGAAACAGGCACCAAGAGCATGGTATGATACATTATCACAATTCACGATTGACAACGGATTTACAAAAGGCAAAGTGGATAGAACACTCTTCAAAATTCAAGATGGGAAAAGTATCGCTTGTTCAAATATATGTGGATGACATCATCTTTGGATCCACAAACAAAGAGTCTGTGATAAATTCTCAAATCTTATGCAAAGCAAATTTGAAATGAGCATGATGGGAGAGCCGACATTCTTCATTGGACACCAAGTAAAAAGGTGAAGGATAAAACCTTCATAAGTCGACAAAATACACAGAGATTTAATGAAGAAATTTGGCATGGAAGAGAAGTCATCGTGAAGATACCAATGAATACATCACCAAAAATGGATATGGATGCGGATGGCAAGCTTGTGGATCAAACAAGATCTGAGCACTTATGGATCATTGCTCTATCTCACAAACGGGCGGACATCACCTTTTCTTTGTAGGTGTATGTGCAAGATTTCAATGCTCCAAAAGAAAGCCACATGATGACGCCAAAAGAATCTTGAGATATTTGAAAGAAAGCCAAGAAGTTGTCTTATGGTATCCTAAGGAAGGTGGATTCAAGTTAATTGGTTACTCGGACTCGACTATCTTTGGATGTAGAGTTGACAGGGGAAGAGTACCTCGGTACATGCCAAATGCTTTGAAATAGACTAATCTCCTGGTTTAGCAAGAAGCAAAATTCAATAGCTACCTCCACAGTTGGTGAAAGCGAGAATACATAGTTGCGGGCATGTTGTTGTGCCCAAGTCTTATGGATAAGACAACAACGGTGAGAGAGACTATGAAGTTGAAGAAAAAGAAATTCCAATTATGTGTGATAACACAAGTGCAATTGCAATCACCCAAAATCTGTGTTGCACTCAAGAACAAAGCACATTGATGTCGATATCACTTCATAAGAGATCATGTTGAAAAGAAGGACATCACCTTGGAATATATCTCAACCGATAAGCGGTTAGCTGATATATTCACAAAACCATTATGTGAATCAAGATTTGAAGAACTCAAGCATGAATTAGGGTTAATTGAGTGAGTTGACACTCGAGAAAGAGTTAAAGAAAAGAGATGAAACACGAAAAGATGAAAAAGAGTGAACTCCCGAATCGCCTAAGTAAATCACCAGATCGAGAATCATTGCGTCAAGTTAACTGACGGTGAGTACCTAAGTGCAAAGAGAGAAAAGTTAAATCGGTGAGGAATAATTTGAGTCATTTATAAGCAAAGTGACAAAAATGCGTCGTTTTTACCAAGCGGGAATGTTTTAAGAATGACGTCAAAGATAATTATGACGTGTACGATCAAAAGCTACATACCAAGCTTATGATTGGATATAAATCTGCCGCATTAAATGCGAGAAACTAAATGTTAATCGGCGTGCAAAATCGAGCCGTTGATCTTGATCAAATTTCAAAAACCACCCGCACGCCCTTTCATAACCCATACATATACCGTTTTGTCCAATTTTCTCTCACTTTACCAAACCTGTTCATCTCTCTCGGAAGCAAAGAAAGAAATTTTCTCTCAAAACCCTACAAATCTTCAAAGTTCATTTTCAAAGTTTCGTTCGGTAAAACCTCGAGAAATGGCATCTACTCACGAATTTTTCAAGTTGGGAAAACAAATCCACACACCGGGTCTCTTGTGGATTTCAACGGCATGATCAAACAGGTCCGACGACACCCTTTGAAGAAGATAGCAAAGAAGCTAGAAAAGTCTAGATCAAAACCATTCTTGATGATGGAGTTTCGATGACCTACGTGGAAGAGGTCGCAGTTCTACGTGAACGCTGAAATTCACGATGAGGGCATCAAGTCCTCTTCACGGAAAAGATTTCACCATCACTACCAAGGATCCGCGAACAGCGTTCGTTGTCGGCGAAAGGAGTAGGAGATTTATGAAGCCGATGTTAACCTGGGCCGCTTGGAAGGAAGTAGCCAAACCCGACTATGCCGCGAAGGTTGTCTACGGTGAGAAGAAGAAGAAGAAGGAAGACTACCACAAGTCGATGGATATTGTTGCGAAGTGCGTTGATATCAAATTTGGAAGCTTTAATCACCGTCCAAAACTAAGGCGATCGTGATGGCCGCGATCATAGAAGAAAAGAAGGTGGTGAATGGCTGAGTTTGTATACTGACATACCGCCAAAATATTGGGAATAAATCCTTCAAGAAGGATGACTCGTTTGGAGGATCCGGGTACGGCCTGGTGATTGGCGGATGATGGAAGTGAAAGGAGTCCCTCTTCGACATGGAAAGGCGTTCCATGTCAACAAGAAAATGTTCCGGTCTAACCTTTCCGGAGCACAGAAGCGAGCATATGCCAAGAGAATCGTCACGAGTGAGGGAGAATCACTGTTAGTCCCGAAGAAACAAATTGTCTCTCCTCTCCCCGAAGAAGTTTGCCCCTGCAGCCTACAAAGAAGATGATGCCCCGCAAAGAAAGAAAAAGAAAACAAAAGATGCACTGCCCCTGCGGCCGAGTCACCGCCCCAGCAGCGCAGGAGAAGGGCCTCAAATACATTCTCCGGTTATCGAGAAAAGGAGGGCGATAAGCCAAGATGGCCGGCTCCTCGAGAAAAAGACAACGGCAGAGCCCCCGCCGCCCAGGACTCGAAGAAACCGTATTCGAGCGAGAAATCCCTCCGGTAAGGACTAAAAGAAAAAGAATCTTCAAGCGTTCCAAGCTTGAGAAACCGGGCCGAGTCACCACTCACCAAACAGATATCGAGAGCTCTTTGGAGAAGTAGAGTCTCGTAAATTGTAGATGAAAACCCAAGTCTCTTGTCAAGCCAATCGCCAGAGGCAAATCAAGACACAAACTGTCATCGTGAACAACCGAGACACAAGAAGCGGTGAGAAAGCAAACTCTCCTGGTGACAGGATTGTATCCCTCCCCGCAATGACGCTATTTGCCTGAGGTGTGGAGCACCAAAGTTTGCTACCTTCAATCCCCGAGAACGAGGGACAGCAGGGAGAAGATGATAAAGATGATGATGATGTAATGATCCTATCCCCACCATATCCGACATCCAAAATCGTAAATGCGAGAGTGGAGGAAGTGGAAAGGTGAGTCGATCCAGGAACGATTCCAAAGACCGGAATTTATTGAAGAAGACGAAGCGTTGAACTTTTCGGATTGACCAATGTGGTCCAAACACTGGATGAAGAAAAGCGCACGATGATATCTTGCGAGATCTTCAAAGAAAAGCGGAAGCAGAGATCGCGAGAAGAAGCTCGTGAAAAGGCCAAGATATCTGTCCCTTTGCTTGGAACCATCGATCATACACATCCTCATCTTGACATTCTCTCCGGGAGTGATGAGGATCACGGACCTCTTTGCTACTACGGAGAAGAATTGGAGATGCGACAAGCCATGCGAGAATCTAGGATCCTACATGAGCAACGGTTATTGGAAGGACCAGGGAGTCATCCACATCGCGGTGGAGATTGGTCCGATGGGAGTGGTGCAAAGATATTGCCACGATTGTTCTCGCCACCACTTCCCCTGCTCACTCGGAAAGAAGAAGGTATTAAGGGGGCGGCGATGAACCGGGATTGTGGGGACCCGTCGAGCCTACCCCTAATGAAGGTGTCTTACCACCGCCCCAACTACTGAATACTCAAAGGAACAAAGTGGGAGTCCGGAGACGAGTGACCCCAATCCAAGTCACTCTACCGGGTGTGCCACTGAGGGGGAACTCCCTCCACCGCAAGGTTGGAGGATCTTGCGGTGACTCCACAACGAATCTTGGAGGCGAAGTGGAGAAGGAACAACAATTGGATACACAACAAATTATCACGACGAGGCTCGGATAGTTAAGACTGTCTCAATCGAAGTGCCAACGCTCTGCGAGCCAATGACGCCGCCGATGCGATCGAGGCACGTGAGGAACGCCCGGGAGTTAACACTGCGAGGCAATGAAAGTGCAATCCATGGAGTTGAGACTCCGGTGGATGCCACCTCAAAAGACCCTAAGACAACCGACACCGTCGAAGGGATCGTCCATGCCCATTGCAGCTTGAGGCTGCAGGAGGTAATGAAGGTTGACGGGAGGTTGAGACTTCCGGGGGTAAAGAGACGGAAGCCACAGAACATCCCTCCTACTATCATTGATCAATCGAAAAGGAGATAAGTGCTCTTCACGATTCCCAAGAAAATCCTGATGTAACCTTTTTGGGATCCGAAGGTGAAGACGAAGTTGAGTCATCCCCTATTTCCCATCCAAAAGAGTCGGTGAGGATGTTCTCCCAAGCACGAGTAAGTCGACCTTAAGGCGCGCTCGCCAAACCTTTAATTTTGATGATGAGCCACCCATGCAAATCTCATCATCGTCTAATGACGCTCGATATGGCCGAGGACCGATCAACTCATATGGAAAAACCGGTGAGAGATTTAAGTGTTAAGATATTGAGGCTCGGCAAGTCGGGTCTACTCCACAAAGACCACAGCTAAAACAGAGTCAATCGCGAGGCTCCCAAGTCAGCAAAGCAGGATCGACTCCAGGGAACTTCACGAGCACAAGTTGTCATTGAGCGATTCTGTTGCCGTGATGATCCGTTTGAAGAATCGTTTCCATTCTCTCTAGAAGTACCGACCTTCCCGAAGAATCAACTCGAGATCAAGAACGTTTCCATAAACTTGATCCCGTTATTCCAACAGACACCATCGTCCCAGCAGACTTTGACTTTTGACGCTTGGCCGCCACCGAGACAAGTGATGACAGGTGAGGTTCGAGAAGTTTTCAAGGCCATATTTGCAGAGATAGGGAAGATGGAGAGGCACCAGGCCTCACGACATGGACATGAGGTCGATAACCGAGACGCAAATCTTACCGCCGATCTGTGAGGAATAATTGTCCGGATCTGGGAATGGTGGCAACAACAAGAAACAATGCGCAGAGAACAAGCTCGATATTTCAGGACATTGTTCAATAAATTGCTAGTCCGGTGGGTGAGAATCTTTGATATGAAGACAAGAATGCAAGAGAACATCGATCGAATGCATGAATCTCACAACACAGAGATGCAAAATTTGTTGCGTGAATTTAATAAGAAGGAGCTTATGCGCGTAGAGGAGAACATGGAGAGGAAATTCAGCCTCCTCATGGCTGAAATGAAGTCGGGTAACAGATTGAATCAACGCCACCCGCTCCGACCATGCGCAAGATACTCGCATGAAGATTCAAGCATAACTCAGCTATGAGCCGCTTAGACTTCATGATTGCTAGCTTGTTTCCGGGGTTCCTCTCTCCTTTGATGATGCCAAAAAGGGGGAAGAAGAATACCTAAAGGCGTTGAAAGGATCCGGAAAGTTTGAAAAGAAGGACGCTTGTTGTGAAGGAGAAGACGGTGAGGAACTAAGAAGAGAGAGAAGAAGGGAAAATCTGTTGAGGGGAAGGTTCGAAAGGATCGAAAGATATGACCTTGATGATTGCTAAAACCCCCAACAAGGCCTTGTCACAATCGATATCATCGCAAGAAACTTCCCGTGACTCCGCGCTCCAACATCCTGCAGTACCATGGCCGAAAAGAGAAAGATAGTTGAAGCATTGATGAAGGAGGTGGAAGGAAAGATGGATGCCCGAGTTATGGATATACTAAAACAACATGGAGGCATTCCAATGCACGGGGACACCTATGCCATTTCGGATGTCGGAACCGAGCCAAGATCGTTGATGAATTCAAGACGCCGTATCCGAGGGTTACTTCGCAAATATGTCCATGGCTCAAGCCTCGGGATTTGTATTGGGAAAAGGCCTCAAGCTATGTGAAGAAGGCGATAGGCGACGCAGACTCATCGGATCACTCTGCTGGTCACTCGCTAGTCACTCGCCTAGGAAAAAGAAGGCCCTAGTACAATACACGCCCAGAGGCGGAGGAAGAAAGTGGTGGAGGAAAAGGTTTGGACCTAGACCTCGCCCCAAAAACATTGAATATGTAGATCCGTGCAAGAAAGGAGGGATCTATTGGGTGGATTCGACGAAGTAGCCAACCCTGCAAGTGGCCAAGAACAATGCGAGTATGTGAAGAGGATCGAGGAAGAAAATAGAAGACAAACTCGATTGTGGGAAGAAAGGCAAGAAAGAAAAAGAAGAGATGAAGCGCTTTAAAAGCATATGAGAAAAAGAAAGAAGAAGAAGAGAAGAAGATGAATAGATCAAGAAGAAACAGAGTCAAGAAGAGGAAAAAGGAGGCAACGAAGGAGATGAAGTGTTGTTGTTCACCCATTCATGTATTTTACTATGTAAATACATCTTTATGTAAGTCTTCGTACATCGAATAAAATTGTATAATTTCTATACTTGCGTAGATATAGAATAGCATGGCTACATTAAGTTCTGCTTAAGCTCTGATACACTATGTAAACAGCTGTGTAAAGAACAAGAATGTTATGATCAATAAAAGATTGATTCTACGCATACATTCTCGTGATTCTACATTGTCTGTATGTATCTTTTTTTTAATTATTGTATGAATGTTTTAAGTTTTGGCATCATCAAAAGGGGGAAATTGTTGGGAAATTATTTTTTAAATTTTGATGAATGCCATGTAAAACTTAGAATAGAAAGTTGGCACCCCATTTTTGTTGTAAATTGCACCGTAATAGATAGGGGGTCGAAGTGAGTTAAGTCACCGTGTGCTCGAACATGCAAGAAGACAACCGGAGACTAAAAGGAAGACTCATTGTGAGGCGGTGAGTGTGGCAAGAAAGAGAAGACAGAACTCGATCAAGGTGCGGTGAGATGTAGCCGAGTGAAGTGTCGATCAAGTCAACTCAAGATAGCCAAGTCTCAAGTTGAAGTGACAGATGAGTCATCCATGATTGGAAGTCGACTCAAGTCACCTGGGGGAAGTCAAGTAAATACTGATCAAGTCGAGACGATCAAAGAAATTCATTGCACGAGAAGTCAAGAGAATTACTTAAACAAGTAATACTTCCATCTTGCCTTTCTTAAAGTGCTCATCCCGAAGCGTGCAAAAGGAATAAACAATGGGGAAGATCGCACTGTGTCGTAACTCACGAAAAAGTCAAGAATCATTCATACGAGGAAATGTCAATTCCAAGAACGCAACAAGACAAGCCAACGACCACAAGTGTCTTTTGAAAATTAACCTATCTCTTCAACGGGCAAATTTTCAAAAGAACACTATAAAAGCCGAGAAATCACTTTGAGAACAAAGTTACCTTGACAATCAAAAATTACGAGCAAGAAAAGGAATATCGTCAGAATTTGAACTATTCTCAAATCATTCAAGTTCAATCCTCAAGCCTACACTACGAAGGAAATCAATCCAACACTCACCTGTGAAGGAAAGACAACTTCAATCAGTTGAAGAGGAAACATTTGAAGAAACAAAGGGTCTACATTCCACGGAAGATTGTAGAAAGGTTCAAGGTCGAACCGGTCTCAAGTTTTGGAGGGCTTCGTGATCAAATCCAAGAAGCTTGAGCAAGTGATTTTTGTAGTAGCAAAAGCACGCCTGTGAAGAAGTCGAGTCGTCACGAGAAGCCACTGTGTGACCAAAGCATCTCGGATCAATCCCAAAGGATCAAGTCACCGTGTGTGATCAAGACTTGCATCCGGACCGATTACCACTTTGTATACCGATCAATACTTAGTGGATTCCTCCAGGAGTTGGAGAAGAGAGGATTAGAATAATTACCCCATCTTCGAACCTCTATAAAAATTTATTGTGTCATTTACATTTCAAAGACTTTAATTTCTCGCACATTACTTTAATATCTCTTTGATAAATTTGTTATCCAATTGATAATCAACAAAGTGCTAAAACCAAGTATTAAAACAAACTTAAACCAAATTCAAGGGTGTTAAGTCTTCCGCTGAAAACATATCACAATCAAGTTAAGTTTTAGTCAAAACAACTGAGTTATTCTATCAGCGGCTCGGTCGAGTGCATTGAGTGGCTAACTCTATTTGATTAACTAACTTATTTGCCCATCAAGGACTCATTTGTGAAGTATTAACTCGAACGTTTTTAAAAGGACTAAATCAAAAAGTTGGTAAGGTTTATTCAACCCCCCTTCTAAACCTTACACTCACACCCTTGGGACCTACGGTGGGGAAGGAGAAATGCTTCATCCCACATAGGAATGAGGCAAAGTTTGCTCACTTTATAAATCCAAAGTTGGACTTATGGCTTTGGGCCCTTGGGGGCACCCAAGTTTTTAAAGGAATGATGACCTACATGCTTAAGGGTTTGGTTCAAAGTACACACGCCCGGTCCAGTCCGAGTCGTGGGTGAGGTTCGCGGGCCTGGGCTTCAAGGCGCTTATTATTTTTGGACCAAAACCTTTAAAATTAATTAATTAAGTTTCCAATCGAAAAGTGTTCGCATTCAAGCATGGGCACACACACTCGGCCCGTGCGTCGATCCAATCGTAAGGTCAACTCGAAACTTTGCCATTTCATTCGCATCCAAGCACGGGCACATGCGCAGGGTCGTGCAGTCAGTCATGTGTCAATGCAAAAGGCTAAATAGATGCACTGTTCATTTTAAACATGTCTTTTGAGCAAAGACATGATATTTCCATACGTGCACTGATGCCTATAAATTAGAACCCCTTGGATGATGAAAAAATATACGAAAAACACAAGATATGAATATTATAATCGGTCTTTTTGCATTACAACATATTGACATTACTTCCGTGCAATGCTTGAAAGTTTCATACACTTCCATTGTTCGTTGTAGTTTCGAGTTTACGAAAGTCTTTGTAAATCGAAATAGAAAAGTCATTGTATCTTAGGGACGAGCGCCTTAACCGTAAGCACTTAGTATAGGGTCATGTTCGCCTCTTACCGAGATCGTATCAAATACAGGCCTCGACTAAGCCAAATAAGTCCAAACACGTGGCCATTTTCGAATGAGTAAACATTCCATATTTACCCAACAATAGCAAGACAAAAACTTATGTATCTATTCAAGACGATGGCTTTAGTTTCGTTCACTACAATGACTATTGTTCCTGCCACAACGAAAAACTGCCAAGTTCTCCGATTTGATTTCAAACACGGCAACATAAGATATTGTACTATCTCACCACTTTGGGTCTATCCCGGTTTCGAAGGAGGACCCTTACCATTGGCGATGAAGAAATGGACAACCAACGAGTATCATTTGTGGATGCTTGGCATAACAACGATTTTGAACGGACTAGACAACACCCTCTACAACGTCTATAGTTCGTTCAAAACATCAAAAGAGTTGTGGGACTCTTTGGAGAAGAAGTACAAAATGGAAGATTGCACAAAGAAATTTATTGTGCGCAAATTTCTCAAGTACAAGATGGTTGACACCAAGACGTTGGTCACCAAGTCCAAGAAATCGATCATACGTCACGACTTAGTGTCGAAAGGATGATTTTTGAACGAGTCCTTTCAAATGGCGTAATAATCGAAAAATTGTCGCCATCTTTGTGGAAGGATTTCAAGAACTACCTCAAGCACAAGCGTAAAGAGATGGGGATTGAGGATCTTATCATTCGGCTTTGGATTGAGGAAGACAATCTGAAAATCAAGTGAAATCTAGTAAGTCTAGAATGGAGGCCAAGGCTAATCTTGTTGAATCGAGCACTAGCAAGAAATGCAAGCATTCCGAGAAAAAGATAAGGAAAGGCCAAGAAATTCAAGGGAATTGCTACAAGCTGTGGCAAGTCAAACCACATGACCAAGAATTGCCGACACACGAAAAAAAGACAATCAAAGTGGCAACCAACAAGCCAATGTGATGGAGGACAAGTCAGTTCCAATCGACATGTCGGAGCTCGATCTCACCGCCGTTGTGTTTGAAGCCAATATGTTGGATAACCCAAGGGAGTGGTGGATAGATACCAGAGCTACTCGTCATATTTGTGCCGACAAGGATATGTTCTCCTCCTACACTGTGATAAATGAAAGGAAGCTTTTAATGGGAAACTCTTCGACTTCCAACATCGTGGGGCTTGGCAAGGTTGTGCTCAAGATGACTTCTAGAAAGAAGCTTACGCTTGTAGATGTGCTGCATGTCCCGGACATCTGCAAGAATTTGGTTTCCAGTCCTTTGCTTAGTAAGGTCGGGTTTAGACTAGTGTTTGAGTCTGACAAGTTTGTAATGACCAAGAATGGTCGGTTTCTTTGTAAAGCTACCTTGATAAGGAGCTTTTAATATATATGTAATGTCATGTTTTTCCGCCAATAGGCGAAGAATAAAACTATTACTTCTGTTTACTTGTTAGATTGTTCTAATTTATGGCATGATAGATTAGGACACGTAAACTTCAACACAATTAAAAGGTTAGTGAATCGGAATTAATACCTATGTTTAAAACCGATTCACAAGAGAAATGCGAGATTTATGTTGAAGCAAAATTGGCCAAAGTACCATTTCATTCGGTAACAAAAAGTACCAAACCTCTCGAGTTAATTCATATAGATGTGTGATTTAAAACTTGTGCAAACTCGAGGTGGGAAAAATTACTTTATGTTTATTGACAATTGCACAAGATATTGCTATGTATATCTTTTGAAAAGAAAAGATGAAGCTTTAGTAGCTTTTAAGACTCATAAGAATGAAGTTGAAAATCAGCTTAATTTGAAAATTAAGATGATTCAAGTGATAGAGGTGGAGAGTATGTTGCTTCATTTGAAAAATTCTCCTCAAAAGCGGGTATAATTCATCAAACGATTGTTCCCTACTCACCTCAATGAAATGGAGTTGCAAAATGCAAAAATTGTACTCTTAATGAGATGATGAATGCGATGTGGATAAGTTCGCTTACCCCAAAACTTGTGGGCGGGAAACCATACTTTACGCAAACTACATTCTTAATAAGATCCACACAACGGTAAAAACGAAACTCCATATGAGTTATGGAAGGGGACGTAAACCATCATATAAATACCTCAAAGTGTAGGGGTGTTTGGCTAAAGTCGAAATACCTAAGTCGAAACAAGTTAGAATCGATCTCAAGATGATCGATTGTGCTTTTATTGGGTATGCCAACAATAGTAATCGCATATCGCGTTTTAGTGCATAAATCGACTATTCCCGATATAAATGAAGGTATGATCATTGAATCAAGGAATGCTATATTCTTCGAGAATATCTTTCCAAATAAAGAAAGGAAAAAAGAATTAAAGTTCGGTAAAACGAACTTATGAAACTGCAAGGTTACCTCAAAGTGATGATGAAGAGGAACCAAGACACACGAGAAAAGGACAAAAGTAGCTAAATCTTTTGGTCTTGATTTTCTAACTTATATGTTAGAAAATGAACCTAGAACTATTCAAAAAGCTTTTGTATAGTCTAGAAGCTCCTCTCTGGAAAAGAAGCTATCAATAATGAGATAGATTCCATAATGCAAAATCACACACTTGGGAGTTAGTTGATCTCCCACCGGGTTGCTAACCTTTGGGATGCAAGTGGATCCTTAAAAGGAAGTATAAAGCAGATGGATCTATAGACAAGTACAAAGACCGTTTGGTAGCAAAAGGGTTCGGACAAAAGGAGGGATATAACTTTTTCGATACATATTCTCTGTTACAAGGATTACATCCATTCATGTTCTCATTGCTATTGCAGCCTTGCATAACCTTGACATACATCAAATGGACGTTAAGACTATCTTCTTGAATGGTGAACTTAAAGAGGAGATCTATATGGAACAACCCAAGGGGTACATTGCACCCGCAAGAGCAAAATGTGTGTAAACTTGTTAAGTCACTTTATGGACTAAAACAAGACTCAAGCAATGGCATGAAAAGTTTAACTTGACTATGAAGTCAAATGGTTTCAAGATCAATGAATGTGACAAGTGTGTCTACATCAAAGGTACTACAAGTGATTACGTCACAAGTATGTCTTTATGTAGATGATATGTTGATTATGGGTAGTAGTCATGATTTAATCATTAATACTAAGAACATGTTAAAGAAGAACTTTGACATGAAAGATATGGGAGTATCTAATATTATATTAGGGATTAAAATCTCTAGAACTTCGGAAGGAATTTTCTTGTTACAATCCCATTATGTCGAAAGCATACTTTGAAAGTTTAATGATTTTGATAGTCATCCGGCTAAAACAATCGTAAATCTAAGTCTACACTTGGACAAGAATAGAGGCGAACAGTTTTCACAATTTGGAATATGCAAGGGTAATTGGCGATCGATGTACTTAACGAATTGTACACGTCCGCATACATTGCATATTTAGTGAGTAAGCTAACTAGGTTCACAAGTAACCCGAGTAAGGACCACTTTGGAAGGTCGTGACAAGGGTACTTAGATATTTAAAGTATACCATGAACTATGGAATAGTTTTTACGAGATATCCAAAGAAGTATTAGAAGGGTATTGTGATGCCAATTGGATATCGAGACACAAAAAGACTCCAAGTCCACAAGTGGATATGTTTTCACAATAGGTGGAGGAGCGGTGTCGTGGAAGTCTTCTAAGAAAACATGCATAGCTCGACCACGAAGAATGAGTTCATTGCTTTAGATAAAGTGAAGAAGAAGCATAATGGCTTAGAAACTTCTTAGAGGATATTCCTTGTTGGAATAAGACTATGTCTCTTTGTTTTGATACATTGTGATAGTCAATCAACAATTAGAAGGGCACAAAGTAGTATATATAATGGTAAGTCTGACATATACGTCGAAGACACAATACTATTAGGCAGTTGATTTTGAATGGGGTTATTTGATTGACTACATGAAGTCAAAGAAAAAACCTTGTGGATCGTTTACAAAAGGCATAAATCGAGATCAATTGTATAAATTATTAAGGAGAATGGGTTTAAAATCCACAAACTAAAGAATGTTCATAGCGGTAACCGAACCTTGTGAATTGGAGATCCCAAAACCTTGGTTCAATGGGACAACTAAGTTATGAATGTTCAACGAACACTTGGAAAATGTGTTAGCTCATTCGAAACTTCCAAGTGAATGAAAACATGCTTGAATGTGGTGAGATTAAGTTTAAGACTTTTAATGATTCCTATACCAAAAGGTGGAGTATGGCGGGATACTCTTCAATAGGAGATCACCTATATAAAGTGAGAAGTAATGGCCGCTTCAAAGAAATGCTTATGAATCTAAGATATGGTCCAGTATTTAAATGGACACAACATGAGAACAACAAGTGTTAGAATTGTTATTGTGTAAGTATTGTTGTCTCGGTTTACACAAACGGCTGAGTAGTTCAAGAGATCACGTCATTAAGTTGCTAGTAAATCCGATAGTATTTTAATAAGGAAGGTTCAAAGCCATAAGCTACCTATCCCGATGCAATAATAGTTCGCGAGACTTTCAAGTTTAATCGCATACACGCATGCATTAATTTTATTCATGTGGGGATTGTTGGAATTGTTTGGTAAAATGGGTGTTGACCCGATTTTGACAAAATATTAAGTGGTTTCCATTAGTGAAAAATAAAATTAAATTATGTGTAAAAATTCTACTAAGAGAGTAGATGAGAATATCATTTGGAATTTCTTAAAACCAATTCCAGGTGAAGTGAGAAATTAATGCTAGAAGATAGCCACTTAAAACTAGAATATGGTATGGGAAATGGAAAATGTGGGGAAGGAGAATGCTCCCACATAGGAAGACAAGGCAAAGTTTGCTCACTTTATAAATCCCAAGTTAGACTATGAGTTTGGGCCCTGGGGGCACTCAAGTTTTTAAAGGGTGAGGACCTACATGCTTGTGGATTTGGTTCAAGCAGCACACGTCGCGGCGCGTCGGCCGGGCTCGGCCGGGCCGGGTCCGGGTCGCGGGCCTGGGTTTGGGTTTGGGCTTCTAGGCCCTTATTATTTTTGGACCAAAAACCTTTAAAATTATTTAATTAATTAATTAAGTTTCCAAGCGCAAAGTGTTCGCATTCAACATGAGCACACGCATGGCCCGTGTGTCCGTAGTGTGTCAAGTCGAAACTTTGTCATTTCGTTTGCATCAAGCACGGAGCACACGGCCGCGGTGCCGCGTGTCAATGCGTGTGTCAATGCGAAGGTGAGCGGATGCCCATGTTCATTGTAAACATGTCTTTTCGAAGTCAAAAGACATGATATTTCCATACGGGCACGGGATGCCTATAAATTAGACCCTTGTAGATGAAAAAACATACGAAAAACACAAGATATCAATATTATAATCGGTCATTGCATTCAAAGATATTGACATTACTTAGTTCAAAGCTTGAAGGTTTTATACACTTCCGTTGTTTTTGTAGTTTCGAGTTTACGAGTCTTCAGAATTCGAAATAGAAAAGTCATTGTATCTTAGGGACGAGCGCGGAACCGTAAACACTTAGTATACGGGGCGTGTTAGTCTTACATAGACTATATCGAATACAGGCCTCGACTAAGCCAAATACATCTAAACACATAGCCATTTTCTCAAACAATAAACCTTCCATATTTACCCAATACTTGGGACATTGTCGAGAACCTCTAATGATTTGTTTGAATTATAGGCGGGGAACGCCCATCTCACGAATTGATTTTTATGAATATTGCAACTTTGATATGAAAAATAAACTCATATTGAAGTAAATAAAAATGCGAAATTTTATTGTATGAATCTTGTGAATCATGAAGTACATGTTTATATACAATTGAGAGTTTAATCACAACATTGATTGCGATCTATCCCTAATATATATTGCAACTTGTTGAAATTAAAGAATCCATAAATATTGAGAGAGAAAATAAAGACTTGTATTGGATGATGCAAAATCAAAAGTTAATTACAAAATAGAGAAATAGAGACTTATATAGCGACTAGAAAACCTAACAATAAAAAAGACTAATCTAAATAAGAAATCCTAATATTAAAACTTTGAGCGAGTCTCTTTTGAGACCGTCTAATGGATCTATATTTATGAGACGGATATACCCAGCCCAAACCCGGGTTCATACCCAACCCATTCCCCAAAAAAAAAAAAAAACCCGCTGGCGCTTTTCGCCGACAAACCCAATAGTAGCATTGTCTTGTTTGGATACATAGGAAATACAAGTCGTCGGCAACCACGTAAACACAACAACTCAAAATAATTTGTTATGGATAAAAGGTATAATATGATGGTTCCAAAGACAATCATCCATTAATATGCGAAGAAAAAAAAAACTATTCTTTGTTCCAAGATGAGTTTTCATACTAATCCCCAATAAACTTTTATGAGATTTAAATCAGAATAATACTAACTAACCTCTCTAATTCAGTTTTCAAATAATTAGAAGTTATAAATTATAAAATCTTTTAGAATCTTGGTGAGATAAAGCTTCATAAATCACATCTTAATTCTGTGGTCATCATTTGATATTAAAATGTGATAAAAAGTGATACTTTTAACCCAAAAATTAATACCTTTTAAACAAAAAGAGATACTTTAATAAGATGATACTTCTGCAATTTTATATTTTTTCATAATTATTTATAATATAAAGTGATACTTTTAACTAAAACATCGATACTTTTTCGACACAAAGTAATACTTTAATTAGGTAATACTTACGCAATTTTTTGTTCTTACTTTCATAAAATTTTGAAACAAAAGTGATACTTTTAACCAAAAAATCGATACCATTTGGATAAAAAATAATACTTTAATAAGATGATACTTCTGCAATTTTATATTCTTTCATAATCATTTATAATAGAAAATGATAATTTTAATTCAAAAATCGATACTTTTCACCAGAAAGTGATACTTTAATTAGTTAATACTTCTGCAATTTTATGTTCTTACTTTCATAAATATTTTGAAACAAAAAAATGGTACTTTAAACCCAAAAATCGATACTTTTGAACAAAAAATGATACTTTAATAAGATGGTGCTTCTGTAATTTTATGTTCTTTCATAATCATTTATAATAAAAGTGGTAATTTTTATCCAAAAACCGATACTTTGTGAACAAAAAGTGATATTTTCAATCAATGGTTCTCTTTATATCCGATAACATACAACAAAACATACTACTTGGAATACAAGTCGTGCTTACAATATAACATACATCATTTTACCCCTTTTTGTAACTTTGAAAACACACATGATAATAGTGACGGAGAGGGGAAATGTATAAGAGCATTTGTAGGAGATGGCGCGGAGAGCTTCAACTTGCCGTAGTACACATGCATACAAGGAAGGTCGGACCATACGTCGCTTCAAGGCTATTATAATTTGTTGCCCCAAATTATTAAAAATACGATAACTGAACAATCATTTGTAATTGATGTTACAACACCGTTTTTGACATCGGTATTTACGCACATCGGAAAGTAAAAAGCACAATGATAGTAACGTGGTTCGAGATTAACCAATCCTACCCCACAATGCCACGCCTGAGCGAAAAATAATTCCACTAATAATAAAGGTTACAAGAGTAGAATAATTGGACTTAACAATTTAAAGACTCTCTCTTTGAATCATCGCCGTTCTTGAACTCCTCTATTTTCGCCGAAATTATTCTTCCAATAATCCGCCGATGAACCCTTCACCTGTTGGACACCTCCAAATAGCGGATCGTCTTTGTCAGAAGACTCACTTTCTTCCTCCCGAAGAATTTATACGCGCACGTAGAAACACGAAGATGATCTATAAACTCATAAAATAAATCTCTTAAAGCTCCCAAATATGACTCTTGAATATTTTCTCGTTATAAAAAATGAATAAAAACACTCTGAAGCTTATGTATATATAAGACTACAAATGGTCTAATCTATACCAATTCCTATACCAATTAGAACTCCTAAACCAAATAGATTCTTCCTTTTCTTTAATATTTCGAATTCCACATCTCGATTGCATGTTGAGACTAGAGTCCGCCAAATTGAACTTCTATTCAATTTAGAGTTGTAAATCCAAGAGTATCTCCAACTTTTGATTAAAACCCGCACATCACAAACAAACAAATAACATAATATATATGACAAATAATGCCAACATAAAAACGTGGACTTAAAACATTATGTCCACAAATTTGACTTAACATTCTCCCCCTTTGGCATTTTTGTCAAAACTATAATCAACACAAGATTCTGGCTCCGCCTCAATATTAAAGTATATAACTCCCCCTCAATCAAATAGTATCATTCACAATTAAAAAATGCATAGCTCCCCCTCAATCAAATACTCCACACACTTACTCCCCTTTTTGGAAAAAATGGCTAAAAGTACATAAGATTTTCTTAAATTCGTTTAATCAACTCAAGGGGTTCACCAACCACTTTTGCAAGGTTTCACAAAATTTCGAGATATGGAGAGTTGGACAATGGAAAAATTGAACCTCGTTTCTCCTTTGAACGTCACTAGCCTTCATATTTTCCAGGCGGAGAGAGAGAATAAGAAAAAATAAACAATTTTTTTATGCCTAATGCATGAATGCAAATCACATACAAGTTATGCACACAAAAATAAACATATCAATTTTTATTAGGTGGATTTCAAAGAAATCAAATATCGACCAACAATCCAAAATTTCCTAATAAATCTTACAAGCCAAAGTCTCCGTAATCTTTCAATTCTCTTGTTTTTTTTTTTTTGCTAGGACGTTTGAGACATTCTTCCACTAGGTTTAAATTTTGAATTTCCTTTCAAAAACTCCTGGGTGGTTTCCCATACTCATCTTTGTCTTTGTCAGTTTTACGTAAAAGGCAAACATGGGGCTCATGAATGCTCCTAGTTACTAAGTAGCAACAAATAGAGGAGTATAACCTCGATTAATCCTTTTTTTCATTCTCATATTTGTACCGCCGTTTTACGTAAGAGACAAACATGGAGCTCATGAATGCTCCTAGTTACTAAGCAGCAACAACTAGAGGAATATAACCTCAATTGATCCTTTATATATATATGTGAAGCAATATTGAAATCATCAAGATTCTAAGGCTAGATAGTTAAATTAAGTCATTTCAGATAGAGGTCAAGAAAAAGATTTCAAGGAAATCCAAATTAATATATTACCATGATGCAGCATGTCTAATGCAATCCTAAATGATGCGCAAAAAATAAAATAGAACCTATCAAACTACACGAATGCAATACAACACACATCACATAATGCAAATATCCAACAACTTTCTTAAAGAAATAAATCTTTCTGCCTCTAAGGCCTTAGTTAATAAGTCAGTCATTTTGTTCTCAGTCGAAACATGCTCAATTAATACTGTTCCACTCTCAACAAATTTTCTAATAAAGTGATTCCATGCATCAATGTGTTTTGCCCAAGAGAGATGTGTTGAATTTTTGGAAATATTATATGCACTGAACCCATCACAAATCACATTCACATATTTTTGAGGTTTTCCATAAGAAAAATTCACACACTTCAAAGAAAGTAGAGAGGCATAATTGGATGAAGATATGATATTGTTATCAAGTAAGAGACACTTCCCTGGAGTACTTCTGTAATGATCAATTTCTCTGGTCCGAATAACATATCTATCATTTTTTGGATTTTCTGGCAGTTTCAGGTTCGATGTCGGACAGTCATGTTGCAACATGAGTTGCGACATGGAATTTTTCTTATGCTTCGATACTTCCACAACAGAACATGTATCCTCAAACTTCATTAACTGCTCAATTTCATGGATAATATAATTGGTCCCTTCCAAACTCGTGTTG
Organism: Rehmannia glutinosa; assembly: GCA_016081115.2. Lineage (NCBI taxonomy): Eukaryota > Viridiplantae > Streptophyta > Magnoliopsida > Lamiales > Orobanchaceae > Rehmannia > Rehmannia glutinosa. The sequence goes on along the minus strand of CM071934.1, from coordinate 32,758,146 downwards.
CGACATGAGTTGTGGTGTTCCAACCTATAACAGTTATTAGGACATCTCTTTCCTTGCAAAACACACTTGTTAGTTTTGTCAAAAACTTCACATGAATCTTTTGTAAATCGGACAAAGAGATTTTGATCACATAATTGACTAATACTAATCAAATTTGCATTCAAACCATCAATGAATAACACATTTTCAAGTCTAGGTAAGCCATTATTATTAAGAGTGCCTATTCCCATAATCTTCCTTTTGCCCCATCCCCAAAAATCACAAAACCTTCATCTAATTTTTGAAAATTAGACAAGTTATTCATATCAAAATTCATGTGCCTAGAACAACCACTATCAAAGTACCATGAAGGACTTGTGCATGCTTTTATGGATTTGTTCACAAAGTTACATCCGAGATCGACTTCCTTATCCATACTCTACGAGGAAAATTATTTTTGAAATTACTTTTAACCCTAAGTGTTCGTCTAGAGCAACCGGGGCCATGTTGGAAATTTCGAAAATGATTTTTGAACATGCTTACCATACCAAATATCATCATGCAATTTGTAACAATTAGGACGAATGCGACCAACAACAAAGTGCAATAATGACAATTAGAACAAACCTTTTACACTTTGGTTGTTGAACAATAAAATTCTTACTAGATTGTGGAATCGAGGATTTGAATTTGCACCTTTAATGAATTGAATATCATCTTTTGGATCCCTTTTTGAGTTGGAGCTTTCACCAATATAACCAAAGCCTTGATGATTTCCTCCCAATTTACCAATTGAGAGGATCTCATTAAGCTTGGTTTTACCAATGTTCATCTTAGATAAAGAAGTCTTAGCATCTTTTAATTCGGCCAAAGTGTCTTCAAGTATCTTGTCTTTTCCGCAACTGTTCCCTGCAGTGTTGGACCTCATGTTCCAACATCGCATTCCGACATGAAAGTTCAGTAATCCTTTCTTCAAGGGACTTGTTCGTACAACGAATCTCAATGAATTTTTCAAACATATGCTTGTACATAACTTGACCTCCTCTTCACTAGGAACATCATTCTTTGCTATAATCGAATATGAATCAATCAGTTCATCAATACTTGATTTCTTATTACCTTTTGATGCAAGAATCGAACTTTCATCAATTTTTATTGGTGTCGAACGGATGTTGCAACATGACTTGTGACATGGCATTTTCCAGAAAAATCGGCATGCTCGTGATCCGGAATCGTGATGAGTGCAACATGATTGCTCACGCTTCTTTTCATCTTGTGAACCTCTCGATTCTACATCACTCCATGTGGTGTTTAAGGGTGTTGGCACATTCGGCTTGTATGTGACCATATCCTTGACATTCCCTACATTGGATTCGCTTGTTTTTCCGCTAACACTTGAAGAAGAAGGATTAGAAGCACTTTTATTATTAAGAAAATTTGAATTCTTACGATTTAGATTTTTGATTTTCTTCCATCCACTTCAAGAATTTTCCGAAGTTCTCTTCAAGAAAATTTATCGCATCGACCATGTCGAAAACCTCCGATGTTGCAACATCACTTGCAACATCGTCATCTGCAGTCAATCCCTATGTCTTCCGGCGCTTGTTTTGACAATGATTCATCTCGAATGTTTGAAGAGACCCCATGAGTTCATCAAGACGCATTTGAGTAATGTCTTTGGCTTCTTCAATTGTTGTCACCTTACTTGAGAATCTCTATGGCAATGATCTAAGTGTTTTCTTTACCAACTTTGTATCGAATATTTCTCACCTAGAGCATAAGATTCGTTTGCGATGTCACAAAGTTTGGCATTGAAATCGCAATAGTTTCATCTTCCTCCATTCTAAGAATCTCAAATTGAGTTGCAAGCATCCCGGAGTTTAGAAAGTCTAACTTGAAAGCAGTTCCTTCATGTGCAACCTCGAATATATCCCAAGCTTCTTTGGCGTTTCATAGTTTGTAATAAGCTTGAATTGATTGCGTCAACAGCCACCGAAAATCGCATTCAAGGCTTTGGAGTTGGCATGAACCAATTCGATCTCATTAGTCGTCCAAAGTGATCTCACCTTTGGGGAGTTTCCTTCTTCTCGTTTTTCATAGTTGGATGTTCCCATCCATTCACAATCGATTCCCATGCCTTTTCATCCATAGATTTGATAAAGGCACGATACAAGCTTTCAAAGAAGAGAAATTTGAACCTTCTAATAACGGTGGGCGGACAACCGAACCTCCTTCGCAAATAATGGCAACAATTTAATCCAAGATCAAAACCAATTATATCCGGTAACCCGCTCCGATACCACTTGTTATAATTTGTTGCCCCAAATTATTAAATAATTCAAGAACTCGAACAACGGATGTTATAATTGATGTTACAATACCATTTTTAGCACCGGTATTTCTTCACAAATGAAAAGTAAAAACACAATTATATTAACGTGGTTCGATTAACCAATCCTATCCCACGAGGCCACGCCCATAGAAAAATAATTCCACTAATAATAAAGGTTACAGAGTACAATAATTGGACTTAAACAATTTAAAGACTCCCTCTTTGAATCGTCGTCGTTCTTGAACTCCCTTTATTTTCGCCAAATTATTCTTCCAATAATCCGCTTTGATGAACTTCCTTCACCGATAGACGCTCCAAATAGCGATCGTCTTCGTCCCAAAGACTCGCCTTCTTCCTAGAAGAATGTATACGCGCACGTAGAAACACGAAGATGATCTATAAACTCATAAAATAAATCTCTTAAAGCTCCCAAATATGTCTCATTGAGAATATTTTCGTTATAAAAAATGAATAAAAACACTCTGAAGCTTATGTATATATAAGACTACAAACGTTCTAATCTATACCAATTTCTATACCAATTAGAACTCCTAAACCAAATAGGATTCTTCCTTTTTCTTTAATATTTCGAATTCCACATCCCGATTTGCATGTTGAGACTAGGAGTCCGCCAAATTAAACTTCTATTCAATTTAGAGTTGTAAATCCAAGAGTATCTCCAACTTTTGATTAAAACCGCACATCACAAACAAACCAATAACATAATATATATGACAAATAATGCCAACATAAAAAACGTGGACTTAAAACATTATGTCCACAAATTTGGACTTAACAAAAGCGATCGTCAATTTCCACGCGAGAGCTTCGAGAGCCCCAATTACTTGTCTACCCTCCACCAGCCGAGCACTCGCCGCCGAGGCCGCACTTATCTCCCTTTTTCGGGCGCGCCTCCCACTCGATCACCGCCGCATCCTCATAAGCTCTCTGTTTTTTGTTTTCCCCCGTCGCCATGCCATTTTTTCCGATCTTTGAATCTAGATTAATTAATTTTTACGTTAAACATTATTTTGGGTAATAAAGCGCAGAAAAATTGAAGAAACCAAACTGTGAAATGAAAGAAATGGAAGAAAAAGGGGGGAAAATCACAAAAAAAAAAGGGAAAAAAAACTGGAAAAAAATCAACGAAGAGAGAGATGAGAAGTCGGAAGAGAAAAGAGAGAAGAGAGAGAAAAATCAACAAGATTTGGGTAACAAGGTAACTTCAACGGGTATGGGTATTTGGGGCTTCGGTTCACGGATCTAAACCGTGAGACGGTCTCATATAAGTTTTGTGTAAAACTTCATATTTTAACAACTTAACTAAGTTGTAACTAACTTAACTAAGTTTTATCAACTTGGTTGTTATCTTAATTTTTTGTTTAAAGAGGTTGTTATCTTGATCAGTTGATATAGAGTTTTAACAATTTACCGGTAAGAAATTCTTGTAGAGAATAGGGGATACCAATAACTAGATATCTTAGAAAATTCGAACTTCAACGCAATTATCCTTTCAAAGTTGATGACATATTCCATGTTTGAATTAGCAAACAATGTACTTTTCTACAATAACATCACTAATGATGGCAACAACAATAATACGTTCATTTATTAATGGGATAGTTACAAACCCCCCAATGTTTGGATTATAATTACAAATAAATCTAGAAATATTTTAAAATTACAAAATACTCTCACGGGTTTGATTTTATATTAAATTTAAGGGGGTAAACGTAATACTTTTATAAATGTTAGGAGGATTTTTAAAATAATTTTTGTTTATGAAGTGAAAAATATAAGACGAAATCAAACCACAATGGGTATTTTGCAATTTTCATGAATCTCTAGATTTTTTTGTTATTAGATCGAACGTCAAGGGCTCTTGTAATTATCCCTTTATTAAAAGGTATCTTGCATTTAATGAATTGAATCACTCGAATCGAAGAATCAACAATATTCTTGTTTTTTTTTTTTGAAAAAAAAACAATATTCTTATATTGTAAAAATGCTATTAAGTAAACACAAAAACGTATGGACAAAGCTCATATGATCTTTGGAAAAGTGGGATTAAATGGGTAGGAAATGATGAATTAAACAAAGGAAAAGGACACAAATATCCGATTTTGGAGACCCAATACAAAGAAAATGCCCACCCGGCAGGATGTTTCACAAAAATGCCCGATTTGGCCAAATTGTTCCCAAATATACCCAACTCAAACAGATTCCGGACAAAACTACCCAATCTTCAGCATCTTCGATGAATTGCAGCGTTTCCCCTCCAAAAATCACGGTGCTGATCACAGCAGGATCTCTGATCAAAAATACAATCCCAGAATACTAACGAAAAACAGAGGAAAGGCACAGATTCGAGGAAACACAGATCGAAGGGAAAAAAAACTGCTGTTAGAGATCACAATTCAAGATCAATATCGAGGAAGAAGAAGACCAAAACAGGTAAAAAAACGCGATTTGTTTATCTTGTTCTGAAAATACCTTATTTAGATATATTTCATGATTTTACAGATTGAAATTTAGGATTCAATGTGTATTGACTGAGATTGACATTGAATTGAACCAGTAATTTTGCATGCATATCCAAAAACCTGGAAGTTGTAAGCTTCAAAATACTTATTTAGTTCGAATTATGATCCAAAATCCTACAAACATTGCTTCTCGTGATTATTTAAGAATAAAACGTGTCAATCTGGAAAAAACTGAATGCAGTACATTACGTGATTGTTTCACATATGTTTCTTTCTTGTTTCACATATGTTTCTTTTATGTTTCACAATTGTTTCGTTCGCCTTGCTTCTTGACATACATAAACATTGTTTCATTCATGTTTCGTTTATGTTTCACTTAGCCGACTATTCATCGAAATCCACAGATTAGATGGAGCAAATCCCAGCTATAGTATACCACAATGGACAATGGGGAGAAAATGGAGAGTACAGAACTTTGAGATAACAGAATACTCATTCCACAGGCAAGCACATTCAAAGACACTAAGGGGGATCTTAGAACAACAAATTCAATACAAGAAAGATATGGAAGATATGCAGATTAGATATAAATTTGAGAGACTCGCCACCATTGAAAATAGAAAGTGATTACAATCTCAAATTCTACCTGGAAGTGAAAAGCAAAAGAAACGGTGGATGAAGTTCCCTTTGTGCATAGATATAGTAAGAAACGAACCGAGCTTGAAATAACAACACAACAAAATGTAACAGAAGGAACCAAAGATCATACATGTTTCAACAAATGTCATTTGTTTCTTTGTTGTTTCATACATGTTTCATTTATGTTTCTTATATGTTTCACTTAGCCAATTTTTCATTGCATTCTACAATTGCATGGTGAAAATCTCGGTTGTGGTATGCCACAATGGACAATGGGAAGAAAATAGAGACTATACCAACTTTGAGATAACAAGAATAATGATTCCAATGTACCCTAAAAGAAATCTTGGAACAACAAATTCAATTCAGAAAATTTGAGCTTAATTGTCCATCATCGGGCTACGAGAAATGGACACGACTCCACTGTCGGACCAAAAATACTTTGTATTGACTTTCAACATCGTAGAATTATTGAATGCATCAACTATAGCGGTGAAAGACCTACTAGTAACAACTTTGCTACAAAGACGTGAGATCTTAGTTCAAGATTACGATGTAGACTTACATTGACAATTCTCTAAAACTACTAGTAAAATTACAAGATTTGGCATGCTCAACTCGCGATTCTCGATGCATATGATCTTCTTAATCATGTTCTTGGAGTTTCTTCCGTCCCCAAATGTTGCTCACTAATTGGATGGAACTTCCTTTTGAATCCTTATTTTGATCGAATTAAATGATAAACATCTTTGCATCTGTCTTTTTTCCTCGATCACCTCTCCAAAGTTGCCTCATGTAATTTTTCTTACTATTACGATCGAGATCGGCATGCTTTGAAACTGCGATGTCATTCTCTTTCTCGCACACATGTTTACCAACTCAAGATGCAATCGCTTACTCGAATAAAGGTTCTAAATCAATGTAATCATATTTGGATTAGGTAAAACTTCTTTCTTATGTAAATGAAATCAGTAAAACATATCACATGAACTAAAAAGTCAAGAGTATATGGGGAAAAACTACAAAGATTTCTCTAAATTTAAAAGCAATTTACTACAAACTTTTATCACATGATCCCCTGTTTCACAATTGTTTCTTACATGTTTCATTTATGTTTCTTACATGTTTCAACTGATTATCATCATCATTAAGATTTACGTAACAACAATTCTCTAAAATCATTAGGAAATGGAGGTAGAAACTCAATGTCGTTGTCATCGTCATCACCATTTTACGACTTCAACTTAGCATGATTGTGAAGCGAGACATCGAAGTCTTGCTTGTTTATTCTCTATCTTGAACGCTTCAACGTCCATAACCTTCCCAACAACGACATAACAAGCAACAAAAATCCCACATTCACTACAAAAGAAATAAAAAAAAATACACAATGATAGATAACACAACAAATCAAAAACAATAAAAAAGAACAAATATATGGAAAATACATAAAAGAACAAAAGAAACATAAAAGAAACAACTTCAAAAAACAACATCGAAACAAACGAAAAAACTTCAAATCACAAAATAATAAAAAACACGAGAAAATTGGGTTCACCTCCACCGCCGTAATTAAACCTCTTCCCGCCACCACCCCGAGGACCACGTTCAAATTCAAATCACCGAACCACTTTTTCATGTCCACCAACACTCTCCTCGATTCGTCCTTCTTCTCCTTCCTTCCGAGCTTATAAAGCTCGCCAATAGACACAAAAAGGAGCAAAGTCGAACATGGCAAAGTCGTGGCTCAAGTGTTTGGCGGCTCGTAATCTCGAGACGGGACGAAACGGCGACATCGCAGGTGGTGAACAATTCTTTGGCTAATTCACTTTGCTCACCACCAGGGCTCAACGACGCCGAGCGGATCATGAAAATTGGGCCGTATTTACCGCTGGGAAGCTAGGTTTATGTGAGGAAGTTCGGCGGAGGAGTCGCAGGCATGAGGTGGAGGTGGCTGTAAAAGTCGTGCGCCCGACCGGGTGGCGTTACTGGGTTTTTGGCTTAGCCGATCTTGACCGAGTAATATGTAATAGAGGAAGAAGAAAGCAATGGTTGCATAGATGGAAGAGCCGAAATATTCCATGATTAGGTATTGATGGATTCTATGGAAATGAAAGAAATTGAATGAGGGTAAAAAAGCGAAAGGAAAAGTAATAGGGTGGGTATATTTGTGAAGTCCAGAGGGTTGGGTAGATTTGTGATAGGTGGGTATTTTTGTCTTTTTTTTTTTAAAAATCGGGGTATTTTATGTAATTTCCTCTTAAACAAATACCAATTCTGTCTATTAATGGAAGCATTGGTCTCGTATAGGGGTGTTCTGAGTTGGTTAACCGACGAACCAAACCGAAAACCGACAACAATCGGTTGACAAACCGAACCGAAAAAAATTCGGTTCGGTTTTCGGTTTATCAAATTTTAAAATTTCGGTTTCGGTTCGGTTTCGGTTTTAAGGTTGCTAATTAACCGAACCAAAACCGAACTTCCTTTTTAATTTTTTTATATTAGTTGTACACGTTTTCTCGCTAAAACATAAAAATATTAGTTTTGGACCGAGGCATAAAATTCTTCTTGAATGAGGTATGAATTTACGAGGAAGTTGAGACGACTCGAGAAAGAAGAGGAAGCGGTCTAATTGTCCATGAAAGAAAATTATTGTTGCCGTATGTCCGCATCTCTCTTGATTCCACACTATCCCACATATCTTCTCTTCCTTTTGCCTTCATAACCCGTTCGCTTTTCTTCTATAAGTTCAATTATTGATTTATACATGAGGTATATTGAATCCCCCAAATTAAAAACCCTAGCCATTGCTTCAAATTTTTATTTTAACACATCGAAAATTAGTGTTGTGAGAAAAGAAGATAAGCCCATTCACTTTGTTTAATATTGAAATTTTAGCAAATCCATTTTTTTTATTTCTTATAAAATTTCGGTTTGACGAAAAACCGAAAGGAAAACCGAGAAAATTTCGGTTTTGACCGAACCGAATGTTAAAATACGGTTCGGTTTTGTTTTGATATTCGACCAACCGAATTTTGGTTAACCGAAATTTCGGTTGATTCGGTTGGTTTGACCGAATGAACACCCTAGTCTCGTATGTTTTTCTTTTTAAATCTCTACTTTATGTTTTACAATATTAATAAAATAGAAATGAGTTAGCATCTATCGGACGGTCAACGGATCTAAGTCCATTGGGACCGATCACAACACCCGACCCGAATCTAAAAAAAAAAAAGAAAAACCATCGATTTTTCTCTCTAGCTCGAAGGAGGTGACTTCACATATTGGGGAGCTTTCTATCTTAGCGATTCTTGCGCTCAAGAAGGAAGACAAAAACCAGTTGTGTGCTTGCCACCGTAAAATATAGCGATCTAATGTATAAGTCTTGAATTACAAAGAACATCCATCATCCATGTGAGTATTCAGGAGCTAAATTCATCTCGCCGTCTTTTTCTCTGTGATTGAGCGTCAAAAGACACAACCATATGGAAATGGTCAGGGCCCGAGAGAAAGTGATTATCACTTGAGGTTGAAAATTGAAATGTTATGGCGAGAATAGGCTTTTTGGTTTGAATGGTTTAAATTGATTTAGCAATTATTCTTTGAAAACCGTCATCAATCGCAGGAGAAAGACGTTCGGTTGGAGCATGCTAGGGTTTTTTTTTCTGAACTTCCTTTTGCGGTAGGAGAGTATTTGAAGCGAAACACTAAATGATACAAGTATTAATATCGCCTAAATTTTATGGAGAAATACTAATACATTTTATAAGAAAATCTAATACTTTGCATGAGCACTACTAAAATACTCTAGAAAATTACTAATACTTTTTGAAAAACTACTAATACTTTTCGATGGACAACTAATATATTTCGGGAGTATATTCATGAGAAATACTAAAATACTTTTAGGGGAACTACTAATACATTTCAAAATAAGCGCTAATACTTTTAGAAGGACGGCTAATACTTTTCGGAAGGAATTTGTTAATACATTTGGAGAAAAATTTAATTATATTCGGAAACTACTAATAGATTTCGGAAGAAGCGCTAATACATTTTAGAAGGACGGCTAATACTTTTCAGGATTTTGTTAATACATTTCGGGAGAAAAATTTAATTATATTCAAGTAACTACTAATACTTTTTGAGGGATGCTAATATATTTTGGGAGTATATTCGGGAAAATACTAAAAAACTCTTTAGGGAACTACTAATACATTTGGTAAGAACTCTTTAGGAAAATACTAAAAACTCTTGAGGACGGCTAATACTTTCCCGGATGATTAATACATTTCGGGAGAAAAATTTAATTATATTCAAGGAACTACTAATATTTTTCGAGGAACTACTAATACTTTTTGAGGATTTGCTAATACATTTTGGGAGTATATTCGGGAAAATACTAAAAACTCTTTAGAGAACTACTAATAAATTTTAAGAATCGCTAATACTTTTTAGAAGGACGATTAATACTTTTTAGAAGTATTAATACCGATGGTCCCTAAAAATTACTTAACACCACTTTGCTAATATTACGGAAATGCCACCGGATCGCGTGTCGGATGTTTAACAGGTCAGACCCTTTAGATGGTCCGATAGGAGTTTTGTGAATAGAAATATGATTATTTGATATGTTTCAAGCGAAAACAACTCATTTCTAAATCTATATTTTTCTAAGAATTTCGCTATTCACTTATCCCATAATTTTATAACATATTCTTAAACCTATTCCCTCTATTGTCATTCAAATTTCAATCACATCCACATAATCACATCATCATCTCCCACATTCTCAATTAGCACAACTCAATAAAATCTGAAAAGATACTTTTCAAAATGCTTCCAAACATATTTTCAATTCTCATGCAAAAGGCAATACATCCCAAAAATCTCAATGGAAATACTAAAAAAAAATCTCAATAAAAACATGACCATACCAGGCCATTGTTTTCAATGTGCCAACAGAGTAATGTCCCTTCAGAGATAAATTGTAACTATTTACGTATATTTTGTATAAATTTTAGGTTTGAGTTTACCTATGATGTCCACATTTTACTAAATCAGAGCATTCAATAATTTATAAGTCCACATTATTTTAATTATTCTCAAACTGACTCTTTATTTGCTCATAATAAATTTGAAAAACCATGTTCAGGTTATAATAAAGATAAACTAATGTTAATTATAGACACAAACTTAACTTTCTTTTAAAAGAGAAGCTCCTAAAGAAAAGAAAAGAAAAGAAAAGAATACATGGGAAAAGATGGGTAAATGTGATCAACTTAAAAGGGAAGAATTTTTTACCATGCCAACAACTGGTAATCTAATTCATTATTTTTGAGGGAGGTAACTTGACAAAATTGCATCAGCTCTTCAAAAACTAAGATACACAAAGTAACAGAAGAGAGAAAAATAAATAAATAAATTGAGCAATTGGTACTTCCTTGCAGTCTTATATACAGATTTTCCTGCTCACTATTAAAAATAAAAAATTTGTATAGAATAGAAAGTAAGTAATTTTGTGTATTCATCAACTTAATGACCTTCAAGACTGCCAGAAAACAGTAGGGTCAGTGCTGTATAATGTCTTGTCCTGAACCTCAAGGTTAGCAACATGACAATCGATGAGCCGCGCTTGAACAATTTTACACAGAATAAGTCCACAAGGCAGCATCCACCAACCACTTTCATCCCTGCACATATCATCACCACCATATATATGCACAAATCAAATTTCACCTTACACAAACCTAGGGCCATTTTAGAGGACATTCCAACTTAATGGTTATTGACATAAAAACATAAAAGCTTCTTACATGCTAAAATTCCAGGTCTGAAAGTTTGGATGTCTTTTATTTGATGATGATTGAGTCTTGAAATGAACTACTCCGCATATAAAGGCAACGACCTGTTAAAGTATATTAACAGAATAAGATAATCATAGTTCAAATAAGCATCTTTGAGGCCCCATCGCCCCCCTTAATATCGTACTGTACAGTTAAAACACGGAATTTTTTTCTGAAAATGGACCGCCAAACACAAAGTACACCCTTTCTGCAAATGTATTTTTTAACAGACAATACATTGTCTTAGATTTTTCTTCTTAAGATCAGCAGCTACTCATCAACTTCATTTCCCTGGCCACTTATTAACATCCAGTATTCATATGAAGGCCACCAAACATTTTATAATATACTACTATCAAAATAGTAGTTAATTGCTAATTGACAATTCTTGAAATACATGCACAGTATTGCCTAAATTTCTGTATAACTGTTCTGGAAATGCTGCAAAATACAATCCTTTTATGGTGCAAACTCAAATAGGCAAAAGCAGCCAATTTCCCATTAAAGAAAAGCTTCACAAGATTTGTGTTGCTTATTTTGCTGTCTCACCCCTCATACTTTTCTTCATCATATTTATTCAAAAATAAAAATAAAAATAAATAAACAAAGAAAGAAAAAAGGAAAAGTTAACACACGCGAGGCATATAAAAGGAACCAAAAGACTACCTCCGCTGGCCTGTTCGCGGTACATAGTTCAACCCATGATCATATAAAGTAGAAGAAACAAAAGTCCCAATATTTTCCACTAGCATCTGATTTTCATAAGATGGATACTTTATTTGAATTTTTGGGTGCCTTATTATTCCTGTACAAGCAGTACTACCCAGTACCACTTGATTTGCTACATGGCTATGAACAATGTAAAGGGAAGAAGGATATGGAAAGAATATAGATTTTCTTTTCCTTTCTTTTCACCCAACTTTTACTCCTTTCTTCGCTGAACAGGAAAATGCACACGCTTTACCCCTACCTCTAGATTAAACTCTGTTTGAAATGGAAGTCATTCTTTAATTTCATATTTTTCTTAAAGTAAACCGAGAGGAAAATTAATACAAGTATTGAGCTTTAGAGAGGTCTACTGACAAACTTAGATAGACATAAATTTCAGACCTCCTTCAAGTTCATTGTATAAAGTTCACACAACCTACAAATGGAGGCTAACCAGGTACAAAGAGCTTCATGTAGTACATAAACGTACACTAAAGCAAAAATGAGTTGCACTCAGAAAAAAACATTACACTATTCTTGGCTCATTATGACTTAGAACTCATTCTCATTTGGCACTAACAGTATAAAAATCTATAACTCCGTGCTTAGGGAGCATTTGAAAAGGCTAAAAAAGTGTTTCACAACTTTTAACTGAATTTCAGAAAATTAGAGTGTTTGGTTTTCCAGCTCTAGCTTAATTCAAGTTGCAAAATCTAGAAACTTGAAGTTCATAGCTTTTGTAATATTTCTGTAAATAATTAATGTTTCTTTAGACAACTCTGCCCTCAACAATTTTCTCACAGTACATATATGCACATATAATGCATATATGTGTGTAAATATACATATTTAAATACCTAAAAATATAATTGAATACAGAATATGTAAATATACGTTTATATATACATATATGCACACCTAAACATAAATGTAAAATATTTTATACATTATGTATATCTATATAAATAATATACTTGTTTATACGTTCATAATCTATACGCGCATAATCTACACATGTAAATTTATTTATTATCCTTATCACAATTATTATCATTATTTTATATATCTATAATTTATATTAACATAATGTATAGTTATCATGCGACAAAAATGCAATTTTATGTGTATATATATGCAAAACTGATATATATTTTTGTATAATACGAATTTATAATATATATTCACACATATACAAATTAATATACAAAAAAATTAATATACATGTGTGTGTGAAACAACTATATATTTATGCGTATAAATGTTTACATTTAAATACACATACCATGATGTACATACATATCAGTTTATATACTCAAAATACAGTAATAAATAAACTCATACCCAGTAAATCCCATTTGCACGTGTAATATAGTGTAAACATGATCCATATAAATACTACGTAAGATTCATATATTTAAGTGTATCTAATTAATGATCTATTTTGAATAATTCTATTGTTAAATTGATCATTGACTTAGATATATGAATTATTACATGCAAATATTGTATATATTATGCAACAAGTGAAATACTTTAGTTTAGTTATTCTATCAAACACCACAATAAATTACTATTTCCACGTCTAAGGGCAATTTTGATTCCACACCCAAAAAGAAAAATAGATCTACTATTGCTACCCATTTACCAAGCATTCTTTTTTCAACTTATCCTACTTTTCAACATTGCAAAAAAACACTCCCAACTTTTGCTTCTCAATTACTTTTCCAATTTTTTAAACCAGCACTTTTATATGTTTTTGGATCAGTAATTTTTTAAAAGCATAAGTTTTTGCTAACACTACCCTAATTGAACAAGAAAAGCAATTAACGAAAAAGTTTGAGTAAAAACTGTATACAATTGAGATAAATTGCATGCACAATTAGTACTCACAACATTCATCACTGAAGTAATATTCCACAAAGCATATACACGTGCAAGTCCAGCTGATCGCCTGGGTCCATGACTAAATAATGCATTGATCCCAGCAGGAAAGGGAAGAAGTATGCCAAGTGGAGGAATCAGCAAAACCAAGAAGACATCCAGCAGGGATATCGAATAAAACTGAAGCAGAAGCAGCAAAACTAAGCTAAAATCTCCTAAAAGAAGTACCGAGATGATTAAACCAACAAGATCCTGCAAGACCCAAAAAAGAGGAGACGGGGAAAGAAATTGAGTCTCAGAAACAATTTATATATATACATACACACACACATATATAAATAGATATTATTTAAGAAATGAGTTAATAGATTCAATGCAGTTGACCTTACAATCAAATTTACCTGATGGAAAACTGGCCTAATGTTATGAATTATGTAGTAAAAAGGATAACATAATGTCAATCTCTCGTGAAGTTTTTCTAGGCTCTTGGCATTTAAAATTTCTCCAGATATCCTTTTCTGCATCATTACATGTTCACTAACTCTAACAAGATCCAATGCTTTCTTCCAGCGATTAGCAGGCAAACTGCATGTTAAACCCAGAAAAGATGCATTAAAAAGAGAGACAACTAGACAAATGAAACAGAGCCATCAGCAGTATCCGTGATTCCAAGGAACACATGAAAGTGATTTACCGTGATTGCTTCTCAAGCAATAATGACCTATCTGGCCCTTGACCAGATGAATGACTACTTTCACCCTCTATAGCACATACAACAAGTCCAAATTGGCAATAACCACTAGCTGAAGGTTGAAAGCAAGTCAAATCAACACGTACACCATGAGCACGTAATGTTCTATTGGCATGTGTCTCAAGCCAGAGGATAACTGGACGAAAAGTTGATCTTAGATGTCCACGACGGACTAAACGAAGATGAGCATTAAGACCAGCCACTAGTCGATACCAAATTGTTGGGGGGACGGACTGCAATAGAGGAACACAAAATGGATCTTAGCACCTCCATGAAGCAGTGTCATAAGTAATACAGATTAAAATTTAAACTTCTGTTAACACAAATTACATCTTAAGGAGTTGACAGCAAACCTGACTCATTAGGTTAGTCAGAATATTATCACTGTGAAGAGAGAAAGGAACCATGTAAGATCCATCTCCTCCAAACACTAAAGACATTGGGAACCTTTGATGAAGGCGAGGAGGGAGGTCATCCCTCTTTTCATCTCCGCCAAGGAAAAAATCCACGTAAGCTAGCATGAAATCAGAAGTTGCAGCAACCTGCAGTATGAACAGAATAAGAGTAAACAAGGAATTTAATCTTATTGAGATAGATGTAGGTCGTTATTGGTGTAGGAGAGGATTCATTCAGATGCAGCAGGAAGTTCATATTGAAGCAATGGAGTCATAAACAAGCAGTGCTTTTCTTATAGAGCTGATATATAGTGCCTTAATAGAAGTCCAAGGATTTAATATTGCATCAATGATAAAGAGACTCCTAAACAATACATTGGCATCAACACGAAATCAATTTGATTACAATCCTGGAAATCTTGGGATTGGTAACACAACATGCATCAATCTATTTGTTTGTCCAAAAAGCTGATTTACAATCAAAGCTTATCTTTTCTAAAGGTCCTCATGCATCATTAAGGCGTAACAAGGAACATGTGTTAAGAAATGCCAATAATACCTTAGTGGCTTTTGTTACATGTACACTTTTAGCCAACTTTATGCTGAAAGGTGTCGCTATATATGTATATATTTATATTTATTATTTTGGGATTTATCAGATTGAATACCAATATAATAAATTGGTATTCAAAGTACTATTAATCACTGGCGAACTTAGTAGTGCCATGCATCAAATTTATCATATCAAATCAATTCTTGCACCTCAAGAAACTGATTGCCTATTCACTTGTCCCACATTTCAAATTATAAGTAAGGTGATCTCTCCTCTTAGAAGCATGCATAGAAGAAGGGTTCTCAAGGATCCAGTTCTCTCCATTTTACATTCAAGTAGAGAGAGATTGAGAAAACACTCGGAGTTACATTCTCTTGGACAATAGCTGCCAAGTTCATGATTAATGCATTAAGTGCCATCTAGACACTGATTTGGAATTAAAGCCAATGCCAGAAATCGATATCCATTAAGTTCATAGACAAAGTGTTCAAGGAGAATATTAAAATATTCATATCAAAGCTTGATCAAGTTTCAAAGACCAATTCGAGATCAAGACAAAAAGCCCTTTAATTAACATTGTCACGTTAAGTCAATCGCTAATGAAGGAGATCAATAAATTGGTCCAATTCTCAAGCTGATATTTATATGAGACAAATTAGAGGATTCGGTAAGAGACTATTTAAATTTTATCAAATCAATATTATTGGATTCAACACTATCTTTTGTGCCTTTTGATAAAGACGGTATTTATATTTACAACTATCAAAAAAATTGAAATTCTATAAATTCTTTTGAGTTATATCACATATGAAAGTGATAAATGAGCTTGGGTAGAACTCATCCCCAAAAGCTAGCACAAGAGGAGAGAGTGCCCAACCCAAATTTATACACAATAACAACTCAGACAAATTGGCGATGTGGGATAAACACAAACTCACAACTCTAACAGAAAGCATCATATAAATTCTAGTTTGACATACACGAAAATCAGACGTATAATCTAAGTTCCAAGTCTCAAAACTCTAAATTCTAATAACAAAAAATATTCTTGTCACTTGGATGTCAAATCAACTTGCAGTTTTCTTGCATCCAACACACCCAGCAACGAGAATAACTTCAATATAATATGACTTAAAAAGTATGTAAGAATATATCGAATTGATTTGATGGATAATGATGTTCATTCTAACCAAGCAAAGACAAAGGTGCTATAGCCAACACCCAAAAGGTTAACTATGTCTTTGTTTTAGAGAGCTAATGACTCGAGTCAGCAAGCTATTGTACACAATGGCCTCCTAGCCTACCAAATACAACCTGGAATGGCGTTGAGACCAACACTAGGCTGCATTAACAGCCCAAAAAACTTAATCAATTTATGTTCACAGCTTTGGGAACCACTTTAAAGCTAACAGACCTCCCTTTCCCACTTGTTATGCAATGAGCTGGGGGGAAGGGGGGGGGTGTCAGACTCGCATTCTCTATGCTAAAAAATATATACTTTAAACTTTCTAGGTTCTGGTTATTACAAGATAAATATACCCAAAATGGCTATGAACTCGGATAGTTACGGAGCTGCTTACGTTAAGAGGTGTTCTACTGTTCTCCAAGGTGTAACTCATGAAGAAACCATAGCATACCTTCAGCCCTTCATAGAGAGCTCGCGAACGGCAAGAGCGCAAGCAAGCGTGATCATATTCTGAACGGACATATTCACGTAGGTGTTGTACTTTTTCCTTCCGACGCCATTGCAGCCATGACCATGCAAGTGGATATGCAATAACACAAAGGATGCCATATACCGATCCTTCCCACCATTCATAAGAAGCTAACGCATTTATCTCATCAACAAATATGTTGAACGCGTCCTCATACCTATCAACAGAACAAGGTAACAAGTGCATTAAGGTGTCTAATATCTGTATTGAGGTCAGGCAAATCATGTTCCCCCTAGCCTCCAGAAAATTATTGACAGAACAACAATATATCAGAAACTTGTCGAAAGATATTCTACTATATATTTAACAAAAGAATTGTATCCATATTAATAAAAAATTAATAATAGATGTCGAATTAAGAAATAGAGATCATACACCATTTCTTTCACTTCTTTAGGAGGGGAATGAGGAGATGCCAGGGTTCACTGAAAGTATTAGCCCCAGAAAGTACATGCGGTGAACGTGGGTTTTGGATTCCTCAGTTCTACTAGTTTCCAAAACCTAAGTCAAAAAGAATGGTCTCATAAAGAATATAAGCCAAAAAAGTTCCATTCTTGACGATCGACAAAAGATGCAGCCTAAATGGAGAACCTCATTTAGTGACTCTAGAAAAGGAAATGAGCGATCAATTGTGGAGCCACGCCTGTTTGGTACTAGACCTGGCAATTCATCTCCACCAGCAAATTTCATCCTAGCAACACTGAGAACAAGCGCTAAGAGGATGAGGAGACTTAAGAGTATGAAACCAAATAACCATGGCCCTCCAAAAGTGTATATTAGTTCTTCAAGGGCGGTATAACAATGAGGCATGTGATATCTCTCAGATATACACTTGTATGGACATGGTGCTTCCATGACGCCTCCTGTAAAGTAAATAATCATTAAGGGTAAGAAAAGGCCCTAAAAGAGTACATATGTAAAAATTGTATCTTGCTAGTATTTCAGAGACATAATTTCATTATAGATAATTAAGAATTCAGGCAAAGTGGTACTATTGAAAGTTCATCCTAGGTGTATAATCAAATAGAAAGTAAACTCTAGAAAGGTGGCAACCGGAAACAAAATTTAGAAGTACCTCGAACAGCAACATATATAGCACGGTGGGGAAGCTCATGAGGTGGGCAATCATGACAAAGGGATCTATTAGACCCCGTCAAATTTTTATATGTCCCAAGTGGGCATTCCTGCAATTCACACATGAAATAAAAATTGATGATGCCATTTTAGGCCAAATCAGTAAGTCAACCCTTTGAAGGAGTAGCAATAAGAGGTCATGAAATAGAGAAGCATGCTCGACAGTAGCACAGAACCAAGGTACAACAGGATACTAGGGCGTAGACTTTGATCCTTGCATAAAATGTGCATTAATTTATTAGCTTAGTAATTGATATAGTATTATTACCATAGTTCATAAAACTGTAGTATGTGGATGGAAGCTATCTTTACTTTAAATGTAAACGATTCTCCGGGTGTCTAATTGCAATTAATTCAAACTTTTTCCAAGAGCAATTAGGTGGAAATTCAGCCAGCCAAGCTGTAGATTAAGAGTTCAACATTTGGCAATAACTGTAATTGTTTCCGACACAAGCAATATTTTTCATGTGAGAACTAGTGGCAGGTGTCTACAAGTTTCTGCCGTCTGGCAACCAGTAACTTATTACAGAGAACTGAATCTGAAGGTTTCTTTTATAAATGGATGCCAAATCAGTACTGGAAAAACTAAGGATAAGTGAGAAAGAAATTGAAAAAGGAGGAGGATTACTAGCAAGTAGAATAAGAGAATTCGTTCAGTTATTTTAAGTTATGCAGAGGATAGTTGTTAGAAATACTTCTTGGCTATCAGCAACTGGTAGTTAAAGTTGCTATTGTAAGATACAAGACCCCTGGTGAAAATATCGGTAATCAGAAGTTACTCAAGTTTACTCACTGCAAACTTAGATATACATGGAAACAAAACCAATTTATTAAGATGACGCGTCTGACGGAAAATAGAAAGTAGTTGGAACAATTTTATGTTTGTCCAAACAGAACCAATTAGAAACTGGTACTCTGAACAAGATATCAGATCATGAAGAAAACATATAGGTTTGATTTTATTTTGCAACTTAAATAAATGGTGCAGCCTGCTAATTGCTAATTTCCACAGCAAGCCTAGGTACAAGTACTCCTGAAGTGACTTAAACAAAGTAGTTCACAACTAAATTTCTCACATAACTAGGTTTAGGCCTACCTTTACTAAATGAGAATTAAAAAAATTGCTGTAACTGCAGGTTTGGAAGCTAAGCCATAATCCATGACCTCAGATAGCTAAAATTTACTCATGTGCCCGTTGTACAAATGAAGACAGTGTATTGTTTATTCCGAATGCAATTTATGGATCCTTGCATTACATGAAATGAATATGAAACTGCTCTGATACGGCAGGAAAGGATCAATATGAAATCAATGAAAACCCTTTTTAGTCTAAAACCCCACCCCACCGGGAAAAAAAAAAAAAAAAAAAGGGCCTTAGTCTCCACAAAGAGGGATATACAACAATTACCTGACAAAATAACCCATAGAGACCTTTTGGACAGTCTTTTCCGCTCAGAGTCCCATTTTCCCGTCTCGTCCCAGACCTCTACCAATCCCTCCTCTGCAGTTCAATCATCAAAAGCAAAATGTGAGGAGTAGAAAGACATGATTTTTTACTGCACATGGGACTTCATTCAGACAATGCAATAAAGTAATGTAAAACTGGTCATTTTTTTGCAACCAATGATAAGATCTGTAACACAAAAATACCATTCGGAGAAAGCAACCAGATAATATAGCATAATTAACTAAGAAACTTGTACCCAGGAAGTTCATAAACTGGAATTTCAGGAAGTTACATACAAAACAGTTGTCTCGAGAGCTACTTTATCATTCACGTGGGTGGAATACATATTAGTAATTTTAACATCCAATAGTCCTGGCAGAAGTCGGAAGCAGCATTTTTCTTTTTCTATTCAAGGAGTCCAGTTACCAATTATTCAGTCTCATCCAAAATGCCCAGAGAAAGTTCTCGAAGAAAGTTTAGAAGTTCATGTGGTTAGAACTTCTTTATCCATCAATTGCACATTTAGCATACAGTAAAATTTTCATCAGCAGGTGGACATAGGTTGCAGAGGTCAACTACCGCTAACTGAACAAAAGCAACTTAGCTTCATACTTATAAAATTAAACCATCCCACATAATTTATGAAGCCTAAGGTTTGTGCTCATGGTTGCTGAAGATATCTTTATATGGTCCGACACTGTTAAACAACAAACCCAGTAACCCACAGGAGATAAGAGTGATGTTTAGCTTTGAAGTTGACTCGTAGATCTGACTGATGCATTGAAATTGAATGAAACATTGAAATTTTCCAGAGTTTGAAGTTTAAAAGAATAGGATAATGAATGCAATATTAAAGGATAGATTGTCCTATGACGTTCACTATTAAATTCAAACTAACATGCATCCAGGGAAACTAATACTATATACATATGGCAAGCATGTCATGCCTGAACTCTTTGTGAAAAATCTCAAACTCAAACCAAAGCAAGTACTACCAAATTGAGAGATCATGGTTCACATGCACCATTGAATGGCCCTGAAAACCATTCTAAGGTATAAGAAAGCATTGTTTCTAAACGTCACCTTTTGTGATCATTAGAGAAACATTCAGGAAACTGCATATCACAAGTTTGGTTAGGGACTATGAAGCCTTAAGTTGCTGGAGAATCAACAGAATTTCAACAAGGTGACAGGGTCTTTTGCCCTAGAGGCTAATGTTGTTCATGCTGTTTAAGAAACAGAAATAACAGGAAGTCCCTCTACTATTTAATCGCCACTAATGTCTATGCCATTTGTGAAGCCTGTTAATCACAGTAAAAGAACAAACGATCTTGTTGTTTCTCCAATCATTCCAAATCATATTCATTTACCACTATTATCAAACAAAAAACAGAGTAGACAACTAAATGGAATTTGTGGAAAAATCTGGACTTTGATTGTATAAACTAATTTAGGGAAGCTCTTTATTAGATATATTCCATTATTCCTAGAATCATGGGATTAGGTGGATTAGAATCAATTCCCTGATTCATAGTGTAATGTAATGTAATCTTAATCAAATTGTATATTCCAAGGATACAATGTACACTTATATACAAGTTGAGAGCAACCAAAATAAGGAAAGAAAATCAAGCGCTAATCTATGGGATTCTAATAATCTCCTAATTGATATACCATATCTACACTTATATTAACACTCCCCTCAAGCTGGAGCATATATATCAATAATGCCAGACTTGTTACAAATATTGTTCATTCGCACTCCATTCACTGCTTTAGTGAATATGTCCCCCAACTGGTCTTCGGACTTGACATAACCCGTAGAGATGAATCCTTCTTCGACTTTATCACGAACAAAGTGGCAATCTATCTCAATATGTTTGGTTCGTTCATGAAATACAGGATTTGATGCAATGTGAAGGGCAGCTTGGTTGTCACACCAAAGTTTAGCAGGAAGAGTAAGCTCAAACCCTATTTCCTTTAGTAACTTATGTATCCATACAATTTCACAAACCGAGTCAGCCATGGACCTATATTCTGCTTCAGCAACTGACCGAGAAACGACATTTTGTTTCTTGCTTCTCCATGAAACTAGATTACCTCCCACAAAGATACAATACCCTGAAGTGGACCTTCTATCATCTTTACAACCTGCATAGTCGGCATCAGAATATGATTCAATTATCCCGGTAAAACATTCTACTTTTGAATGACCATGTCGCCCATACAACAATCCACGTCCAGGAGCCCCTTTCAGATAACACAAAATTTGCTCAAGAAGTGCCCAATGACTGACAGTAGGAGCAGACATAAATCGGCTAGCAACACTTACTGCAAACGCAATATCAGGACGTGTTACAGTAAGATAATTCAACTTCCCAACAAGTCTTCGATATTGCTCAAGGATCATGGAACGGGGCACCATTGTCTTTTTCAGGTTGCAAGTTGGGAGCCATCGAGTGCTGCGAGGTTTAGCTCTATTTTCCCGTTTCTTGAGTAAGTCAAGCACATATTTTCTCTCGAGAGAGGAAGATCCGCTCTTACTTCTCATTATTTCCACGCCTTTAAGAAATACTTGAGAGATCCCAAGTCCTTTGTCGAAAGTGGTCATGGAGGAATGACTTTAGCCCCAAATCCCGACACTATCATTTCTGTAATTACAATATCATCAACATAAACAACTAGTAAAATGATCCCATGATCGGAGCGTCCGTAGAAAACCGAATGATCGGGACTTACATCTTAGTAAGCCGTATTTTAATGACCATTGAATCTATCGAACAAGCCCGAAGACTCGCTTCAAAACCGTATAAGGATTTGCGAAGATGACATATTTTCCCATTCTCCCCGAGCAACAAAACCGGCGGTTTGCTCATATAGACCTCCTCTTGAAGAAAACCATGAAGAAACGCATTCTTAATGTCTAACTCGTGCAGAGGCCAATCAAAGGTGGCCGCAAAAGAAATGAACAATCGAACAGTGAGCTTAGCCACAAGAGAGAATGTCCGAGAATAATCGAGTGCCATAAGTGCGTGCATAGCCTTTAAAGCAACAAGTCGGGCTTTAAGTCGAGCTAGAGAACCATCGGGATTTACTTTAATCGTGAACACCCACTTACACCCAATCGCTTTTTGCCAACGGGTAAGTCTACCAAAGTCCAAGTGCCATTATGATCAAGTGCATTCATTTCTTCAATCATAGCAAAGACGCCAACGGAGAAAACGGGCCAAAGCTTCACCCAAGTTTTAGGAAGAGATGGAATCTAGTTTAGCAATAAAGGAACAAGAAGAGGCGGACAAATGGTCATAGAAACAACAGAGGCGATAGGATAGGTACATGTCCGTTTACCTTTTCGAAGAGCAATGGGAAGATCATCGTAGGAGTAAGAGGCGTGCGGGATCTTCCACCAAAGCAAAGCGAGCAAAAGGACATGAATCGCCTCAACCCTGCAGAGTCGGATGTTGGCGTCGAGTGCAGACTGAGTAATTGGGGGTCGAGGAGCTTTAGGTAAGTGTTCGAGAACCTGGTGAGGGATAGCGGGGAGCGAAGTAGTATCAAGACATTATCATCCCCCGGAGGACGGGACACGGAAGCGAGAAAAAGAATGGTAGATGTTCATTGAATGTAACATCCCGAGAGACAACATAGTGATTGAGTGTAGGAGAGAAACAACGATACCCCTTTTGCACACGTGAGTATTCGGGAAGACACATTTGAGAGACTTGTGATCTAGTTTGGTGAGATGAGTGTCCAGTATCACGAACAAAGCATGTGCTCCCAAAAAGCTTAGGTGCAAAGGGAATATATTTTTGTCGGGAAAGAGGATTGAAAAGGGACAAAGATTGCCTAAAATCGCGATGGCATACGGTTAATGAGGAAACAAGCAAATGGAGACAAAGATTCCACTTCAAAATGGTTTTGGAACATTCATGAAACAATAAGGCTCGAGCAACCTCGAGGAGATCTTGCCGATTCTTTCGTTCAAAGAACACCATTTTTGGCGGGTGTGTCGGCACACACGGTTTCATGCAAAATGCCATGTTGAAGCATATAAGATCGAATGTAGAGATAAGAATTCTTTAGCATTATCAATGCGCAGTGTTTGTATATTTGTAAAACCGAGTTTTAATTTCAAAGACAAAAGGAAGAGAAATGATGGAAAACTTGAGCGACTTTTCATAAAATAAAGCCAAGTAACACGAGAAAAATCGTCAATAAAAGTAACAAAGTATTTGAACCCGGACTTAGGCGACATAGAAGCAAAGGACCCCAAACATCGAGTGAACTAAGCTAAAGGGGACGCTTGGCCCCGCTTATTTATTCTAGGGCTTAAATGAACACGAGAATGTTTGGCAAACTGACACGACTCACAATATAAAGATGACAAATTAGAAAACTGAGGACACATCTTCTTGAGACTCTGGAGAGAAGGATGGCCCAAACGACAGTGCATCTCAAGTGCGGATGATGAAGAGGTGCCAACAAGAGACTTTGGTTCCGGGGTGTCAAGAATATAGAGGCCATCAGATTCACGTCCTTTACCAAGGATCTCGCCGTCGAAAGATCCAAAAACACAATAGTCGGGGAAGAATGAGATGCTGGATTCAAAAGATTTGGTAAGTTTCTTGAGAAAGTAAGTTGAAGGAAAAATTAGGTAAACTCAATCTGAGTGTAATGAAAGAGACGGTGTAAGGGGAATAGAACCGAGGAACCGAGGACACGTGGGGTAGACTCATCTATGATAGTAACGTGAGAGGAGGGTGCATGAGGATGAAATGTGGAGAAAAGGTTGGAGTTACCTGTTATACGGTCCAAGCACCGTAATCAATGACCCATTTATATCCTTTAGAGATAAGACATGTAGCAGAGTTACCTGTGTCAGCAAAAACAGCAGTAGGTGGGTGAGGGTTCACGGTCTCAGTAAGTCTAGCATACTCCTCACTCGAAATTGTGACCATATCCGAAGATGAGGCGATATGGGCGAGAAGAACCTTTCTGATTCTTGGCAATAAGTTGTGGACAATTATATTTAGTGTGCCCATATTCATGACAGTAAAAACACTCCACCGCATCAGGCTCGGAGGTGCGAGAACCACGAGAGGTTGACCCGCCTCGAGATCCACCTCGACTACCACCACGAGAACCCGACGAGCTCCACGAGAACCACCACGAGCACCACCACGACTAATAAAGAGCACTATTCCGAGGGTGGGGTGTGAAGGCTGAACATCCTCAGTACGAAGAAAGCGAGAAAATGTCTCCTGTAATGAAGGGATAGCAGATTCAGAGAGAAGTTGAGACTTGAAGGTGTCAAACTCAGGACGTAACCCAGTCAAAAAACTCATAACGGCAATTTGATCGCGTTGTTGTTGCATGGTCTTCACATCTGCGCTCAGCTCGAAGTAGGGAATCGAGTTCTTCATAAACTTTGTTGAACTCCATAACATAAGCAGTGGGGGATTTATCATGTTGCTCCCCTCGATGAAAAGATTTACAAATCGAGTAAATCCGAGAAATATTACTACGACCAGAGTATAAGAAACCCAAATAATCCATAAGTTCCTTGACAAATTCACAATGGTTGATTAAAGAGAGTATCTCCTACTCAATAGAATTTGAATTTGTACAAGGAGTTTGGCATCATCGCGCCAACCAAGTCCGCTTTTATCATCCTTGGGAGGATCGAGTGAGGTGGTCATCTTTGTCAATACTTCGCAAAGTGGACAATAACGTTTTACTCCAACCAAGATAGTTGGAGCCATTGCCAACATCGTAATCTTATTCATCATCGGAATGACCTCGGACACAAGTTTAGTAGTTTCACCCATGAAAATAGCAAAACAAAGCAACAAAAGTTGGGAAAAGCAAAGTTAAAATTGAGCGAACAAGAAGCTTAGACCAAAACACCAAAAATTCAAAAACGAGCCCAAACCGCAACGAAACACCAAAGCGAGCCCCGAAACCAAAAGCAGGAAAATACGACACGAATGTCGCAGGCGGAAAAATTCCGGTGTCGACGCGCCCGCACACGCCGGCGGGGACGGGGGGTCAAGAGCGTGTGTGGCGCGTGTGGAGGCCACGCGCCGCCGCTGCCGCCGGCCGGGGGGAGGGTCGCCGGGGAGAGGGTGAAGACAGAGGTATGGGACGTTAGGCCGGATCGAACCAAAAGTGTGTTAACCGAAAAACCCTAAACCCCTCTTTGAACAAAAAGCGTTTGTGAAAAAAAAAAATTGAAAAAACCCTAGGGCTCTATACCATGTAATGTAATGTAATCTTAATCAAATTGTATATTCCAAGGATACAATGTACACTTATATACAAGTTGGAGAGCAACCAAAATAAGGAAAGAAAATCAGCGCTAATCTGGGATTCTAATAATATCCTAATTGATATACCATATCTACACTTATATTAATGAGATAGAAATCTTTCCTTCTTTTCTTGTGTGATATTTATTCTTTTCCAATTTTATCTCCAAAGGAGATTTGTATATAAAGTCGGCATGTGTAGATTCAAGATATAGTGAAATATACAATTCATTCCTCTTTTCTCAACATGGTGTCGAGCCTTAAGGCTGCGGAGGTAAAAAAGCATTAGCCTTCATAGCCCTTTTTCATTAGTGACTTGCCTTCATTGCGATCGTCACCTTGATGATTTTTACGTAACTATAATCTTATTTTTCAGCCTTCATAGTCGATTGGGAAGAATGTCGAACCTATAGTTTTATCATCTCAATTACAAGCCGGTCCCTAAACAAGAACAAGGGGGGTTCAAGTATTGAAGAAATACGAAGCTACGGAACCTTCTCGAGAACACTTGAAAAATCATCGATGCTTGTTCATTGGATCATCGAGGTAAATCCTTTTTGGGCATACGATGTGACGAAAACCCTTCCAAACTTACGGGTTGTTGATTCCGGAGCTACGGACCATATGACCCATTCCTCGTGCATCTTTAATACATACTCACCATATCCTAGTAATAAGAAGATTGCTGTGGCAGATGGCTCATTAGCTACTGTAGCAGGAGTAGGAGACATCCAAATCAGTCCCTTATTTGTTTTGAAAAATGTTCTCCATGTTCTCAATTGTCCAGTAACCTTTTGTCTATCCAAAAACTTACTGAAGATATGAGATGCTATGTGACTTTCTTTCCAACATATTGTGTATTTCAGGACCAGGTTTCCATGGAGATGATTGGACATGCTAAAGCAAAGGAAGGGCTCTACTATCTTGAATCAACAAGTACCTTAGAGTGGTGTCAAAAGTAAATTACCCACTTCTTTTCTTTCCTCTTCAAATAAAGACACAATTTGGCTACACCATCGTCGTTTAGGTCATCCATCTTTTGCAACTTTCCATCCTTGTTTAAAGAACATGATGTAAGAACCTTCCATTGTGATGTTTGTGAGTTTGCAAAACACAATCGTGTATCTTTCCCAGTGAGTAATAATAAAAGTTCATTTCCTTTTCATTTTGGTCCATAGTGACATTTGGGGTCCCTCAACTGTTCCTAATGCGTCTGGTTCAGGGTGGTTTGTGTCATTTATCAATGATTGCACTAGAGTCTCCTGGATTTTCTTACTGAAATAAAAATCAGAAGTAAGCACCATATTTCCTAACTTTCATTCCATGATCCAAAACCAATTTGGCATAAAAATCAAGCGGTTTAGATCAGACAATGCAAGAGACTACTTTAATCAATTTCTATCTTCATACTTTCAAAAAGAGGGAATTGTTCATGAGTCATCTTGTATTAATACTCCACAACAAAATGGAGTGGCTGAAAGAAAAAAATGGTCACTTATTAAATTGTCATGGGAGCCTTATTATTTCAACAAAATGTTCCAAAATGTTTTTGGGGAGAAGTTGTTCTTACTTCTGCATATCTTATAAACAGACTTCCCTCAAGGTTTTAGGGTTCAAAACTCCTATCCTAAGTGCTTTCTCAATTCTATCCACATTTCAAAGGCACAAACAATCTTTCACCAAGAACTTTTGGTTGCACCTCATTTGTTCATGTCCATAGTGCATACAGAGGAAAATAGATCCAAGGGCTATCAAGTGTATCTTTGTTGGGTATTCTCCAACACAAAAAGGATACAAATGCTATCATCCACCTTCTAAACGATTCTATACTTCAGTTGATGCAAAGTCACCTTTGCAGAGGGTATACCATATTATTCCAAACCTGCTCTTCAGGGGGAGCCGACTCTCATAGAAGAAGATAATAACTTCTTATTTCCTGTTCTACCTACATCCTCACCTACTTCACTGTCTTCTCCTTTATTACCCACTCACCCTCCAGAAACTCCAACCACACCAACCATTACAGGGTGATTCTACTCACGACAATACAAAATAGGTTTTGGTGTATTCAAGATGAAAAGACCCTACTACTGAGCGAGGCATGTTCAAGAATCCAACCAGAATCCTTGAACCTGAGGAAATTTCTGAACCTAATGAAATTTCTGAATTTGAACTTGATAATGATATTGATTTGCCTATTGCCATTTGAAAAGGAACTAGAGAATGTACTAAGCACCCAATTATATCCTCTTTCCAAATTTGTGTCATTCCAGAAATTCTCACCATCACACAGAAGTTTCTTAGTAAGCTTAAACACAACTCCTATTCCAAAATATTTGTCTGAGGCAATGTCTAGTGAGGACTGGGGAACGCCATGAATGTAGAGATGGAAGCACTAGAAAAAAACAAGACATGGGAGTTAGTAAGTCTTCCGGAAGGAAAAAACCAGTGGCTTGCAAGTGGGTGTTCACACTAAAATACAAGCGAGATGGTTCTCGAAAGACACAAGGTTAGATTGGTGGCAAAAGGATATACTCAAGCATACGGAATAGATTATCAAAAACCTTTGCTTCCGTTGCAAAAATGAATACAACTGGCATCTACAACAATTTGATGTTAGGAATGCTTTCTTACATGGGGACTTGGAAGAAGATATATACATGAATATTCCTCCTGGTTTTGAAAGCAATTCGGGAGTAAACAAAGTTTGCAAATTAAAGACGACCTTGTAGATGGACTTAAGCAATCACCTAGGGCATGGTTTGAAGGTTTGCAAGCGTAATGAAAGCCACGGTTACACAAAGCCAAGGAGATTACACTTTATTTACCAAGCATTCAGACACACGGGAAGTTACAGCACTTTTAGTCTATGTGGATGGTATCATCATAACGGGAAATGATGAAAAGGAAAGGAAGCTTTGAAGAAATGCTTGATCAATGAATTTGAAATCAAAGAACTAGGAAGATTGAAATACTTTTTAGGAATTGAGGTTGCACACTCAAAACATGGGATTTTTATCTCTCAGCAGAAATATGTCACTGATCTTCTAAGGGAAACGGGAAAAATGGCTTGCAAGCCAGCTTCTACTCCTATAGATCAAAATCATAAACTAACTCAGGGTGGGTAAACTTATCTACCTTACACACACTCGGCCTGACATAGCCTATGCTGTGAGTGTGGGTGGCCAATTTATGCATAATCCCAAAGATGTGCATCTGTAAGCTGTTCATTGGATATTGCATTACTTGAAAGCAAGCCCTGGAAAATGTATCATTTTTAGGAGGAACAAAAGACTTATACTTGAAGCATACACTGATACCGATACGGACTATGGAGGATCTCTTGTTGATAGAAAATCTACTACAGGCTATTGTACATTCCTTGTTGGAAATTTAGTGACTTGGAGAAGTAAAAAAGAAGAACGTGGTGGCCAGATCGAGTGCAGAAGCTGAATTCAGGGCTATGGCGCAAAGGAATCTGTGAGTTATTGTGGCTCAAGATCATTTTAGATGACTTGAAGATTAAATGGGATGGTCGATGAGACTATATTGTGATAACAATTCAGCCATAAGCATAAATCATAACAGCATGACAGAACAAAACATATCGAGATTGATGGACATTTCATCAAGGAGGCTTCAGCGAATTGATATGCACACCATATGTTTCTTCTGGAAATCAATTAGCAAATGTTCTTAAAAAGGGTCTAAACAATCGATGACGTTTCATCAAGCTGGGAATGGAAGATTTCTATTCTCCAGCTTGAGGGGGAGTGTGGAAAAATCTGGACTTTGATTGTATAAACTAATTTAGGGAAGCTCTTTATTAGATATATTCCATTATTCCTAGAATCATGGGATTAGGTGGATTATAATCAATTCCTGATTCATAGAAATCTTTCCTTCTTTTCTTGTGCGATATTTATTCTTTTCCAATTTTATCTCCAAAGGAGATTTGTATATAAAGTCAGCATGTGTAGATTCAAGATATAGTGAAATATACAATTCATTCCTCTTTTCTCAACAGAATTGCTAGCATGTTATAAACCCCAAATCTGTAGTACAGGCACAATGCCATCCACAGCAACAACCCACGTCCAATTCAATTGTCGAGATAGCCTTTTTGATACCAAGCGAGAGTTCAGCAGTCCTTTGCAAGCCAAAGGTTGTGTCTTGTCAGTGTGATTGGAGATAATTACATCTCTGCTAGGATAATCAGAAAATCATAACCTGATTTTCTCTACCAGTGCAAGAAAGATTAAACATAATAGGGTCTGGTGCCAGCTTTATCATGTGTGCGTATACACATTTATTTTCGATTACAGATTTGATAACATGTAATTTTTTTCTGGAGTAAGGGCAAAGAAAGAAATAGAAGTTTAACAATATATACTGCTCATAAACCTAACGACCCCCTACAGATAATCAAGAAAAATTAACAAATTTCCTGACCAAATACATGCTGTTTAAAGAGGTCACTACTTGGCTAATTATCATGGTTTGCAACTATTCAGCACATATATTGAACACTCTCAGGCACATAAAACAGGTCTGGAAACCATTTCTCCAAAAATAATTGACTGACCCCTGATTCTAAAGCATAAGCTATTAGAAAAGGCAAATAACTCCAGCAAGGCCTCTACGAAGAAGGAAGAAATTTATCCCCCTTTCTGTCCAAAGGCAGAAAACTATCATAATTGGTATTATTAAACTTTACTTGTAATGTTTCAATTGCGTTATACCATATTGTTCATTACAGCGTGCAAAAGCTCCTTAAAAAAATCTTCTAAGCGATAACATAATCAAGGACTCAAATTTCTGCCAGAATATATATACTTATATTACCAAATGCTAAGTGGTGTATAGTCAAACAAACCTGATACGAATAGTTCCTTTGACAATGGCCATTGGCATGTATTCATCTCCAATAGGAATGTCTGACCAATGGAAGTGAATCCTTCCACCGCCTCCACCACCAGCATTAGGACTTCCATGCCCTCCAGAGGTCGAGATGGTAGCAGTATCATCAAGGACGAAATTATGGACAAACAGAAGAACAGTTCCTCCAGATCCACCCCTGGACTTACATCTGAAACAACAAATCCATCGTTCCTCCAACATATTTCCATAAGTTTCTCCATCAGCTTTGATTTCACCATGCACAACCAATTTTGTTAATGAGTGCTCTAGGGAACCCATCACTGTTTGAGGAAAAAGGCAAATGAAATCAGAAAAGGATTGGTGACTCTCAAGTTTTACGAGTAAATTAACATCATGACCTCAATGTCAAACAACAGACCACATAATTTTCCTGATTTTTTAAACAAAAAGATAGAAATATCCGTGAACATTTAATGACAGCCATTCAATTACTTGTGATAAAGGTACCAAGTAACAATCAGCTTTATACTATTATATCCGTTAAGATATTTTCATGTTAACTGAAGGACAAACGCGGCAGATTAAAGCATAGATGAATAGAGAAAAAACAAGTTTAAAATGAAACTTGAACCTTAAATACAAAATCATGATCCAGCAAAACAAAATTGAGAAGACAGCTGCTTATAAAAAAAAGAGTTTTGCCAAAATTTCCAAACTCAGCTGCTATCTGTAATAAGGCTAAGATTATACTAATAGATATGGAAATTTATACAAGTTCGTGAAAATAAGCTTCTGGCATAAAATCAAGATTCAGCAAAACAAAAATGAGAAGACCACTACTCCTTATGAAGAATAATAAGTGTTGACCAAACTTTCCAAAATAACTGATGTCTGCTATTGGAAACCTTATACCCTATCTAATGTGGAACAGGGATGAAGCCACAAAGTCTAACTTATATCAGATACATTCACATAATCATGAATTCATAACAATACTTGAAACTGACCATGAAAACATTTGCTACAAACAAGTATGTCAAGCTCCCCTCATCTTGAAACAATACCCAAGAACATAGAAACATTCGAGAAGTATCAATTTGATTACTTACCAATAACTCCACCACCAGCAGTTGCACTAGGCAGACTCTCATTTCCACTTCCACTACCGAGTTCACAAGGCAACTCCGCATTGCCATATGCAGTACCACCCCTTATATAAGTTCCCCCATAATATGCATCCCTCCTCTACCACCATGACCAGCACCACTACTAAGACCATTAGGCAGAAGTTCTCCATGACCTAACCCACTAATGCAGCCTGTAACCTTGCAAGTTAAAATTTCAGATCTGGAATGTAATGCTTATAATACTTTGTAAAACTGGTAGCACCAAAAATTATGGAATGGATTTGGCAGAAAATTAAAACTAAATAGATTCAAAAACAAGTTTAAAAGAATTAAAGTTTACTGACAGTCACAACATTCATTTACCATTGTATAAACAACTTCATCTAATGTCCAGTAATAAAAAGAAGCATCTTCTGGCAGGGGAAAATCACGTACCCAGTCCAGATGCACTTATTGCACCAGAAGGCTTCACAAACACATCTCTGACCAAATGAAAATGAACAACAGAACCTTCTATGAAACCTTCAACAGTAATGTCCTCAACTCGACATATCTGCACAACAAAAATATCTTTATTTTCCAATAGAGGAGCATATGTGACAAACGAGTCAAAAATCACACACTACTATGACCGACATAAACAACTTCTAACCAAAGAAACTCCTCAGAGTGTTGAATCTGAGTTTTGGAACACCTGGAGAGTGAAGGACAATGAAGCATTCACATTGCAATCCTCAGGTGGATGAAGCAGTTCAACAGGGCAATACTTCTGTTGACAGTAGAGCTTTGGTGCCCTACCATAGTCAAAACAGTAAATATTTAAAGAAGTGCAGAATGAGGACAAGTTGATCTAATGTGCTGTATTTAAGCAATTACATGTTGTTATCACTCGCATTTTCCAAGGGACCTCGCAGAACAGATCCAGGACCAACCTTCACATAAAAAGCAGTCACGTCATGAGCAGATAATAGTTAAAACTAGAAGTTACTGAAAGCAGATTTATCACAGTTACTCAAAAAAGAATCCACAATTTTCGAGAATAACAAACAAACAAATTGTTTAGTTCATAAATTGGTTTCTAAATTAGAAAATAAATAAGTTCATACAGAAAGTAGTCCATTTTATAAATGCCTCCCCATCTAAAATCTTAGCTGTTAGAGAGAAGAGACATTTAATATTTAATGGCTCAAACATGTCTCCACTTGCAGGTCAAGTATTTTGCCAAAGCAAGCACATAATTTTCTTAAATGGGTGAGACTAGACCAAGGTCCATTTTTTCCAAGCTCTAACACAAGAAAAAAACTTGAGCTGTGAGAGAGGCGTCTCCAACATTCAAATTAGATGATGAAAATAGTTAATCGTAGCATAAACTGGGCTTCCATCTTAGGTTAGAACCAAGTACCGTCACTTTTAGGGTTATTCTACACCCTTTCAAATCACAGCAGAAAATAGAATTTGAGGATGCATTGAAATAAGTTGTGATGCAAAAGCTCTTATGATCCGTGAGAGGTCAATTGAGGGAAGATCAACTCTTTTTTAAACTGGTCATATGCACCTAGAATAGGTATAAGATTATTTTCAGTTCTTGGAAAAAGCAAACTCTCAGGAAGCTGTCTGTACATCTGATTCCTAAAGCTATTACATGACAGACTACATTTTTTATGTGACAAAAAGAATCAATGTTTCTTCGGTTTATAAATGTTTCTTCTTTATCTGGACATTATTGGAGAAATAAAACAAAGAACCAACCCCCAACACAACAATGTTCAAGTTAAACAGTAAACAGATTGGATGAACAAGAACAGTTTGAGAAGTCTGTACATAGTTTCATCTAATCACCACTAGTTTGATGTTAATGAGTGGTACTTTAGTAAAGTAGCATGTCAATATTCTAGTCATACTCATGAATGCTACATAAGGGTAGAAACACCATGGAAATTGTTACATTGACATTGACCAGGCAAATATTTTAATTTTTTCATTATGAAGTTTGGGTGACAGGGATTTTCAGAAACCTATAGCCAGAAAGATCAAAGGAAAGCGCAATCATTCCATATCAGGAAGAAAGCATGTCTTAAAGGTTTGAGGAGCTTTACACTGATAGCATAAAATAAGGACAAAACCAAATGCTGAGCTTCAATAACATCTCCTGGCCCTGACAAGTTCAGTGACCCTTGTCCATGAAGCCCTAAATTTGCAGTTGAATGTATCATGGATGATCCCTGGCAACAAATTCGCATAACATGATAAGTCTTAGAAAAAATGACAACCTTGCGAAACAAAATAGCTGATGTAG
The DNA here is from genome assembly GCA_016081115.2 of Rehmannia glutinosa. Classification (NCBI taxonomy): domain Eukaryota; kingdom Viridiplantae; phylum Streptophyta; class Magnoliopsida; order Lamiales; family Orobanchaceae; genus Rehmannia; species Rehmannia glutinosa. Next base: position 32,723,671 of record CM071934.1, on the reverse strand, counting down.
AACAACTTACCTTAAGAACTACTAAATTACTGGCTTCAAGCAAAGAAGTTGCGACAATTGCATCACTATCACCAGATATAAGCATTTTGGAATTCAACATCAAGTGGATTTTTACAGACATTCGCAATGCCCCATAGACCTAAAAGTAATTCCATTTGATGTATCATGCCACTAAACTGAAAAAAGAAATGACATTAAACAAGTAAAATAATATTTCCATCTCATCAGCAGCAATCCTAAAACTTTACTACAGTTGTTCATCTTTTATTCTCTGAATAATTTCATGCAAAAAAAAAATTTGTAAAACTATAACTGGGACTGCACTTTCCCTGCTGTGAGGTTTGAGCACTTGTCCTTGAAGAGAAATTCGATGAGATAAAAAGACCAAGTACCTGCTGATTCCTAGACTCAGATGCTAATAGCTCAAGAAGATCTCACAACTTTTAGATAGAAAATAGTTCTAGTTTGAGTTTACGAGGTAAATGCATCAAGAGTATGATATGTATATTTTATTGGAAGTACACAATAAAAGCATGATATGTATATCCAGTCATCCAATAACAGAAGTCAACATACGGTGTCACACGCCATCTATAAGGAACCTCATGGCTTATCCACTGAAATAGCAAACAAAGAAATAAAGAAACGATAATAGAGAAGATTACCACACAATTTTACTTGACTTCAAATTATATTGTTTGGATTTCACCGCCGGTAGGGAATGTGAATTATCTAAATTATGACCTTAGAAACTCGATAAAAATATTTTTTGGTCTTAGAAACTGAAAGTTAGTAAACCTAATATTACGAAACTCTATAACTGCTCCACAGCAACATGAATACAATCAAAACAATTCACTAATATAATTTGTAATTAAAAATGATAAGCATGAATACACATAGAGGTAATTAATTAATAGTTTATGATATATTTATTGGTGATAATAACAAGCAATAAGTAGCTAGAAAAGGTGTTCCCTAAATATTACACAACCTTGCCTTCTTCTGTAAGTTGTACTTTCATTTTAGATGAAGCATACTGATTCTTAGACAAAACACATAAAAAGTAATCATAGACTATGTTTGGGACTTGTATAAGGTATTAGGTATGTGTAGGATTCATTTCCATTTACAAAGGATCCAAGCCGAGGATGATATTGGTTGTGAAAACAAGATATGTTGATAATCTACCTTCTAAAGCAACTTAACTCCCAAAAGCAATTAATCATACATGACAACATAAGTTGATAAGGAGCAGTCATTAAGTTAATAACATCAATACCTCTTCCGCCTCCAAGAAAAGAAGCAACAAATAAAAGAAAAATAAATAAGTAGGACAATTAGGACAAAAACATGCAAGAGAAACAAGATATACAATTAGGACAAAAACATGCAAGAGAAAACAAGATATATAACCTTGCTGCTAAGAAGAAATAAAATGTAAACCAAAAATGCAAGTCTCAATAGAGCATATTAAATTACTGGGGAACTTGCCTTTACTATTGAGTCACTCATTAGAAGTTCTTCAGCCATCAGTTCGAACTCCGACAAAGCATAATGTACGAGCCCAAAGCTCAGAACTGCTCCACATGATAAACTAAATTGTCCTCTAACCTACTCATTAAGTTACAAAAGTAAAACATAGAGATATACACGGAGTGACCCAGATATGACTTCTT